>JAJJHQ010007619.1:85277-528828 GCA_021223825.1 Drosophila ironensis | reverse complement strand
CAGAAGGCCGAGGTATCCGAAGTGTCTGCCGAAAAGATTTCCCAAGAAAAGGCTGAAGAGGCCAAGAAAGCCGAAGTCAAAGAGGCAGAAGCTAAAGCCAAGAAGGCCAAGGCCCTTGGGAAGGAAAAGGACGAGGAACAGAAACTCGAAGATCAGAAACAGAAACAGGCCGAAAAGGATGTGGCTGATAAATCTCAGCCAATAGAAGAGACTGAGGGCAAAAAAGCTAAATCCAAACGTAGGGAAGGCAAAGAAACAGTCGCAAAGGCCAAACAGGTGGACGAAAATGAAAACGCGAAGCAATTCCAGGAGGCCACAGACGCCGAAAAAATATCTGAAGAGGAACGACAGAAGTCGGAAGTTTATGACATTGCGGCCAATGCGAAAACATCAACCATTCAGACAGCTGAGACACAAAAGGCCAACATTGATGGCAGTGAATTAGTAAAGGAAGCCTCGCGGAAAGATGACGAGATTCCCAGCTGGGAACGCATAATTCCAAAATCTGAAGAGCCCTCCGGCGACTCAGTCAGCCTGCAGACATACAGATCCATGGACTCCGAATACAAGGACCGCAAGGAGTTGAGGAGCGCGAAGAGAAAGCCCACGGTGGACATCCAGCTGACCAACCGGAACACGGCGTCCGGCAGCGACCTGAAGCTGACCTGCGGCCTCTCGGGCCACGACATGAGCATCACGTGGTTCAGGCAGAACAGCCCCATCGAGAACGGGGCCAAGTACAGGAAAACATTAAACGACGGCCTCTCGTGCCTTGAAATCAAATCGGCCGAAGTAGGCGACTCTGGCATTTATCGCTGCATTGCGTCCAACCAAAATGGAGAAGTGGAAACTAGCTGTCTTGTGACTATATACGAAGCACCTTCAAGCCAATTTGGCACTCCGCCAATATTTACACGCAACATTCGAGGTAAGTGCCGCCGCCTCCTCTTTTCTCCTGGCTGCTTGCCCTAGCTCCTAGTGATCCAATGCCCGCATTTCAAACCCAATTAGCGATTAATTGCTCTGCATTTTGCACCTTGCAATTGCATTCGCCTATACACGTACATACTCGTATATGTATGTAATACATAAGTAATAAATACATTTAGTATATAGGAAGCTGGTACTTACACAGAGCAAAACTGCGACAACTCACAGTGGGCTGCATTCGAAATAATAATTTGGAAGCTATGGAGTTTTCAAATACCAAATAATTTACTTATTGGTGTCCGAGCTTAGGGTTCTTTTTTGGCGGGAGAGAACCAACTTCCTCGGAAATTTGGCGGTTAACAGGGATGGAGAAAATTCGATGACCACATCGATGAAACATCGATTGCTTTTGCTCCATATCCGGTAGTCTCTTAATAACAGTCTATTAATGAATATGGTATATATTATGCCCAGTGCCGTTTACAAGATCAAAAATTTTGAACTATTATGAAAAACCCAAATCATCGAACAGAAATTTTTTTGTCTCGGCACAAATTTAGTGGAAACTATTATGGCGAGGATATAGGGTGCTAAGCCCTATGATCACGGTGATTATTTATTGTTGAAATTGCTCACAATATATGCCAAATACTACAGTACTATATGTTATACCTAATAATATAAATATGTGGTACTACATGCAAAATAATATAAATATGGTACACCAAAAATATGCATGACAATGTGAAATAAAATTAAAATTTTAAACATATTTGGAAATATTAAAATAATTCAAAATATTAAACATTTTAAAATATAATAGAAGGTCAATATCAAGAGGAATTAAATTTTGTTGTTTTCGTTTGATGTTTATTTATTGAATCTTCTTAGAAGACAAACAATAAGTGAATCGAGTCTTAGAACAACAACTTAACTGTCTACTTAACGATATTTAACATAATGTGCCCCAAGATAATTACATATATCTATGCGTTGTTGCCGGGTTCTTTTGATACCAGGGCTAGAAAGAAAATATAATAACAAATTTCCGTCCGAAACTCTTTTAAATCAAACTTTATTTTTAGCAATAAGAAATAGTACATTTTTCCTATGTAATACAATTTATCTAGATATTTGCCAGTTGCGATCCTATATAATACAATTTATCTAGATATTTGCCAGTTGCGATCCCTCATGAAAAGCACTTCCTTGGGATGACAGCTCTGGAAGAAAGCTGAAAGCCGATAGGTAATCGATCAATCGAAAGTCCTGCTGGACGCGCTCGATCTATCAGCAAAAGTGCTAACATTTGTGGCTTTAGTGTAGTTGCGGTGGAGCTCTGTGTAAGCTAGAATAGTGCATTAAGTGGTACGGCGTGCTCGCATTCACGTTCATATGTACATATGTACGTATCCTTGCTTCACTAACCCATCGTCTCGCACTTTCGATCGTCTCGCACTTTCGGTTCGCGAATATGGCAAGTGCATGCGTAAGCGTGTGTGTGTGTGCGTGTGTGTGCGTGTGCGTGGGAGTTGAAGGTGAAGAAAAGCGAAGAAAATGGCTGCCGGCGGACGGGGGACGGGGGCGAGGCTTTATCATCGCCCTGAAATAGACGCCCCTTTAAATAGCCGGCGGCCACAAAGAATGAAGATTGGAAATCAAAGCGCAACCAGCCCAGCCGCGCGCTCATTTATGTAATTGCCTTGGGCTCGGGGCTCGGGGCTCGGGGCGGGGGTGCCTGGTGCCTGGTGCCTGCATTCGCTGAAATAGAATGCATTTTCTGGCACCCGCCGACGCGGGTTCGTGCGTGTGTGCAAAGGCGGCCAAAACAAAATCCGCAAAACAGTTATTTGCGAATCGGGTTCGCAGCGAGCTGCTCCGATTGGCTTCGATTGGCTTCGATTGCCTTCGGTCGGTCCCCGATCGGAAGGAATGCGCTGGCGGGGACAGTCGTGAATCTTCTTTTGCGTCGAACGGACGTCTCGCGTCCCCAGAACTCGATCGATCGAACTCGAACCGTGCGGGCTCCTGATATATATATTCCCCCTAGAGATACATATATCGCTCGGACGGATACCTAGTTTTTATCGGTTCTCACTTGTGAACTTAACGAATTCATTCCCTCTAAACCCACGCTCCACCAACCACCAACCACCAAACCCCAACTTACTCCGGGATCTAACCTAACGAAAATGGGCGAAAACGAAGGCGACTTGGAGCCAAGGGCCTCGGCCGAACCGGAGGCGACTCCGGCGCAGGACACGCTGCAGGTGCCGACGCAGAAGAAGCGAAAACTCAAGTCGCCCACCCCGGGCAGCCTGCGCGGACGCAGCGCCACGCCCATCCACGGCAGGAGCCAGACGCCCTTCACCCTCTACATGACGAGGAGGAGCGCCACGCCGTCCACATGGCGCAGCATCACGCCGTTCCTGAAGCGCGAGGAGAAGGAGAAGACGCCCTTCGAGCTCGGCCGGGACATCAAGAGCCAGACCACGTGCAACATCGCCGTCTTCGACCGCGCCCTCATTATGGACATCTCGGAGCCGGCGGATGCGCAGAAGCCCGTGCGTTACATAACCTCCGACCTCTCGGTGATCGATCGCGCTGCCGTAATGGACGTCTCGAACGTTGAGGTTATCTACGTCGTCGAGGAGTACGAGGAGGTCGAGGAGGAGGAGATCGTCGAGGAGGTGAAGCCCAAGAAGAAGGAGAAGAAGGCCCGCAAGCCCCGCGCCCAGCGCAAGTCCATCGACAAAGACATGAGTCCCTCGGGCGCCGAGGACAACGAAGAGGGGGCGGACTTCGGCGCCGACGACAGGGAGGACAGCCTTGACCTGGACGAGGGCGACGAGCCCGTGAAGAAGGGCAAGAAAAAGGCGCCGCCCAAGAAGAAGGAGAAGAAGGAGAAGTCGCCGAGTCCGAAGCTGACCTTGAAACTAGAGATTGGCGGCGGCCAGAAGGCCAGCAAGAAGATGTTCGAGCAGCAGCAGGCCCAGCAAGCCGGGCCCAAGCCGCCGCCCAAGAAGAGCAAAATGGTGCTGCAGATGGAGGAGCAGGCCAGGGCGGCAGCCAAGGCTGCCGAGGAGGAGGCCGCCCGGGCAAAGCCCAAGGGCGAGACCTACGAGGAGCGCCAGAAGCGGCTGCAGGCCGAGAAGGAGGAGCAGGAGCGCCTGGAGGCCGAGCAGCGGGCGCTGGAGGAGGCCGAAGCCGAGGCCGAAGAGGACGAGGAAGATCCCTCGGCCATGGGCGAGGAGGCCGATGACGGCACGGAGGCCGGCTATGGCGATGAGGATCAGGAGCAGGAGGACGGCGGCGAGGACGAGCGCTACGATGAGCCCGAGGAGGAGGAGGAGGAAATCACCGACCCGAAGAAGAAGAAGAAGGACGACAAGCGTCGCGGCAGCGACTCCTCCGACGACTTTGTGCGACCGGATCCGCAGGAGGAGGAGCGCTGGCAGCGCATCGCCGCCATCGAGGGCGAGGAGTTCATGCAGCAGATGCGCAAGTACAGCCAGGCCAAGCGGATCAGCGAGAAGGAGCGCGACGCCGACTGGCAGCGCCGCAGGGAGCAGGCCCGCAACCCCAAGTTCATCAACTTCCTCTCCGACAGGGCCGCCGAGGCTGGACAGAGTGTTCGCCTGGCCTGCGCCGTGGACGGGCCGGAGCTGTCCGCCAAGTGGTTCCACAACCGCAAGCAGCTCGAGCGCGACGGCACCCATCGCATCCTCAACAACAACAACATTCTGGTGCTGGAGGTCCTCAATACCACCATTCTCGACTCGGGCGAGTACTCGTGCGTGATTTCGAACCAGAACGACGAGGTGACCTCGTCGTGCATTGTCACCATCTACGAGGTGTTCAAGGACGAGCCGAAACCCCCCTCTATTCAGTACATCAAAGGTAGCTGTCGGCGGGGCGTCCGTTTATTCGTGTTTTGTACCCCAGAGTCCTTACCCTGTGCCTTTTTCAGAGTACTATCATCTGCGAGATGACGAGCTGACCATCGAGTGCCATGTGCACGGCTGTCCGCGCCCGGTGATCACCTGGTGGCGCGGCGCCTTTCAGGTGAAGCCCAGCTACAAGTTCACCATCCTGGAGGAGGCGCACGGCGTGTGCAAGCTGCTCATCTACAAGCCGGGCAACAAGGACAGCGGCATCTACACCCTCAAGGCCTTCAACTCGAGCGGTGAGGCACAGATCAACCATACCATCGAGGTGGCCAAGAACCTGCACTACCATGTGCCCGGCATATTCCATGCCCGCGACAAGATTCAGCTAGACAGCTTGCGGCAGGCCAAGAAGGCCATGGAAGCGGCCCTCAAGTCCAAGGCGGAGTCGGACCAGAAGCGCGCCGAAGCCGAGGCGGAACAGCAGCGCCTGCGCCCGGTGCGGGCCTCGCCGGAGCCGCTGGTCCCGGCCAAGCAGAAGTTGTCGTTCGCCACCCAGCTGCGCGATCGCATGGCCCTCGAGGGCTCCACCATCAAGTTTGTGGCCACTGTGATTGGGCCGCAGCCCAACACCCGCTGGATGAAGGATGACAAGTGGGTAGTGGTCGGCGGCAACATCCGAAACCTGTCCGAGGAGGGCAAGGCCATTCTGGAGATCGCCAACGTGACCGCTGCAGACTCCGGAGTCTACAAGTGCGTTGCCAAGAACGATCTGAGCGAGATCGAGACGTCGTGCTACTTCAAGGTGTACGCCGCCCAGGCCGACGGTGACGAGTCGGAGCCCATCTTCGCCCTGCCCCTGAGAGGTAGTAGCTCCGTCAGCCCTTCATATATGTACCTGTACCTGTACCACCCCGTTGTTGGCGTACCTGTGTTGCCGCACCCAAATGTGTCACACGATCCGTGTTTCGTGTTCGTGTTCGTACGTCTTTGTGCAATTGAGGTCGTTTGGTGTCTGAAAATAGATAGAAGCGACTGCTTGATTGATTGACTGATTGTTTTTGGTGCTCCTTAGATGTGTACCACGCCTCGCAGAACGATCTGATTCTCGACACGAAGGTGCGCGGAAACCCCCGCCCCGTGATCTCGTGGACCAAGGACCAGATACCCGTGGTGCTCGACGATCGGGTGGTGCAGATCGAGCACTTGGACGGCATCTGTGAGCTGATCATCAACAAGCCGACCACGAATGACAACGGCATCTACGTCTGCTCGGCCCAGAACAAGTTGGGCAGTCAGTCGACCACCCACACCGTCGTGGTTGACACTGCCCACACGTCGCGCCGCTCGAGCATTTTGTCTGCCATCGCCATGCAGGAAGGAGGGGAGCCAGCCGAGGGTGGCGGCAAGGCCAAGGCCAGGAGGAAGAAGAAGGACGAGGATGAGGCAGAGGGCGGTGGCGACGGCGGCTACGAGCGCCGCAGCCGCATGCCCGACCCCTCGCCGAAGCAGATGCTGTACTTCACGGTGAACTTGTCCAACCGCTATGTCGCCGAGGGCTCCAAGGTCAAGTTGCAGGCCGTCGTCGGTGGGCCGGAGCCCACAATTAAGTGGCAGAAGGACGACCAGAATGTCCAGTACGGACCCCGCATCCGCAACATGAACCGCGACAGTCTGGCGGTGCTGGAGTTTGTGAATGCCCAGGCAGAGGACTCGGGCACGTACTCGATCGTAGCCCAGAATGAGTTCTGCAAAATAACCACCTCGGCGGTGCTGCATGTCTACCAGCCGAAGGTCAACACGGATGTGCAGCCCGTGTTCATTCGCTCCCTGAAAGGTAAGGCACTCGTGTCCGGGTACGGGTGAGCGGCGGCAGAGGACCCCGCCCACAACAAATCGCCAAGACATCTAAATTTAGCCAAAGCGATATTTCGAATTTCTAATTGTGCAATCTTATAGATCGTTTGCATTACGCAAACTATTGCGGCTAAGGTTTCGGTTTCAGACAAGTGCGTGATTCTCCGACCATCATAATATTATAATATATTCAAGCTTTTGCAAATCGAAAAATGATTAGGTTTGGTTTGAAATCATGTGAATTCAATGTAGTTTCCGTTTCAAGTTTTCAAGAAAGCACAAACTTCGGTTAAAGTGGCGGTTTCTATGCCGAGACATTATGTAACCTGATTTGGTTTTTTAGAAACTTATCATCTGAATACGAACGAGCTTATCCTGGAGACGGCTGTGCGTGGCCAGCCCACTCCGGAGGTCCAGTGGTTCAAGGACAGCATCGAAATCCAGAGTGGAGGTCGCTACCAGCTGCTGGAGCACCAGGACGGCACCTGCGAACTGATCATCGACCGGCCGGACAACAAGGACTCCGGAAAGTATGTCGTCAAGGCGGAGTCTCGCGCCGGCAAGATGGAGATCTCTCACTACGTGCTCTTCGAGGGCCAAGCCCATCACATTGCGGACAACATCCACGGCGTCTTCCATGCGGACAAGAGTCTTCTGCGGCCCAAGGAAGAGAAGGAGAAGCCGGCTGAGAAAAAGCCGGCGGCGGCTGCCGAGCCAGACTCCGAGGCGGAGGACGGCAAAGGCAAGCGACGCGGTCGCAAGGGTGAGGATGAGGACGCAGGATCTACGGCCTATGCCTCCGACTACGCCTCGGACACGGCTAGCTTGTCGAGCAAGCGGCGCGAGAAGAACATCGCTATCCACTTCAGTACCTCGATGAGGGATCGCGTGGTGGCCGAGGGCTCCAAGGTGAAGATATCCTGCTTCCTGGACGCCAAGGAGCCGCAGGTGAAGTGGTTCAAGGATGGAGAGCCCATCCAAAATGGTCCGAAAATCAGGGGTCGCTACAGCGAGGGCCTGTGTCTGCTGGAGATCATGAGCGCCACGGAGGAGGACAACGGCGAGTACAAGTGCTGGGGCAGGGACGAGACCGGCGAGGCCTCCACCTCGTGTCGCTTGGAAGTATACGCCGATCCTGGCACTGGTGATGTGCCGCCCACGTTTACACGCAACATCAAGGACACGTTGCACGGCAAGATCAACGAGCTGCAGCTGGACGTGCACGTGCGCGGCTTGCCCACGCCGTCGGTGTCGTGGACCAAGGATGGCGTCCGCGTCGAGAACAGCGACAAGTACCAGCAGGTCGACCACGACGATGGCACCTGTGAGCTGTTCATTAGCAACCCGAAGCCCGCGGACAGCGGCAAGTACGTGTGCCAGGCCGAGAACCGCGAAGGCAAGACGGAGATAGTGCACATGATCACCGTGGAGCCGAGAGTGCGGGCTCCCCGCTTGTCGCCTCCCAGAGAAGGCAGGCCCCCGCGTCCGGCTGGAGATGCCGAGGAACCAGCGGCCGCTGAGGGCGAGGAAGGCGCCGAGGGCGCCGAGGGAGGCGAGAAACGCCGCCGAAAGCCAAAGACCGACGAGGAGGAGCAGGGTGGCGGCTCCAGGCGCGAGGTTCCTCCGCCACCGGATCTAAGGAAGCGCCTGTACTTCAGGAACTACCTTTCCAACCGAACCGTCAAGGCTGGCAGCAACGTGAAGTGGATGGTGAACATCGACGGGCCGGAGCCCTCGGCCAAGTGGTTCCACGGCGAACAGAAGATTGACTTTGGGCCCAAGAGCAAAATGTCCATGCAGGACGGCATCGCTTGGCTGAACCTCGTGGGTGTCACGGAGGAGGATGCCGGCGAATACACGCTTCGAGTGAAGGGCTCGGACAACGAAATCGTGAGCACTTGCACCCTGTTTGTATACAGCACGGGTAAACCGGAGGTCATCTCTCCCACCTTTGTGGTGGGCATCAAAGGTACGAGGAGGTTGACTCTTGTGTGTTCGACTTCGAGTGCGTCCAGGTGATTGTTTGGGTATCTTCGACTTAAGTGTATATCAAGGCATATTTTGTAATGCATTAGAATAACTAACCCCCTTGCTATGCTTCCATTATCTGCTCATGGTGTGTCTGTCTTATGTGGTAATGTTCAGTGCTCGTCTCTTTCCGTGTGCATCTTCCAGATGCCTATCATTCCCAGGCCAACCAGCTTACCCTCGAGTGCAAGGTATCGGGCAGTCCCAAGCCCACTATATACTGGCAGCGGGACAATACTCTACTGCCCCTGGAAGGGGCCAAGTATCAGAGTGCGGAGCAGAGCGATGGCGTCAAGCTGCTTACCATCAATGACTTCGGAAGCGAGGATTCCGGATTGTACACCTGCTATGCAGAGAGCGAGAACGGGCAGATGAAGATTAGCAAGTTTGTTCAGGCCTCGGACTACGTGCGGGAGCGCGCAGCGGACAAGAAACCCATCGAAAGGGTGATCGAGGACATTCAGAAGCGGGGCGAGCCCTCAGCGAGTGTGTCGGCCAGCGAAAGTGCCGCCGCCAAGGCCAAGGCCCGCGAGGCCAAGCTGCGACTGAACCTGGAGACCAGCCTGAAGACCATGACCATTGGCAGTGGCAACAAGGCGCAGTTAATCTGCTACGTCACCGGCATCATCGAAGACGTACACTGGCTGCGCGACGGGGAGCGCGTGACCAAGGACGCCCGCCACAAGATCTACAACATCAACGGAGCGATCAGTCTGGAGATCTACGATGCCCGGGTGGAGGACAGTGGCCATTACCGATGTGTGGTGAAGAACAGTCGGCAGACGGTGGAAAGTGCCGGACAGCTGAGTGTGCTGGATCAGTCCCATGGCAAGCTACCAGAAAGCTTCTCCAGTGGAATAACAGGTAGCTTTCTCTTTCGATTTGACCCAAAACCAGGCTATACATCTTTTATTCGATTCCTTTTAGAATCCTACGATGCCCAGCGCAACGAGATTGTCCTTAGCTGCCAGGTACATGGACGCCCCAATGTCAGCTGGATGCGCGATGACCACACGATCTGCAACAACCGCTACAGGACGCTGGAAGAGCCCGGTGGCCTGCGCAAGCTGATCATCCGCAATCCCATTTCCTCCGACTGCGGTATCTTTGCCTGTTATGCGGAGCACGAGGATCGCATCGACTCGATTAGCACCACCATCAAGGCGGCGGATCTGAAGCGCCTGATAACCGTCAGCCATGAGAATATTGCCTCCGACAGCGAAAACGAGAGGACTAGCCGAGGGCCTACGACTAGTTCTGCACACCAAGTCAACGGAAATGGGGAACTCCATCGAGCCGGCGAACGTGTCTTGCGCAGCGTGGGCAAAGCAAAGCCCCTGTTCCACACCTTGCTCCACGATCGCACCGTTTCCGAGGGAGGCAACCTCCGTCTGATGTGCTCCGTCTCTGCTGGCGATGAGAACACGCACATTGAGTGGCTGAAGAACCACAAGCCCCTGCCCAAGGACTCCCGCTACCAAGTTCTTTACCTGAACGGAGAAGCCTCGCTGGAGATCTACGCCGCCGTCGCCGAGGACAGCGGCAACTACACCTGCAGTGCCAGCAATGACTTTGGCGAGAGCCTGACCCACGCCCAGCTAAGGGTGTACAAGAACTTTAAGGAAGCCCCGTTGCCAAGTACTTTTTCGCAGCCGATTCGAGGTCCGGATTTCCTCTCAATGTTTTAACCCTTTTTGTTTGTCCCTTTTGTGAAGGAACTATTTCTAACTTACCTTGTATTGTTGCAGACACATATTCTCTCAACGAGAATGAGTTGGTTCTGGATTGCCGCGTGCGTGGCCAACCACGGCCGGAGATCGAGTGGATGAAGGGCAACGAGTTCCTCGAGAACGGCGACAAGTACAAGCTGACCGACCAGGCCGACGGCTATGCCAAGCTGGTGATCAACAATCCCACGGAGAAGGACTCGGGCGTCTACTCGTGCGTGGCCAGGAACGAGGGCGCCGAGAACAAGATCTCCCACCAGGTGGACTTCAAGGGCAGGCAGCACTATTCGCTGGAGAAGACCCATGGCTTCTTCCACCGTGATCCCAACAAGCCGCACTTCCTGCTGCCGCTGGGAAACCAGACGGTGTGCAACGGCGGCACCATCGCCATCTCCGCTGAGTTCATGCAGACCAGCACGCCCATCGAGGTCAAGTGGCTGCGTGACCGCCAGGTGGTCGATGGTCCGAATGTGAAGGCTCTGGCCGATCGCGGTGTCTACACGCTGACCATCATGAACGCCCAGCCGGAGATTGAGGGCACGTACACGTGCCGGGCGTCGAACGCCTTCGGCAGGATCGAGTCGCACGCCAATATCGACGTGTCTGTGGGAGCGCCCAAGGACGAGCGTCCGCCGCTGTTCCTCTCGCGACCCGACACGGAAATGAAGATCGCCGTCGGGGATCCCTTCTCGATTTCCTTCCGCATTGCCGCCGACCCCAAACCGAAGCGTGAGTACTCGCCACCTGCTTCCCCAGTGCAGAAATAGGAATTTTAATGGATGTGGAAACGCTTCGATTTTCAGTCACCTTCATGAAGGGCACCAAGGACATCACCCAGTCGGACCGGGTCAGCAAAGAGGTATCCGACGACTACACCAGATTCACAGTGCAATCAGCCCAAATCTCCGACTCCGGCACCTACTTTGTGGTGGCCCGCAACAACTTTGGCACTGACAGGATATTCGTGACCGTGACGGTAGGATTTTGTTTGGGGTGTCCTGCGTGTTTTGCTTTGGCTGCTGTCCTTTAATGCTTTCGCTCACTAACCGCTGAAATATTCTCTCTTTTCTCTGCTCTTCTTCTCTCTTTCTCTAGATTAAAATACCCAAAAAGAAAGAATAAAGCCTATTAATCCAAAACATAGTTTGCCAGTTTCGAACGCCTCCCACACAACCAGCAATATCTATATCGTGCTTTGCCCTCAGTCTACTATCCTGACTTTATGTGTTCATTCAAATTCAATCTACTCACAAGTATATATGCATGTATCGTTCTGACTACAAAACCTATAGGTAAACCCGCGCGCTCACTCCGCCACGCCGACGCAACCCCGCTGGGGGCTTCCCCTGGACAGTTACAGCGATACGTCATACTTCAGAGGTGAGTGGCGGGAGTATCCCGAGTGTTTTGTAGTTGCGTCAATTGTTCCGTGTTATTAATTGGGGTTTCGAAAGACCTGGGAGTTTACAATCCAAGGATACAAGGATATGCAATATATAAAGTGTGTGGCTGTAGCACCCAGCACCAGTTTGGTTTCGTCTGTCTGTTTGTCCTGCCCGTTTTACCTGTCTACGTGTTTGTGTGTCGCTTTCCTGGCCAAGCTCAGATGCATCTCTTGCAGATCGGTTCCAAAAACGAGCAGCACCACCAGCGCAGCAAGCCGCCACAAGAACGACAAAAGAATTTTCCTGCGAGATCTTAGACACCCACAGTTGACACTCGGAAAGTAATCCGTGTATTTATCTTTTGTTAGTATTTCTGAACGATTGACTTGATTACTTTTATTGTCGTACCTATACACCTACCTACATATATATAAAGATAATGTATTATATAAAGCAGCAGCAATCCAGCTTATACATTTACGTAGTGGAAAAAAGAAAATAATAAAAAGATTTCTCCGGGGCGTAATGCGTTTTAATCGAACCGAACCGAACTCCTCAAACCGCCCGTACAATCGCCCAGTCGCAGTCACTCATCCACTTCATGTGTCTCTTTCGCGTTTAGATCCTCCCGGCTGCATAGCCACCGAACCGCTGGTGGTGGACTCCGGGCCGAGCCACATCTCCCTGTCGTGGGGCAAGCCGGTGAGCGCCAACTCCGCCCCGGTGATCGCCTACAAGGTGGAGTCCTGGGTGTTGGGCCACGAGGGCGGCGCCTACTGGCGGGAGCTCGGCCTGACGCCTATCAACTCCTTCGACGCCTTCAACCTGAAGCCCAACGTGGAGTACCACTTCCGGGTGACGCCCAAGAACCGCTACGGCTGGGGCCCGGCCGTCCAGACGAGCAGCCCGCTGCAGGTTGGCGGCGTGGAGTGCCTGCCCGAGTTCGTCAAGATCCTGCCCGGCCAGGCGAAGGCCCTGCTCGGCTCTTCGTTCACCCTCCAGTGCAACATGCGCGGCGCTCCGAGGCCACACGTCACCTGGTTCAAGGACGGCATCCAGCTGAGCAGCAGCTCCGAGCGCGTTAAGATTCGCCAGATCGGCTCCACCTGCGCCCTGACGATCGCCACCGTGGGCGAGCTGGACTCGGGCCGCTACACCTGCGAGGCCACCAACTCCAAGGGCCGGGTGTCCACCTTCGCCCGCCTGCAGGTCGTCTCCGATTCGCGGATCTACGAGGCGGATTCTCGCCTCAAAGAGATCGCCCACGGACGCAACGTGGCCGAGGTGGGCGACTCTCTGCCCATATTCACCATGCGCCTGCGGGACCGCCGCGTGCAGGTCACCTATCCCGTGCGCCTTACTTGCCAAATTGTGGGCTATCCGGCGCCGGAGATTCTCTGGTACAAGGACGATCAACTAATCCAGCCGGACCGAAAGCACCTGGTTAGCTCGGAGGGACAGTTTTTCACGCTGGAAATCGCCGCTACCACGCTTGACGACAGCGGCACCTACACCTGCCTTGCCAAGAACGAGCTGGGCTCTGTTTCCTGCCACTGCACCCTGGTGGTGGACAAGGGCATCCGCGCATACATCTCGCCCGACTTTTACGTGCCCCTGGACCCGTTCTACATTTTCCGCGAGGGCTCCGAGATCCGGCTCTCCACCAAGGTGGAGGCGTATCCCGCCGTGGGAGTCACCTGGCACCGGAACGGCATGAGGTTGCGGCCCAGTCGTCGGCTGACAGCCACCCTGGACTCCAGCGGGCATGTGGAGCTCATCATTGCCGAGGCCACGGCGCGGGATGCTGGCATTTACGTGTGCGTCGCATCCAATGTGGTGGGCAAGGTGGAGACCATCTGCCGCGTGGCCATCGAGGAGGAGGAAAACCAGACCCTGGCGCCGCCGAGGGCCCTGGAGATACCCAGCATCAAGACTGACGACCTGCCGTAAGTACACCAAAGTTCTATCTAAATGCACGTTGGGAAGACCCTATATAATCACTTTGCCCCACTTTCACGTTCAGTTATTCCAAGGAGCCCTTGTTTGTGGTCAAACCACGCTCCAGCGAGGCCTACGAGGGCGACAACGTCATTATTTTCTGCGAAGTGGTCGGCGATCCCAAGCCCGAGGTTGTTTGGCTTCGCGATTTTCTCAATGTGAGTATGTGACGTCACGCGAGTGGGGCACAGCGCATGCGCAGCTCAGTGCAGCGCAGCGCGGCGAGTGAGTCAGTTGCATTCGCGACGCTGACAAATGTGGGTCGTACCTGCCACCTGCTCTAGCTTCTCAGATCTGGTTGTTCTGGTTGTTATCAGTTCGCTCAAGTTCAGGGCACCCCACGTGGGCCCGGCCGGCCCTCCTCCTCCGAATCTCCATCTCCGCCAGGAAGTGTCGGTCTCTGATTTCCGCTTTTGCTTTCGCCAGCTGCCCGTATAAAAGGCCAGCTGCCCGGCAGGTCGGTCTTTATTTGACTATAACTTTGTTCGGGCCGCCACCACAGTTGCTCTCGCGCGGATAGAGTTCTTGCGATTGATCCGCGAACGCGAACAAAGTGTCCCAACGAGCAGAGCAAAGCATCCCGCCCAGAACGCGATACCGTCGCACAAAGGCACGTGCATTGTGTCAATTGCTGCCACTGCTGGCTCGGGTTACGGTTACGGAGAAGTGCGTCATACGTTACACAAGACAGATCTTACGAGTCCGAATCGCTGTCAAACGCCAATTCAAGTTCAGGCCATATCGAATAACAGGCTTGTTTCGCTGCTAAACAATTACGCGCGCCGAAAAGGAAAAAGCGCAACAAATCCGAACATCGAGTAAGGAAATGTAACTGCTCACTAGCCGAAGTTATGATACCCTTAATGTGTGTCTGGAATATATAGACGCCCATTTCCCCCATGATTCGAAATGGTTGCTAGCCCTTAAAATTATTCAAAGTGTTGCTGGTTATTCATAGTGTTGCCGATTTATTCAAGGAAACATTATAGAATAGAAGGAGGAGTACCCTCAGCTAGAGCATCCAAACAAAAAAACGAAATTATTATTAGCCACTGTGTCGTGCAACGTACCAAGGAAGCAGGCTGGCAGACGGCAGGCGGCAGGAGGAGGTCAGGGTGGGCAACCTGGGTATACCTGTTACCAGTTTTCCTAGTCGCCAGTCGCAAGTCGCAAACTGAATTTTGTGCTTATATGGCCATAAGCCAAACACAATAACAACAAATGCGGCGCCACTGCCACGGGGAGAGAGATAGTGTGCAACGGCAGGCAGTTGTGATTCATGCCGCAGCCGGACAAGTCCTTAGCCGCCGAAGCGCTCGTCACGCCGATCGCGCAGCGACCTTGAATCCGATCGGACAATAATCGCAGCATTTCTTCTCTTCGCAGCCGGAGTACTACAAGGACGCGCCCCACTTCCGGCGGATCGGAGAGGGGCCCGAGTACCGCCTGGAGATACCCAGCGCCAAGTTGGACTTCACCGGCACCTACTCCGTGATAGCCAGCAACTGCCATGGCGAGGCCAAGGCTGTAATCTCCCTGCAAATATTCGCCAAAGGTGAGTGCCGAGGATGGGTTTGGGTTTCAGGCTCCCCCCTTTTATTGGGAGTAGATGGTCCNCTTCGCAGCCGGAGTACTACAAGGACGCGCCCCACTTCCGGCGGATCGGAGAGGGGCCCGAGTACCGCCTGGAGATACCCAGCGCCAAGTTGGACTTCACCGGCACCTACTCCGTGATAGCCAGCAACTGCCATGGCGAGGCCAAGGCTGTAATCTCCCTGCAAATATTCGCCAAAGGTGAGTGCCGAGGATGGGTTTGGGCTTCGCAAGGCTTCCCTTTTATTGGGAGTAGATGGTCCTCAGGCGGGGGTAGACAAAGTCCCGCCAGAACTCCTCCGCCAGGCCCAGGAGGGTGGTGAGGAAGTCCTGGTCGGCATGCACCCACACGTAGTGCAGGGCGCCGCTTGTGTTGAACGAGGGGCTGAGGACACAGTAGAGGGCCTTTTTCACGTTCGCCAGGAACATTTGCAACTGGATCTGGGCCATGTACTTGGGCGAAATGGACTCCCGCGCGGCCAGGTACTTCTCGAAGTCCTCCTCCGTCTTTGGCGCCTTGATCTCGACGATGTGGTCGTCCGTGATGCCGTCGGGCGTGGCGCACAGGAAGGGGTAGCTTTCGTGCAGCAGCACGCCGCACTCGGTGTACTCCTTGTTCTCCAGCTTCTCGGACTGCTTCAGGATGTGGCGCTTGTCGTGCTTCTTCTGCGAGCGCTCCTCGTAGCTCCTCTCCCGGCCCCGGCAGAACATCATGTTGAAGAGCATCTCGTTCTCCTCGGCGGTCCGGCGCGACACGATCATGTGCATCATGGAGCAGCGTATGCGCATGTACTGCACCTCCACCCACAGCCGGGACTTGTACTCGTTGCGGGTGACCTCGTGGAGGGCCTGGAAGATGCCGCTGCTCGCCTGCCCCTCCATGTACTGCACGAAGCTGGGCACGTCGACGATTTTCAGCTCGTTGGCTCGCAGGAGGACGTGGTGCACGTAGAGGGGCTCGAACTCGTCGCCGCTGTCCACGCACTGGCGCAGCAGGGCCGAGTCCCGGCCGCAGGTGGACAGCTCCTCCAGCACGTCGTTGAGGAAGGCCTGTCCCTCGCTCGCACTCGCCGCCGCCGCCGGCGCACTCATTTCGCTCTCCAGCCGCACCTCGTCCTTGGGCAGCATGTCGCAGATGCGGGTGGCCCGGCGCGGCTCCGGCTGCACCAGCGCCTCCAGCTCGTGCCCCCAGAACTCCACCACGGCGGAGGGGGTGCGCTCGTTGCTCTTGCCCAGCAGCCAGAAGGTGAAGGCCACTATGTGGCGGCAGGTGCCTGCAACGAAACGGGGTCATTCCTGCTGCTGCATTCCACGGTTCCACGGCGCCTGCGAGCATACCTTCCGAGGGGCACAGGCTGCACTGGCCCTCCGCGATGATGCGCGACGCCTCGTGCACCGTAAGCGTCACCATGGCGTGGGTGTCCGTGTTGGCAAAGTCCGCGGCGGAGAACACCAGGCCCTTGAGCAGGCACATCTGCCCCTGGCGGCGCACCTGGACGTAGTCGGTCAGCAGGTCGCCCTCCTCGACGGACCACCTGCAGGAGGCGTTGAAATTGGGCGGGAAAAACAGAGGGGGGCGGGCCGTACTCACGTTTGCTCCGGATCGCCGGACTCGGCGGAGCGGCAGAAGTTGAAGACCATGGCGTTGCTCACGGCGGGTATGCTGTGGACGTCGGCCCTGCGGAAGCCCGGGTCCAGGTCCATGGGCACTATGACCATGCCCCGCATTGTGGGAGGGATCGGTTCGCGTCGAAATTCTGAAGAATTGCGGAAGCTTCTATAAATAGTGAATGCCGCCGCGGCGGACCTTTTGCAGTGTGACCGCAACAGGGAAATTCGGATAGGCCAATCATCAGTGCAATAAAATTTCCCTGCGGCACTGCTTTCCACTGCTTGCAAGCAGTTTCATACATTTGAAAACGCGGAAATTTTCCAATTCCAATTTTCGAACAAACTGGTGTCTATAGTGTTTACTGCACTTAAAAGTACGCAGATTTAGGAATTCTAGCTGGAATATTTAGAAAGCTATGTGAAAGCTAAAACTGCCCATAATTTTGGGGAATTTGTTATTATATTATATATTTACTAACGGTTACCTTATACAAAATTGCAACTCTGGTACTTTACTTAGAATTACTTTGTGCAGCAGCCCCTTAATATTTGCTTTTTTTTGTATTCCCCATCCAGACAAACAAAAAGGTAACGCATGCTCGAAGATTGTGTTGTTCTGTCTGTAAATCACTTTGAACGTCGCACCGCAATCTCTCTTCCATTACTACTGGTCATTTTATTTTAGAGTTATAGTTAAAGTTTCAACAGCTCAAGCTGTTGATGTTTCTGAACCTTTATCCCAACGTTCCCTTGCCCCAACTCTTTTTCCTTTGCTGGAAAACATTCAAGGCGGACCTTCACTAATATTTCCGTCTTTCGCTTCCATCCCGCACTAGACATACTCAAAGACAGACGCATGGACCAGGTGCAGACGCGTCATGGGTAAGTTTGCGCGCCCCACTGCTCAAGATTCGCAGGGAAGGCTGACCAGGCTCTGTTCTCACATCCGCAGCAACATCGAGACCCTTCCCCGCTTCGTGCGCAACCTGCGGAACCTGCGCTGCTGCGACGGGGACGCGATATCGCTGGAGTGCCAGGTGGAGGCCGACCCGGAGCCGTTCATCATCTGGGAGAAGGACGGGCGGGTGATCCCCGCCGACAGGGACTACGCGATGGCCTTCGACGGCTGCAAGGCGACGCTGAGCATTCCGCGGGTGTATCCCGAGGACGAGGGCGAGTACACGTGCGTGGCCAAGAACTCGGTGGGCCGGAGCCTCTCCTCCGCCTGCATCGTCGTGGACGTGCCCGAGGAGAAGGAGAACATGCTGAGTCGCCAGCTGACCCGGCCCTCCGGCCTGCTCTCCGCCCACTCCACGCCGCGCTCCACGCCCCGCTCGACGCCGGCCCGCAGCTTCTCCCCCTTCCGCCACTCCTCCTACCGCACCAGCAGCATCGACCTCTCCGGCGTGGCCGAGCGCCGCAGGAGCGACGCGCGCAACGCCATCACGGCGCCCAAGTTCCTGGCCATTCCCTACAACCGGGTCGTCGAGGAGGGCGACTCCGTGCGCTTCCAGTGCGCCATCGCCGGCCATCCGACGCCCTGGGCCACCTGGGACAAGGACGGCCTGATCGTGACGCCCACCCCGCGGATCGCCGTCAAGGAGATCGACGACCTGCGCATCATCGAGATCGACGAGGTGTCCTTCGACGACGCGGGCCTCTACCGGATCACCCTGGAGAACGATTTCGGCCGCATCGAGGCCACGGCCCGGCTGGACGTCATCCGCAGCTCCCGCTACTCCAAGTCCCCCTCGGTGCGCAGTGTCCGCGCCTCCTCCTCCCGCCGCAATGCCTACCTGTACCGGCGCATCATGGGTCCATCCACAGGTGAGTGACTCTTGCCGCTACTCCAGGCTGAACTCTTGCCGAGGTTGTAACCCCCCTGCTCCTGCTCGTTATCCGCAGCTATCGGCGGACGCATGGCCCTGGCTAGCGGCTACCGCGGCTCGTCGGTCCCCTCCGTGCGCTTCTACCACAACAACGTCGAGCTGGAGCCGTCGGAGCGGGTGCACATTCTGCTGCAGGAGGAAGAGGCCATGGCCCTGCTCGTTGTGGATAACGTGACGCGGGCGGACGAGGGCGTGTACACATGCATCATCAGTGGCGACCACGATCCGCTGATCAGCTCGACCACGATCGCCTTCCACGACTCCGAAGCGGACATTCAACGGCCCAGGGCGGTCGTCACGCAGCCGCTGCCGGAGATAACGCGCTCGGTGGAGGGCGAAGTGATCGACCTGACGTGCGTCATCGATAGCCCGGAGCCGTACAGCTACGTCTGGCTACGAAACGGAGAAGTTCTGCCGGACAGCGAGGAGTTTAAGTGAGTTCAAGGGTCATAACCCGATATAACCCGATTATTATTCCCTTTCTACTCCGCCACTTGCAGCTACATCGACCACGGCAACGGGCGCCTGTGCCTGCGCATCGCGGACGCCTTTGACATTGACTCCGGCAGCTACACCTGCCAGGTGTTCACCTCGGACTCCCCCGCCAGCGAATGCGACTGCAGCAGCACCGGCGAGCTGTGCGTGCGGGAGAGGGACCTGCGGCAGGAGGACCACGAGTGCGTGCAGCTGCTGAAGAGCCCGCTGCCGGTGGTGTGCGCAGCCGGCGAGGAGGTCGTCTTCTGCGGCCGCGTCTTCCCCTGCGAGGCGGAAGCCGAGTGGTACCTGAATGGGGAGCAGCTAATCGCCGGTGACTCACTTAACATGACGGTGAGTGTTTTCGCTTTCGGCCCCAATCCGGGACCCTGCCCTTCAACAACAGAAAACAGAGCTCTTCATTGGTCGGCGCTCGCCTGGCAGGCCACCTTGCCACCTTGCCGGAGGCTGCTTGTTCACACATTTTGATGTGCTTCTTCGAGTGTTTCGGCGGAGAAAACAATAACAATAATTGTGGTGTGTGCTCATTTGCATAAAGATACAGACTATAGGTATAGGTGCGAGAGACGCAGAAGATTGAAATACGGCGCCGTGCGAGCTGCATGCCAATGATTTGTTGTGTTGCTCGGCGTCGGCGTCGGCTCGCATGCAGCCCAAGCGGGGAGCCCGAAACACTCGCGCGTCGGCGCTCAAGCAAAGCACATCTCCGTCGCCTAACCCAATGCCTGTGAAAGTATTCAAATCGGAATTGGGATCAGAATCGGAATCAGAATCGAAACCAAGGGCGTGACAAGATGTCACAGGTAGGCAAATGGCGAGGCAAATGGATTGCATTCGAGTGTATCAATGTCGCTGTGGCATTCCCTGCGATAAGGTTCCTAGCTTCGCGTGTATGCACTGCGGTTTCTGTTACCGGGCCGTGCTGGGTGCCGTGCTGGGTGTCTGCTCCAATGCCCCATCGAAAATGAGAGCGAGCGCGAAAGTGTAGAGTGTAGTGTGTAGTGTCATTGTCACGATCCGCTCGTGGCACTCGGCATTCCATTTACGGTTGCGCGCTTCTAGCCCCGATTCCTCGTTCCCCATTCCCGGCCTCCGGTTCCGGCTGCTCCTCTCGCGGCTGCTTAATTGGTGCGTGCCCGGGAGAGCAGGGTTCAGTGCTGTCCCAGCCACAAGCCGCGTCAAGTCGCGTCCCCCGGTTCCCATTAGCCTACCGCCCGCCGCACGCCGTACGCCGTACACTTGTGCACACAATACTTAATTGTTTGCTCAATGTGTTCGAACTGCACGCAGAGAAATCGGATTCAAATTGGGATCGAGAATCGGTATACATTAGATAAGAGTGAAAACCCAAGCACTGCACCAAGCTCTTTCAATTTCCATAACAAATTAACTGGAACCGGTCCCATTATTATCCTATTAAACCCCAACGAGAGGGATTAGGGTATTCCAAAGTGTTCGTTTCCCGAAATTGGGCTGAGATCTTTGGAAACTGGATTGTTTCTGGCTTTCGGCTAAAGAGTAATGAAGAGTAAAATGTACAAAAGATTCATTTAAATTATATGCAAAGAATAGTGAAAGTCAACACACTTGACGCTGCACAAAAAACAGAGAAATATGCTGGTGCGAGCTTGGCAACTGACGCATTGACTGCATCGCAACGTTTTATGACAAAAAAAAGACTTTCCCACAACCCCACCCTTGCCCCACATATTGAAATACCTCGCGGAGTGTGCGAACTGAGTCGTGTTATCAAAGAAAACAACAAAAACCGGTGGATGTCTCAACAAGCATGCTGCTATCAGCAGTTCCCCCGAGCCATTTAATGTTTTCGCAACCCTTTTTGCCTCTTGCAGTTGGAGTCCTACCCCGAGAACGGGATTCGGTTGCTGCGGCTGCGAGACGTGGCCGCCTCCCGCAGCGGAGAGGTCTGCCTGCAGGTGAGGCATCCCCAGGCGGAGGCTAGACGGATCCCCGCCTCCCGCACGTACACCAGCCTGCTGGTCCTGCCCGCCGTCCGCGGCAACAGCGCCTCCGCCGCCCCGCTGGCGCCCAGAAGCTGCATTTCGTCGCGGCCCGAGGATTGCACCGCCCTGATCGGCGGACACGTCCGGCTGAGCGTCCGCTTCGAGCCATTCCCGGGCACCAGGGTCGTCTGGTACAAGGCGGTAAGTGGGGCGGAGTGGGATTATGGTAATGCCCCGCTGTTGGGCTTGGGAGGGCCAGTTTGCGCCAGTTTGCTGCCATGTTGTGCAACCTGGCCCAATTTGGGCAGAGCAGGCAGGGCGCCTGCCTGGGGGATTATTGGCACCCGTATTATGGATTCTTTATCTGCCCCAAGCGCCCACTCGCCGACAACGGGCTGCTGCCCTGCCCCTCTGGGGAGTGTGTGACTGTGTCACGATCAGTTTGCGGTGTTGACGTAAAAACGTTGGGGGCTTATTTTTGTTGTCTGGTTGGATTTGCTGGTCTGCTGGGCTGGCGCTGGCACTGGCACTGGCACTGGGAGGGGGACTGGGCTACGTAATGGTTGCAAACCGCAAATGCGAGACGATCGCAAACGAAGGTTGGCCCAACACTCTCAGGCCACTCGGTGGGCTGGCAAGTGCTGGTGGCTTTCAGCAAATCACCCTCCAATCCAGCCATTTGTCATGGCTCTTTATCTTGAAAACTGCCAAAAATTATCCAATGGCCGCCCTAAAAAATAGATAACCATTTTTCAATTTGCGCCAAAAAGAACATTGTTTATGCCATCTCATTGTGTGGTGTTCTTGCTGCGGCTCAGACATACATTTTCGGGGACACTGCGTCAAAATATTTACGAAGTATAAATTCAGAGATAATCTTGTGTTAAGGATTCGATTGATTAAAGCAGCGGTGGGCAGCCCATAGCCCTTTCGGCTTCCCAACAAAAAAAAACTGTGAATGAAACGTACANCTGCGTCAAAATATTTACGAAGTATAAATTCAGAGATAATCTTGTGTTAAGGATTCGATTGATTAAAGCAGCGGTGGGCAGCCCATAGCTCTTTCGGCTTCCAGTGCTCCCAACAAAAAAAAACTGAATGTCTCGTACAAAAGGGAATCAATAGGGAATGTGCAAGTGTTTGACGGTGTAAAGGGAACTAGACACCGAAGGTCTCGAGCAAAAAGGAATCGAAATGTGCACGTCATCAGAAGTTGACGGTGAAAATATATAAGTTTACGCACTTTTTCCAGAGCCGTGCCATTGTCGAGGGCTCCAATGTGACCATCCGGACGACGGCCCAGCAGTCGACGCTCTACATCACGGACATCGCGGCGGACGACAGTGGCAAGTACACGGTTGAGGTAATGAACGACTACGGAGTGGAGGCGGCCGCTGCCTCGGTGGCCGTGGAGGGACCCCCGGAGCCGCCGAGTGGCCAGCCGAGCGTTTCCTTGGGCCCGGATCGGGTGGCAGTCGCTTGGTGTGGCCCGCCCTACGACGGCGGCTGCATGATCACCGGCTTTATGTGAGTAGCTAGCGGCAACCCTCCCCTCCAGCCCTGATAACCGAACTACCTTCTGTTCCATCGCCAGCATTGAGATGCAGACCTGCGGCGAGCAGCAGGAGGACTGTGATAGCAACTGGCAGCAGGTGGCTCGCGTGGTGGACACGCTGGCCTACACGGTCAAGAGTCTGCAGCCGCAGATGCAGTACCGCTTCCGGGTGCGAGCCGAGAACATCCACGGACGCAGCTGCCCCAGCCAGGCCAGCGAGAAGGTGCAGATCACCAGCAGGCCCCAGAGGATGGCCAGCGAAGGCTCCTCGGCGGTGAGCGTGCAGTCCGGCGGGGACTTCAAGTCGCGCTTCGAGATCATCGAGGAGCTGGGCAAGGGGCGCTTCGGGGTCGTGTACAAAGTGCAGGAGCGCGACCAGCCGGAGCAGCTGCTGGCGGCCAAGGTGATCAAGTGCATCAAGACGCGCGACAGGCAGAAGGTCCTCGAGGAGATCTCCATCATGCGATCGCTGCAGCACCCCAAGCTCCTCCAACTGGCGGCCTCCTTCGAGAGTCCCCGGGAGATAGTCATGGTGATGGAGTAGTAAGTAGAGCCCTGCGCAGTTCTTCTCCCCTGCAGGGACCTTGACGAATCCTCTTCGTTTTCCCCTATCCAGCATCACGGGAGGTGAGCTCTTCGAGCGCGTGGTGGCCGATGACTTCACCCTGACGGAGCTGGACTGCATCCTGTTTCTGCGACAGGTGTGCGAGGGGGTGGCCTACATGCACGGCCAGAGCGTGGTGCACCTGGACCTGAAGCCGGAGAACATCATGTGCCACACCCGCACTAGTCACCAGATCAAGATCATCGACTTCGGTCTGGCCCAGCGGCTGGACACCAAGGCGCCCGTCCGCGTCCTGTTCGGCACCCCGGAGTTCATACCTCCGGAGATAATCAGCTACGAGCCGATCGACTTTAAGTCGGACATGTGGAGCGTGGGCGTCATCTGCTATGTGTTGTGAGTGGCAATCGCGCCCCAAAGTTTTCCCATTTTACACCCTCCCCATCCCTCGCAGGCTCTCCGGACTCTCACCGTTCATGGGCGACACGGACGTGGAAACCTTTTCGAATATAACCCGAGCCGATTACGACTACGATGACGAGGCCTTCGACTGCGTGTGCGTAAACTGATATCTGATACCTTTATCGGTGCATCTTCTAACCTTCCGTGTTGCCCCACAGGTCGCAGGAGGCCAAGGACTTCATCTCACAACTGCTTGTGCACCGCAAGGAGGAGCGCCTGACGGCCCAGCAGTGCCTGGAGTCCAAGTGGCTGTGCCAGCGCCACGACGACAATCTCAGCAACAACAAGATCTGCACCGACAAGCTCAAGAAGTTCATTATCCGGCGCAAGTGGCAGGTGAGTGAAGTTGGCGCCCGCAGCCCCGCTTGTCCTAATCCGCTGCTGCTTTCGCCTGCATGGCAACCCCGACCGCCCGTTAATCCAGAAAACCGGAAACGCTATCCGCGCCCTCGGACGCATGGCCAACTTGTCGGCCTCGCGCAGGAACTCCGCGATCGCTATGGGCGCGTTGAGTAGTCCGCGGCCCTCTATCTCCGGACTGAGCATGCTCAATGCGAGTGCCATGAACCCGAGCGGGCTTACCACCCAGATGTCTTCGCTGCACGAGGAGGAGGACGACTTCAGCGCGGAGATGCCGCCCTCGACGGAGAAGCGCTCTGTGCTGAAGCTGCGCGACAAGTCGCAGTGCAGCGAACGCAGCGACTCGGGCTACAGCGAGTGCTCCAACTGCAGTGGCGCCCAGGAGACGCTGCTCCTCTCGCTGGCAAAGTCCAAGCTGGAGCAGATCGCCAAGGCCTCCACTGCGGCAGCGGTGTCGGTGGTGGTGCAGGATTCAGAGAGTCCCGCGAGCCTCGAGCTGCCCGCCAAGGGCCAGGAGGCCATCATGCGCTCCGACTTCACCAACACCATAAAGATGCGCAAGAAGTCGTTGGAGGACAGCTGTGCGCGGGAAAAGCCCAAGGCGAAGCCCCACATCAACCCCGCCAGCGAGTCCAAGCTGAAGGTGTCCCAGCTCAAGGACCGGTTCCAGGCGAACCCCGCTTCCGCTTCCGCTGCCGCTCCTGCTGCTAACAAATCCCCGCCTGCCTGCGAGCCCTTTAAAATCGCCAAAGTGGCGAGTGTAGGACGCATCAGCAGAAGTAACTTGCACTCTGTGGCCCAAACTGAATTCTAAAAGGCCTGCGAGTCTTGGAAACGAAGTGACACAAACCAAAATACCTCTGTGTTATATTGGAAGCCACTTAATCCTACTCTATAGCGACTCAACATGGCCAAAGAATCCCGTTTGGAGGCTGCCCGTTTGGGGAAACCCCAAATACCTATTAACTTTTACATTCCTTCCCTTTTCCAGCAGAGGAATCAGGAAAGCCCGGAAGAGGAGCTGTCGGAGGCGGCGGAAAAGGCAAGACAGGGCAGGTGCGATCCATGCCCAGCTCCCCTCTGCCTCAGCGCTCCGCGACGCCGACGCGGCTGATGAGCCAACGCGTCCGCGAGGCTGCCGAGCGGCTTGCCCAACAGCACACGGTGGCCAGCGGTGCTCGTCGCCAGTGTGGCAATGGAGGCAGTAACACTAACAGCAACAGCAACAGCAACAGCAATAGCGGCAGCAACATCAGTACTTCAAACAACATCAACAACGGTAATGGCGGTAATGGGAACAGCGAGTCCAGTCGCGAGTCACGTGCGCGACATCTCATCAAAAGATTCAACAACAACAACGAAACGCAGCATATCACGTCCTAGATTAGGTCGGTTGAGGGCCGGCACGAGCCTAACTTTATTTTACAGATTTAGCGGATCGGATATACATACATATGATATTGATTAGGCAAACAAAAACCCCAGAGAGAGTAACCGCAAGTAACTACTCTACGAAACACTCGAATATAAAAGCGAATGCGAATGCAAATGCGATTGCGATTGCGATTACGAAGGCGAGAGATACACATCCACCCCCGTACCCACTCACACAGTAGGATACAGAGTAGTCTACGTCCTACGTCCGGCATCCAAGACCTCCCTCCCGGTGGGATGCACTCCCTGCCTCCTTCCGCGAGGGACTGTACTTAGGCTAGAGGAAGCTAAGTGTTTAAATTATTCTACCGATTTATATACATATTTACCATACTAATTAAAGTTAAAGTAACGAATCTGCTGCAGGGAGTCAGTGTCAGTGGTCGGTGAGCGGATGGTCGCGCGGCTTCAGGCGCACCCACAGGCCTCCGGAGGCGCGCAGGGTGATGCGGAAGGTGGCCTCGAAGGTGGTCTTCCCCTCGACCGGCAGCAGCTGGAAGCTGCGCAGCAGCCGCGACACAATCGTCTTGATTTCCATGATGGCGAACCGGTTGCCGATGCAGTAGCGCGGCCCCGCGCTGAACGGGATGAAGGCGTAGGGGTGGCGGTGCTCGGAGTTCTCCGGCGAGAACCGCTCCGGCCGGAACTTCTCCGGCTCGGGGTAGATGTGGGCAAGGCGATGGGTGGCGTAGGGGCAGATAAAGATGTTGCTGCCGGCGGGCAGTGTGTGGTCGCCCAGGCGCAC
Source organism: Drosophila ironensis (assembly GCA_021223825.1). Lineage (NCBI taxonomy): Eukaryota > Metazoa > Arthropoda > Insecta > Diptera > Drosophilidae > Drosophila > Drosophila ironensis. Next base: position 502,346 of record JAJJHQ010007619.1, on the reverse strand, counting down.
CTCCTCGCCCAGCTTGCGGGCGATCAGCGGCACACTGGGATAGAGGCGCAGCGCCTCCTTGATGCACATCTCCATGTAGCGCATGTCCCGCAGGTCGCCCATCGAGGGCGCCCGGTTGCTGCCGTCGAAGATGCCCTCCAGCTCCTGGTGGCAGCTCTCCTGGCAGTCGGGGTTCTGGGCCAGCAGGAACAGGGTGAAGGCCACGGCGGCGCCCACCGAGTCCTGGCCGGCCAGCATGAAGGTGCAGGCCTCGTTGACGATGTCCTCCTCCCCGAAGTCGGGGTTGCTGTCCGAGATCTCGATCATGTAGTCCAGCAGGCACTTTCGCTCGTTGTTATTGTCGGAATTGTGCAGCTGCCGCCGCCGCTGGATCATCTGGCGGGTGAACTCATTGAGGCGCTTCTTCTGGTTCAGCTCGTCGCTGGCCATCTTGGTCCAGTGGTAGATCCCGTCCAGCAGCAACCAGGGGTGGGTAAAACGGGTGGGCATCATCAGTTTGCCCTGACGGAAGGGCGACTCCTCCATGTTGACCAGTTGGCCTCCCTTCTTCTTGATGGGCACCCCCAGAACGGCCTCTGTGTCAGGTCGGAGGCATGTTCATTAGTCTTCCCAGGGAAGCTCGCCACAGAAACTCACCGTTCAGTATGTCCAGGACGCAGTTGTTCACATACTTCGCAATGTTGATCTCTGTGCCCACGGCGGAGGCGTCCAGGCTTTCGTACAGCGACTGCGAGGCATCCACGAAGGTGTCGATGAACTTCTCCAGCAGACTGAGGTGAAAGGCCGGCTGGATGAGCCGGCGATGGGTGCTCCACTTGGAGCCACTGCTGGTGATGAGGCCGTCGCCCAGGAAGTTGTGCATCAGCCGGTAGAAGAAGACCTTGTTCGTGTGCTTCTTGGAGGAGAGAATGACCTGCAGGTCCTCCGGCTGCAGAACCGCAAAGAAGGGAAACAGCAGCACCCAGATCCGCACCAGAGATCCGTACAAGTCGAAGGCCTTGGCTGCCCACTTGCGCATCACTACAAAGGAAGCATGTAGAAGATCCTGCGAAGCTTTATGTCGTATACAAGGTCCACTTACGATCCTTTTCCGTAACCAAGAGGCAGTTGCCCAGCAGGGGCACGGACGGCGGACCCGTGAGCCGGAGAGAGAGCAGCACGGACCGCAGATACGCCTGCAGATGCGCGTAGAAGGTGTAGATGCTCAAGCTAAGTACCAGCAGGATGAGCACCGTGCACAGCTCCGTCTTGGTGGCGCGTTCCAACTGCGAATGGGATCAATTATAGCATGTTTATGGTGAGTACTCCTATTTGAATAGAAAAGAAACTATTTTAGCAGGCAGTGCTATCCACTGGCAATACGGCTCACGTTTCCCCTGCATACGCATACTCGTATGTACAAAACCGAGCGATTTTTACCGATCTTGAAATAGAAACCCAGATTTGTACATATTCAACATTTCAATATGAGCGGCGTTCAGTTCAAGTGATTTGGTTCGAAAGCCATGCGTTGACCTCGAACTCCGAGTGACGGATGCAAAATGGCTAATTGCCTCGACGACTCTGCTTTCCTTCAGAACCGAACAAAAGGGGTTCCCGAAGTCGGAGTCTGTGTGGGAACAATGCCGGCTGTCCCTGGCATCCGGCCGGCGATCCGGTGATCATCATTTGTCATCTTTTGTGGCCGCTCGCTCATCCGCAACCTGTTGCACCACCGACACAAAAACCGAGGGCAGGCCGACACGTACGTACCCAAATACGCGGCTGATCTGGGTGGGGGCAAGGTGACCTAGTGGAGCTTTAATCGATCACAGAGCCACACGTACGAGTACTCGCTTCGTACCCGTAGAGATCTATGGATGTACATAACTCGGCACTCGATGCTGGGGATCGCTGGCGTCGCCCATACGCCGTGTTGTCCCAAACAATTCACACCGCAGTTAGATACATAACTTGTACTTTCGTAGCGATTACGATTGCGTTTTGTTGTTTGTCGAAAACTTGCGACACGCGGCAAGGGCAAGTGGGAGCCGGGAGCTGGGAGCCGGGAGCCGCATCCGAGGGAGTCGCATCCGAGGGAGGCGGGTTAATTAGACTCCGATCTCGAGTGCGCCGGGGGGTCAAGAACCCGGCAAATATTGACACACGCATGCCATTAGCGAAACAAAAAGCAAAAGAGCCTTCTTATCTGTCGCAAGTCAAACATAAAAGATTGTATTTGCGGTCTGCAGCAGCAAAATCACAAAGAGGAGTGTGGGTTGTGTTGTGTACAAATTGTGTGTAATGGAGTGTGGGGAGCAGCACCTATTCCGGAGCAGCACCAACTTGTCCTGTCCAAAGCCAAAAGCGATGATAATATCTTGCGATGTGACGATCAACTTGGGGTTATGCAAAGCATTTCAACGTGTTTGTCGTCCTACTAGTCCTCATTATCGGACTCGTCCTCATATCCCTCGGGCAAGGCGTTGACTTCCGGATTGTGGAAGTAGCTGCGGGTGCCGTCGCCCCACGGAAAGCGCTTGGTGCGGCGCCGCAAGTACTCGTACTTGGTGAACGGCTCCCGCTCGTGGTGGTGGTGGCCGGAGAAGGCGTTGACCGCGCACAGGACGATGGCCGGAATGGCCAGCAGGAAGGTTACCTTGCGCCACAGTCCTGCCGTGTTTGAGGGCCCCAGGCCCATCTGCCGTAGTCCCAGCGGCAGACGGGACATTTCGATTTGATGCTTGGAATTTATATTTTTAGATGTTACAGCTTCGAAACAAGTGGAACTACTGACTGGACTCAGCCTGGGGATACGTCCGAGTCGGAACTACCCCGCACAGGCCTACTACTGATCACTGATCTGGTCTCCTAACATCAAGGTTAAGGTCTATCAACCCAATCAATTGTACATACCTACATACGAGTATGTGTGTACCTATGGGAACTCGCACTACAATTTGTGAGTATATCTTTGGACCTCTGTTTGGGCTGCCCAAATGTTTGCCCAGCAACCGGTGAAGCGTCCAGAAGGCTTCCGCCCCGTTCTCTGCGGCTCTTCTGCTTTTTTGTGGGCTCGGTCGGCGCATCCAGGCTGCGGGGCTTGCGGTTTGCAGAACCAAAGCGCTTGTTGGCCCAACCAATTGACACCTGGGCTCTAATCAATACCCATCATGATTATTTCCCACTAATTTCAATAATAATCATAATGGTCTTCCGAAACGAGAGACTTGTTGGGCAGATCTGAGCCACTAATTCCGGTTAAAAGCGTTTTTAGGTGACAAAAAGGGGCGAGGCAGCAGGAGCCTCTACATCCCAAATAAGATATAGCTTGAATGAACTCACTTTCCAAGAAAGTATATCTATTCCGCACTATATTTTTTTCCACTTAAACCGATCAATTTTTATTAAAATACACCTTATCTCCTTGGCTAAGGCTTTATAACATTTAAGGAAATGCAGAATTTTTGTCAAGCCTTTTCCAGCTCTATAAAGTCTTAGTATACCTTCCACGTTTTTGGAAACTTGGCTCAACAATCAATGTTATCCGTACGCTTTGGGTTGGCTTACAACCTCTTGATTATGTCATAATTGATTGCAATTTAACAGCCTCAACACTCACCATCTTTTCCACAATCATTTTGGCTCACTGCGACAACGTTTTTGCGAAACAATCCGATCCGACAGTCTGAGATTCACTCCGGGGTCCTTTGGCTGGCACTTTGGATCGTGCCACAGCTAAATCCGTGCTGCTGGGCTGTTTATCCGGCTGATTAGACACTCCCGCCGAGCGACGAGCTGCAAGTGCGAAATGCGGGACCTCCGCCGCACGGCGTCTATTTATAACCGATTGGGCCGGATCGGGCTCGGCTAAAGCCGAAGAAGAGCCGCGCTTCCAGCGAGCGTACGTGCTACGTGCGGCCTGGCGTGAGGCTCCAAATGGCCGAAACTCGAAACGCGATACCCCAACCCGACCGACCCGGCTGGCTCCCCGGACGAGCGAGCATCGGCACATCGGCAGCGCAATGCCGAGCAGTCGGGGGCTCTCGAAGTGCTAAGTAGCTAGAAGTGGAGGTGATGCTGGAGGGCAATCAATTATCCTAAGATCGCCTACAGTGTCTGAATGCGGTGAAGCATGTTTGCGCCGTGGCGGAGGCCCTACGAGAGATCCCACGAGAGGCCCCCTGGGGGTCGGACGCGTGCCAGCCCAGAACGAACTCTGACCCAATTGCAGCCTCCCCGCAGCCCCGCCCCGAACAATTAGCTGATCACACCAGTCGAGTTTGCTTACAGCGGATCCGTCAGAATTTGCATAAAAGTCGGTGCACCGCACATACGCGTACACTTAGTACCTGTTACTAGCATTATGCCGTCGCGCTTTTAACGTCATCGTAAATGTTTATCAATTTCTTCGGGAATCATTTCCGCGTAATTGCCAGCTTTGTGTTTGGAATCTTTGACAAACAGTGAGCGTTTATGCGTTTTAGCCCATGACGGAAGCGCGTTCCTTTGAAATTGATTCACATTCGCAGGGGTAATGTGCGAAAAGCCGTGTCTAGGTTTTGACCAATGAAAACCTGAGCAAAGCTTGACCATCCGAAGAGTCTGTTTAAGCTGTATGCATCCATAANCAATGAAAACCTGAGCAAAGCATCACCATCCACTAACTTTTGAAGAGTCTGATTAAGTTGTTTGCATCCATAAATAATACATTTAAGTAAGGATAAATCCAACCACATAAAATCGATGCATTTGCCTTTGTTTGGGTAGCCCAATTATGGCCAAGATTACCACTCCGACTAGACTTCTTTTAGTTCCCAAGCACTTGAGCCCAGTCGGCTAATATGGTAAATAAATCTCTGCCTTATCAGGAGACACGATTGGATCTCCAGCCCGGGCCGGACTGAGATTACACCTCGGGCTAGACATCCCCGTCAGCGGGCCCGGCTAAAGTTCAGTGGGTGAACGAGTGACTCACTCCCCGAGGGGCTGATAATCCCCTCACTGGGGTCTCCTCATCGCCTTCCTTAGAAGGCCACCGCCCGGTTTATAATGGATATAAAACGACTGGAACTCTGGTCTCCCATAAACGTTGCGATATCGCCTGCAGAATTTCATGAAAATCCAAAGTGGCTATCGGGGATGATCGCGAAATTCGCTGCCTTTGGTGATAAGTGATAATCGGACTGCGACCGAGCTCTATAAAAGGCCTCCGGAGTGGCACCACGCCCGTAAACTCGCTGGAAATGTCACTGCGTCTGGGACTCCTCCTCTGGGGCCTTCTGTGCTCCCTGATCCTCACGGAGTCTGCCTTCGTGCGTCCCCACATCGTGGGGGGCGATGAGGCGGACATCGCGGACTACCCCTACCAGGTGTCGGTGCGCCTGGAGACCTACATGCTGCTCCACATCTGCGGCGGCAGCATCTTCGCCCCCCGGGTGGTGATGACCGCCGCGCACTGCATCAAGGGGCGCTACGCCTCGTACATCCGGATCGTGGCCGGGCAGAACTCGATCGCCGACCTGGAGGAGCAGGGCGTGAAGGTCAGCAAGCTGATCCCGCACGCCGGCTACAACAAGAAGACCTATGTGAACGACATCGGCCTGATCATCACCCGCGAGGACCTGGTCTACTCCGCCACGGTGCAGCCGATCGCGGTGGCCCTGGAGGCGCCTCCCTCCGGAGCGCACGCCGTCGTGAGCGGCTGGGGCAAGCGCACCGAGGAGGACGAGGCCCTGCCGGCCCTGCTGCGGGCCGTGGAGCTGGCGATCGTGGACAGGGGCACCTGCGGGGCCCAGTACCTGACCAAGGACTACACCGTCACGGAGGAGATGCTGTGCGCCGGGTACTTGGAGGGCGGCAAGGACACCTGCAACGGCGACTCCGGAGGCCCGCTCACCGTAGACGGCGTCCTGGTGGGCATTGTGTCCTGGGGCGTGGGCTGCGGCCGGGAGGGCTTCCCAGGCGTCTACACTAGTGTCTACTCCCATACCGCCTGGATCGAGGAGCAGGCCGAGCCGTACCTGTGATCACCTCTACTGGGGCATCAAATGCAGCGAACAAATTAACCGAACAAATATTGTAATTAGCCAATAAACACGTAATGAGCATGCAGATAATTTTAGTTGGTTGATACAAATTTATTGAAATCTTGTTGGGGTTTCGAATTACCCTCATCTATATATGTTCTTGTGTACAATATGCGATATTTTCAAACAGAAAACATAGTTTAGGATATCGACGGCATTTGCGTATGCCAGTTTCTTAGGTTTTTAGGACAAAAATGTGTTCGATTCGAGAGACAAAACAACGCGGAATTTCTCACAAAATGAAACGGAAAACTTCATAAACTAAGCGAAAACATCGTGGGGACCTACAAAATATAACATAATCGAGCATTTCTATAGTATCACTTGTCTGGCAAATGAATGTTAGTCTTAAAATGTCTTATAATACAATTATTATTTCACAAAGCGTTGGATGAGGAGGAGTCGGTGTTAGATTGGAAATTCCACTGTTCCCCATAGACGGTTGGACTCAGGCTCAGGTTTTGCTGGAAAACCTGACCGAGCTCATCAATTTCATGCTCCCGTCGCAGCTCCTCGCTGATTTGGCGCCACAGGCTCTCGAAGCCATCGCGATCGTGGCTGGTCATGGACACATCGCCATCGCAGGAGCTGTCCTCAAAGACAAAGGTGTACTCTCGCCTGTAGTCGCACATATTGTCATACAATTTGCTTATGCTCTGGTTTACTCGACAAAAAGTTATTTGAAATCCGAGGTGGAATTTAATCATACTTGCTTGGTTTATAAAAGCAGAAACCAAAAGGAGGATGCATCCTGATGAGCATTTCAAACACCGATAACGATTCACCCATTCGATTGAGTTTGACGATAGGTCAATCGATGAATGAATTTGGTGTTTTGGGCTAACGCTGTCACAGCCACACCGCAGCCAGTTTTTCCAATAGATGTATTCGTGAAAATTCTACGCACGGAAAACATAAATCCTAGAGCAACGCAAGCGAATTAATCAGCAAGCAAGATGTCACTCTTTGGAGCGTTGATTGGCGACTTCGACGACGATCTGGGGTTAATAAAGTGAGTACAAATTCGGGGGCAAAGCTGCTGTTTCTGCTGCTGCTGCTGCAGCTGCTGCTGCCTCGGCCTCTGAGGAAGCCCCAGCAGTTTTGCGCCCTTTGGGGCGTGGAAAGGCAGCTGCCAGGGCCACCAACGGGACCTGGGAACCAGGCGGGGGGCAGTCCTTTCGCGCGAGCACGCAGCTCCACCTGCAGGCGAACAGCAGGCCACCAGCAGGCGTAATAATCGATAATCGGAGCGGGCTGCCCCTCTCCCCCCCTGCGAACACAGGAGTCGGGCCTGTTCGCTCGGAAAGCGACCCACCGGGTGACAGTCGAGTGACATTTAATCGGTGAACCCGTACCCGTACCAGTTTGTTGGGGCTCTGTTTTAGTATGAACAGAGAACGCGATCACAAATCCCGCAGTACCAGAAGTAGGGCCGCCCGAGAGCAGCCCCCAATGGATCCCGAGTATGCAGCCCTCCATCGAGAGGTGCTCCACCACCTCACTTACCATCACTCACCATCCCTCCCTCTCTCCCTCCGTGCTCTTCCCTCCCGCAGCAACCACATGAACAACCACATGAGCAACCACTTGAACCAACACATGAACGCGATGAACATGCAGATGCGCTCGATGAACCGCCTGATGAACACGTTCATGCCCGATCCCTTCATGCAGGGCTCGCCCTTCGACGGCGGCTTCCCGCAGAACGCCCTCATGGACCGCCCCCAGATGGGGGCCATGGCCCCGATGGGTCTCTTCGGGATGCCCATGATGCCGAACTTTAACCGCTTGCTCAACGCCGGTAGGTGATCCCTCTAACCCTGCTAACCGCCCCCTCTCTCTCACGCTGCTCTCCTCTCGCTGTCCCCACAGATATTGGAGGCGGCGGGCCGGGCGCCTCGTTCTGCCAGAGCACGGTGATGACCATGTCCTCGGGACCGGACGGACGCCCGCAGATCTACCAGGCCAGCACCAGCACCAAGACCGGGCCGGGCGGCGTGCGCGAGACCCGCAACACGGTGCAGGACTCGCGCACGGGTCTCAAGAAGATGGCCATCGGCCACCACATCGGCGAGCGGGCGCACATCATCGAGAAGGAGCAGGACATGCGCTCCGGCCAGCTGGAGGAGCGCCAGGAGTTCATCAACCTCGAGGAGGAGGAGGCCGAGCAGTTCGATCGCGAGTTCACCTCGCGCGCCAACCGCGGCGTCGTCATGCCGCCCGGAGGACGTCGCGGCGGTCCTCCCGGAATGCAGGCCATCCTGCCCGCCCGCCCGCTGGCGGCCAGCACATCCACAGTCACCATCGAGCCGGTGGAGGACGACGAGGACGACGACGACGACTGCGTGATCCAGGAGCAGCCGCAGCCCTCGGTCCGGTCCGCCGCAGGCAGACACTTGCCCCAGATGCCCTCCTCGGAGGCCCCACACGGCGGCAACAGGTAAAGTACCCCCCGCCGTCCCCCCCTTCCCCCGCGTGTTGTGTGATGTGTAGGCTCACAGACCCCTCCCGAAAAAGCGCCCCCTATACAGGTCCGACTAACCCGCCGCCACACAACTGTTGCTAAATCGAAATGTTTGTGTTTACTTGCAGATATAATTACTAAGATATCTAACGTACATACAGTATATTTTACTAACTATCCGAAACCAAACAGAAAAGAAAACAGAAAACAGAAAAGTAGAGAAAAGAAAAGCAATCCAAACATTTCCGCTAATCGCACCCCCAAACCGATCTGCGAACCGAACTGCAACCTCGAGGTAGGCGGCCCTGCTCAGCTCAGTTCAGCGTTTTTCGTTCGTTCAGTTAGTGTTTGGTTTTGCCCTTCGCCTCCCCCTTCGCTCGCCATGATCTCTCACCCACTCACAAAGCAGAAAAGCTTGAAGCTTGTCTGGAGGCCGCGCTGTAGGAGAACGCCTAGTCCGACACACCCCAAAACGTTTCTTGTAATCTTTTTCAACTTTTCTTCGATCCGATTCCATAACTTCGACCACGACAGCAGCAGCATCGCAGCAGCAACAGCATCAGCAGCAGCAGCACCACCACCACCCACAACCTCTTCGCCACACGTCTACGATCTAACCGGCGGCCACAACAACAACTACGTCAGTTCGCGTCGCCCGTACCTGAGAAACAGTCACGGCTACGTCCACGGACATGGGCATGGTCATGGGCATGGGCATGGGCATAGTCATGGGCAGCTGGCCACGCCACGGCGACCCCTGCGCACGCCGCCCTCGTCGCCGCTGGCCACGGTGTCCGGCGGGAGCCACAGCATCGCCGGCACGCCAAGGTTTGTTGCCGGGTCCGGGGCCCGTAACATAGGCTACGTTAAGCGGCTGTAACCTGTAACCTGTAACCAGTAACCGCAGCTTCAGCAAGCATACTCCTGTGCTCGATCTTCGGCCGCAGTCGAAGTTTTGCAGTCGATTCCAACCATTCCAACCATGGTGGTCCGTTTGTTTGCCATGCATGTCGTCGTGCATGACATCTCCCTCCTGATTGGCCCTAGAGTCGTGTCTCGGTTTTGGCAACCAAGACGTACACCCATTTATCCATGCGTATTAACGACATATCGCTCTCTCTTCTCTTCTCCCATCTCCAACTTTTCCGCATTTCTGTGCCTCCGATTTCTGCAGAGATTGGCGTCTATATAACTCACGGATCTACCGCAAGTAGAGCCCACAAATAGCCCCAGAGAAGCAGTTATGCAGTTAAGAACCACGGCTTCCTCGACGTAACCACACACATGCACTCCACTCTTCTACTAACCGAAGGCCATGTCGCCATGCCTCGCTGCCTCGGCTGCCTCCTCATCGTCCATCATCGCCGCCGGCAGAACTACTACGATTACGAACTCGCAGCACAGCACACAGCAGCCACAACTCCGATGTAAGGCAGCCACCACATCCTCCACTCGACACAACACTCCACTCTACACCATACACCATACACATCTCTCGTATCTCTATCTCTCGCGACGTCCAATTGGCCTCCACCATCATCACACCATCAAAATTCTAACGTTGCTGCTGCTGCTGCCGTCGCCGCCGCGCCGCTGCTGCTGCTCCTCCACTAACGACACACGAATCCTACGACTACGCCTCCGCCTCCGACTCTGCATCCAATCATTCCACTCACTCATCATCACCGATTGCTCTCTGCCTGCCCCCCGCTCCCATTACGATTAAAAGCTCTTGTGTTCCAATTGGCCAGAGTACGAATGATTATGTGGCTCTTTTGTTTGCTGTGAGACACTGCTCTCCCCCCGCCCGCCAGCCACACTCCATGCGCTAATCTCTGTCTGCTCTATCGCCCGTCTAGTATTCATCCACACCCGTATGCCGCGCAGTCGCGCCGCCAGCAGCGTTTGAAGCACCCCCACCTGGAGGAGGAGCCGCTGCCCAAGTCGAAGGGCGCCAAGCGCGGCAAGAAGCACTAACAACAACACTCCAGCCACCCAGCTACTCAGCCACCCAGCCACCAGTTACAGCACCACAATCCACCATCCACACCCCACGACCCACGACCACCCATCCAGGAAACCACAAGACCAGTTCCACGTTTATCTTTAGCAGCGCAGCAATTTCCAAGCAATCCCCCCCATCCGGGAGATGCGCGACATCCCTTCGGACCCAGCGACTACCCGAGGCAAGAGTCCGCCCCTACTACCCGATCCTACAACCCTCTGGACCTCGACCTCGTCCTCGACCTCGACCGATCAGCACGAACACCGTGAACGAGAACACAAATTCGAAATTGTATGAAGTGTAATGGGAAATACTAGAAATTGTACGCTTAAGTTTGAGTTATTCTGGGTCGCGCATACGCAGATTTGTAGCTTTAAGTCCAAAGGCGGAGTCCGCTCTGAACCGATCTAAAGGAACGTATTGTATGTAGGCATTACCTTACGATTACCGATTATAAATTACCGATTACCGCTTACAAATTACCGATTACGGTACCGATTACGGACCACCCTCCCCCAAGTACACAACTAAGGATTAAGTAAACTAAAACGTTGATGTGAATTTAATTAAACGGTAATACATTACACTAGAGAAGCAAGCGGGGGCGTGTCTTCCCCGGGTCAGATCGGGTCGGATGGGGGCTGGGGGCTGGTCGGGATGATTGGCTAGTCCACCATCTCCATCTGCGTCTCCTCGGACTCCCGCCAGTTGCGCTGCACCATCTCGACCAGCTGGCGCCAGAAGAGCGTCCGGCGCAGGTAGTTGGCCAGGCAGGCCAGGATGAAGGCCCAGGCGAGGCCCAGGTAGTAGTCCGTCTGCTGGACGGGCTCGCAGGGCAGCGGCTCGCAGGCGAGCGGCTCGCTGTTCGTCCGATTGAGGACGTCGGGGGGGATGCTCTGCAGGTCGGCCGTCTTCATGTTCGTGTGCCGCATGACGAAGCGGGCGAAGCTGCGCTTCTCCGAGTCGCCCCACGAGGGATCGTACTTGATCAGCGGCCGCCCCTGGTGGAAGATCATCAGCGTGGGCAGCGAGACGATGCCGAACTCGGCGTTCAGCCGCCCGAACTCGTAGGCGTCTATGTAGGCGACGGGCAGGGCGGGGAACAGGTGCGGCAGCAGGTTGATCATCGGGGCCACCCGCGCGCACTCCAAGCTGGAGGCCGTGCAGAAGTGCACGACGACGCAGCTGCCCGGCTCGTGGCGCTTTGTCGCATTGCCCACCGGCTTCAGCAGCCCGGCGATCTCCTTGAAGCTCCGCATCACCAGCAGCCGCGGCCCGTTGGTGCTCCCCCCAGTGGCGTTGGTGCTCCTCCCCCCCAAGTGTCCCTGCTCCGCCTGCAGGCACTTGACCATGAAGGGCGGCTTGCGCACCGGCGGCAGCTGCGTCAGGTGCTGGATGTGCTCGTCGTCGGGGGCGCAGGTGCGGCGCTCCTCCAGCAGCGCGTACGCCCGGAAGCTGTACTGGCACTGGCCCCGCGAGACGCCCAGCGCCTCGCCCGTTCCGTTGGAGTACAGGCCGAGGTAGTGCAGGGCATTGAACAGGCCGGACAGCTCCGCCCGTCCCGGTCCAGGGCCCAGGCCCAGGCCCAGGAACACCACTGCGGGTCAAGCGACGGTTAGTTAGTTTTGGGGGGGTGACCTCAATGGGGAGGGTGACCTCAAACTTACCAAACAAAAACAGAAGATTTTGGTGCATTTCCTAGGGGAACTGCTGATGGTGGGGTGGTCTCGCTGCTGCCGCAAAATACCGACTCTCGGTGCGGTATATACCAGAAGGTGGGCCGCACTGCTTGCTGTCTATCCGGCGCGGCCTGAAAGCAACTCGTACCGGAATCGCAGAGCCTACTCCAGTACGAGAACTCAAAAGCAGTGACAGTCGGTTGACATTGCTCAGTCGGTTTAATGCCACTACACTGCTTGCCGGGGATCCGGTATTTCCACTGACCTACTTACGGCAGGCGGCCGTATTTTCCCGTGCCAGAGCTGCGGTCACACACCGAGGGATCAATAAGTTTGCTTTTCGCCCCTCGGCCTTTTGTTTTGTTTGCTGCCTTCGCGGGGATTCCCTTTGCCCCCGCCCTGCCACAGACACAGGGAGCACGATGACGGAGCCACGCCTGGAGCCGGAGCCGGAGCCGCAGCTGGAGCAGGAGAGCGCCCGCCTGGCCACCTTTCGGGAGTGGCCCACGAACGCGCCCGTCTCCGCCGAGGAGCTGGTGGCCAACGGATTCTTCGCCACGGGCGGCTGGCTGGAGGCCGAGTGCCACTGGTGCCACGTGCGCATCGACCGCTGGGAGTACGGCGACCAGGTGGCCGACCGCCACCGCCGCTCCTCGCCCATCTGCTCGATGGTCCTGGCGCCCCATCACTGCGGCAATGTGCCGCGCCTGCCCGCCAGCGACAGCGAGAACAACAGCGTCGTCGACAGCCCCCAGAGCCGCCCCTGCCCGGACCTCCTGCTCGAGGCCAACCGCCTGGAGACCTTCAACAACTGGCCGGTGAGTATCCTTCCATTCCCTCGAAAGATTCCCTGCTAATCTGCTGCCCTTGGGCTCTCCCCAGAACCCTAACATCACGCCCCAGGCGCTGGCCAAGGCGGGCTTCTACTACCTGAACGTGCTGGACCACGTGAAGTGCGTGTGGTGCAACGGGGTGATCGCCAAGTGGGAGAAGAACGACAACGCCTTCGACGAGCACCGCCGCTTCTTCCCGCAGTGCCCGCGCGTCCAGATGGGCCCGCTGATCGAGTTCGCCGCCGGCAGGAGCCTCGACGAGCTGGGCATCCAGCCGACCAGCCAGCCGCAGAAGCCCAGGTACGCCTGCGCGGACGCCCGGCTGCGCACCTTCTCGGACTGGCCGATCGCCAACGTGCAGCCGGCGGAGGCGCTGGCCCAGGCGGGGCTGTACTACCAGAAGATCGGCGACCAGGTGCGCTGCTTCCACTGCAACATCGGCCTGCGCTCCTGGCAGAAGGACGACGAGCCCTGGCAGGAGCACGCCAAGTGGTCGCCCAAGTGCCAGTTCGTGCTGCTGGCCAAGGGGCCCGCCTACGTGCAGGAGGTTCTCGAGGCCACCGCCCGCTCCCCGCTGGCCTCGGCCCCCGCGCTCACCGCCGACGCCCTGATGGACGCGCCGCCGGCCAAGGAGGCCCTGGCCCTCGGCATCGACGGGGGGGTGGTGCGCAACGCCATCCAGCGCCAGCTCTCCGCCTCCGGCTGCGCCTTCCCCTCGCTCGACGACCTCCTGCACGCCATCTTCGACGAGGCGGGCGCCGAGGCGGCCCTCGAGGTGCGCGAGCCCCCGGAGCCGAGTGCCCCCTTCGCGCCCGTCCCGGACGTCTGCCAGGCCACCACCAGCAAGGCGGCCACCTTGCCATCGCCAGCGACAGCGCCGCCGGCCGAGAGCCCGCAGGAGGTGAGCAACCTGGCGGAGCGCATGCAGCAGGTGTCGCTGGGGGGGACGGCGGGGGCCTCGCCGAACGGGAACCTCTCGCTGGAGGAGGAGAACCGGCAGCTGAAGGACGCGCGCCTGTGCAAGGTGTGCCTGGACGAGGAGGTGGGCGTGGTGTTCCTGCCCTGCGGCCACTTGGGTGAGTCTCTGGGTCCTGCTGGACGAGGATTCCTGAACTGAATGTTGATCGAGTGTGTTTCCCCGCAGCCACCTGCAACCAGTGCGCCCCCAGTGTGTCCAACTGCCCCATGTGCCGGGCCGATATCAAGGGCTTTGTGCGCACGTTCCTCTCGTGATTGAGTCACCCCGGTGAGGGGTGAGGGGTGAGCCGTCGCTGCTGATTAGCTAATGAATACCTTCGATTGTCTACTGAGTACTTGGCCAACTGCTGTCGTTACTAACTCTCCTTGCGAACTCGCTCGCCACAAAACATGTGTACTATGATTAGCTACCCCAAGTAAAGGGAAAGACGTTTTACCCTAACGATAGCGATGCCGATGCCGATCGCTTTTTCTTGTTATTGTGCTCTAACACTTGTATGTACTTTGTTGATAATGTTTATAAGCCGCTGATAGTATGGTCTACACACACTATGTATATGCACGAGATTGCGACTATTATGAATACACAAATATGTCTAAAGTTGAGAAACCGATCGTATTGGTTCGTATCAGCAGCTGGTGGCGTATTTAAATATTCCCGCCCACCTACCGATCGTTCGGTCTGCTATCGATATCGATTGTTTAGTCGATAACTCCCACAACTTGGCCGGGCAGTTGCCAGGCAACGATGAAAACTCAGCGTTGGTGTTGCTTTGTGGTTCGCTGCAGTTTGGGCTTCGATTTTCCACAGCGCGGAGTTGGTTTGTGTATTTGCGGAAAATCAAAGTTTCCGGCGAAGAATCTTTAAATCTGTGGGCGAGCAGCGGAGTGGGCCGGCCAGTGTTGGGCAGCGGAGAGTGCGGCGGCGGTAGCCAATACTAGGTAGCGTTGCGTCGCGTTTTGATTTTCGGTTTCGTTAGTTTACTTAACTTGTCGTTTCTCCCTCCGCGCGTGAAGTCGTGTGCGCCGCGTCCGCTGTGTCTGCCACAACGCTTCAACGGGAGCATCGACGGCCCCGGATACACGAATACAATCGAGTGGCAGCCGCAGCAGCAGCAGCGAAAAGGAACAGTCGTGTGAAAATCGGGAGCATTGGAGTATTAGAAGCTACGAGCTACGGTCGGAAAATCGAAATTACCAAATACCCACGCGCGTGTGTGAGTGCCACCATCTGTGTGCTGTGTGTGGCAGTGTGTGGCAGTGTGTGAGTGCAATCTGCATTTCGTTTTCCCTGAATACGAAAAGAAAGCAGTGCGGGAGCGCACCGAAGGAGTGGCAGAGGTGAGTGGGCCGCCCCCCCCTCGTCCCTTGCTGCGCATGTGGCAAGTGGATTGTGGGGCCGCGGCGGAGATTCTTTGCTTCTTGGGGAGCAAACAAAGCAGCGCACGCAGTCGCGGAGTGCGTGTGTGTATGTGTGTGTGTGGCGTAGCAAGAGAGAGGCAGAGAGCAAGACACGTATCTTTTGAATGTGAATCCGAAACGCAACACGAAATTCGGGCAAGCAGAGCAGAGCAGAGCGCGCTGCGCACAAGCGCCCGCTTTCGGGTCAAGAACAGCTGAGATCCCGACCCCCCTCTCCCCCTCCCGCGAATGAGCAATCCGGAATTTTCGGTATTTGGGGTATTCCCCAGCTCTCCGCAATGACCCAGTCAGCGTTTTCTTCTGAATCACAACTTCAACTTCTGCTGAAGTCAGTTATACGGTTATATTCCCCAAAAGCCAGCCTGCCTGCTTTGCTGCCTGCTTTGCTGCTCGCCAAACTGCGCATGCACACGATTTCCTCAGCCCAAAGAATCCAACAAAAGCAAGCGAATGGCAAGCCGAAAGAGAAACAAAAGCAGGGCAGCGCTCCCGTCTGCGCGCTGGCAATTCTTCTGGCACGGACGGACAGGCGAAAATAAACAAACAAACGAATTCCCGCTATCCCAATCGCTCGCTCTCTGCGTTCACCGCCTCGCCTCGTGTATGTATTGGGTATCTGTTTGTGCTTGTGTGTGTGTGTGTGTATCTTCCGCCAATGCCTGGGCGATCGCTTGTTTTGCAATTGACCCAGTGCGTCCCTTCAGTATTGAGCTTAATTGATGGCGCAGTTGCCACTGCAGTTGCACTCTTGCAAACGGGAACGTGAACGGGCTGGGTGAGTCACCAACCACCCGACTCCGCTGGCAATCCCCCTCCCTTGCCATTCGCCACTGTAACCCGCCATCTAGCGGCAGGAAGGCGTCATTGCCGTGCACTTTCGTGCCTGCCTTCTGCGAATCGACTTCTGCAAATACTTCACTCCGCTTGCCTCCGCTTGCCATGAGTAATGTTTGCGAAAGTGGCAATCTCCAGCAAATACAGCACACACAGCAGATGTTATTGTCGTAGTGGCAGGGCAGTACCTGGCTCTGGCTGCTCCTGTCTGGGCTGCGTGGATCGCTGCCAGATGATGCATCCATCCCCTGGGGCTGTTTTCCCATCTCATTGGGAGCGCCCGAGGCAACGGCGAAGGTCAAGTCAGGTGGCCAGATACAGAGACTGGTTGCACTTGAGCTCTAATTGTTTTGTTTGCTTTTGTGCGCGAAAATGCGGGGAAAAACGAGAGCCGCCCCACAGCAGCACAGCAGTACAGCAGCTTAACGGTACGTGCTACCTGCCGCCGCAGCCCCCGAAGCAAAGAGGTGGGACGAAGAGGCCCCAAGCGGCGGGGTGCGTGTGAATTCGCCACCAATGGCGCTGCCCCGCTAAATAATCTGACCTCTCGCGCCTCCAATTAATGTGTAATGTGTGGATGCTGCCATAGGCAGAGCAGAGCAGAGCAGAGCAGAGCCGAGAAATGCAAGTTGTGGTGCGAGTTTCGGAGATTTTACGGCGCGACAACGTCCGGCGAAGGTCACGGCTAAGCATATGCAAAATAAAATAAGCCGAAACCTGAAACAGCAGCAGCAGCAACAGCAGCAGCAGAAAGCGAGCTGAAGTCGAAGCTAGAGCTGCGGATCGGATCTGTGATTCAGTGAGACAGAGACATGTTGCGGGCTTAAATTGTTGCTTAAATTAACAATACAACAGCGGGCGGCAGGCAGTCAGAAGGAGAAAAACTGCGGCAATAAAGCAAACTTGACTCGAATCGAGGTAACGTGCCAACGATCTCCTCCCTCCCAGTCCGGCAAACAAAAAAAGAACGCTCTCGACTACCAGATACCTATTTTCATTATCAATTGGCTTTAAAATCCCAAATTACACGTAAACATGCATAAAATAGCACATACAAGTGATTGCAGAGACATAATCCCACATTGACACTGACAAAGGCCGTATCTTCACTGTTTATTGCCCGATCTTTATAAAACTTGCTACATGGATGTATAGAACAATTTTAAACTGCAAGCGAAAAGATTTGTATTTCTCGATCTAACCATTTCGGAGATAGAGACAAATATGCAGAGGAAAAATCAGTTTTTTAACAAAATTTCAAAGGCGGAAAGTGGAGTGACTAAAATGAAAATCGAAAGAAAAAAGAATGATGTGTCTAGCTATTGCCATTGGAAGTAAATGCAGTTTTATGCAAATTGCGAAGGCGGTAAAGGGCGTGGCAACAAGTTGAAATAAACTCGATCTGCTTGCATATATAGCGGACCTAAAGCAAAAATAGTTACAGTTCTAGCCCTTACCATCTCGGAGATCGACGGACGGACAGACGGACATGGCTAGATGGACTCGGCCGTTGATGATGATCAAGAATACAAGTATACCTACTAGATGGGGTCGGAAACACTGCCTTTCTTCCTGGCACAACCTGACAGTTTAGCACAAACCTTAATATACCTTTTGTACCCTAAGGTACACGGTATAACGATCCGGCAGGCGAGTCTAGGCTCGGCCTCTCACTCCCTTCTGCGTTTGCTGATATATCGTTTGCTCTGAAAAGTATTAACGGAAGTACGTTCACCTGATCAGTTGAATGAACATGTGCGCTCCGCTGCCCCTCCCGCCTGTTTATACTCGTAATATTTTTTCATACTTTTTCTCGACCATTTGCGGCTGTCGCAGAAAAAACGGACGGGCAGCTGCTGATTCCGCTCGCCATTTGTTTGCGGACGCGATTCGCTCACGTGCAAACATCCATAAACGCCAGAGCACGCGCCCGCCTGCCTTTGATTGCATTTCTTCCACTTAATGCAACCCGATCGCCCACTGACTGACCGACCACTGACCTGTCCCAATCTCTGGCCGAGCATGTCTCTGCGATTAGGGGAGCGTACAACACAACACATCTCTCGGTGTGTACGGCCCGCCCTGCTACCCATTGCGAGTGCGAGCCTTGTCATTGGCATTCAAAGCGCCAACTACGAGCTCTCGCGCTGATACTTTGAGGAAACAACTTGCCCAATTCGCCAAATGCCAGCTAATGACGCGATTCGGAGGCCAGAACCTGATCGCTATCGGTCTGGTTCCTCCTTGCACTCGAACAGCAGTGATATCACAAAGTCTTTGCCTAGTTTGCATATTTAAGACAAAGAGTCGCGAATCTCCAGTCCGAGCTGTGATTCACCGCATCTCTTAGAGATCGCTTAGATCTTCGCTCGCCATTTGTTTCATTTGCCCCTAAACTGGCTTTTCCACAACACTTTTCCCCGGGGCCATTGTCTTGTGGAATTGTCGAAGCAGCCGCAGCAGCAGCAGCCGCAGCAGCGAGAGAAAATAAGTTAATTGCTGCTTGTTAGCAATTCCACGGCAGTTTCTCTTTGCAGTTGGAGTTTTGATAATTGCGTTCACTTGCCACGGAGATTCTCTGCCACAACCTGCTACAATCTGTCCCCTTGTGCTTGCAGGACCTTCTCAGCCGGCCCTTTCTTAGCCAACGCCAGCGGAATGCCCCAAGATGAGCGGTAAGGAGCAGCAAGCAGCCAGTCGGGACTTCAAGCGCCACTCGAACGCCTACGCGAGTCTGCCGGGCACAGGATCGGCGGGCAAGCCGCGGGGACGCCAGCAAACAGACCAAGAGCAGTTCGGGCTCTCGCACAGCCTCTCCAGCGAGTCGGTGAGACAGGCCTGCGCCTTCTACGACGACGAGCTGAGCGACGAGGACCTCATCGAGATCCAGCAGACGCCGCAAAACTTCCACAAGCCGGGCCCGGGCCCCAAGGCCAGGCCCCTCCATCCGCCCCTCCACCTGCAGCCGGTGGCCTTCCGGCTGGGCGATGGCCAGGACGAGCGCAGCGCCTTCTGCGGCAGCCAGGAGATGCAGCCAGTGCCCCTGAGCACGCCCGTCAAGCAGGCGGCAGCAGCGAAGGAGGCGGAGACGGAGGAGGCCCTCTGCGTGCTCAGCGAACTGGATGCCATTCTGGAGGGGCACGATGCCTCGCAGCTCAACGGCACCTGCTCGTCCTCGGGCTCGGGCGACGACGACAAGGTGGAGGACTACCTAATGGACCTGGACAACTATCTCGAGGAGATGGACAACGCGCTGAGCCGCGAGGAGTCGCTCATAATCATGGGCGGTCACGCGAGCTTGAAGCGCGAGCCCCGGACGAGGACCCTGCCCTTGAGCAGGAAGCGCAAGCCGAGCAAGAAGGGCGCCACGGAGGGCAGGGAGCAGGCGCAGGAGGACTTCCAGAGGGAGCACCAGATGCGGAAGACCTTCAGCTGCTCCCTGAGGCCGGCGAGTCAAGCAGGTAAGGAGACCCTCTACTCGTTGTAGCCCCAAAGATGTACTCACGAACCCATTGTCTTCGCCAGCCTCGTCCAGCGCCTCTTTGGAGGCCAGCACCGAGCCCGTGCCGGATGTTTGGAGGCGCCAGTCCCTGCGGCGAGCCCTGGAGCAGAAGGAGGAGGACGACGCGACCGCCAAGGCCCCCGAGATGGAGGAGGACGACCTGCCCACGCTGCTGGTGGAGCTGCCGCCGGCCCCGAGGCGCGGCAGGGAGGCCGAGATGCGTCGCTGCTTCTCGCAGGGCGACTGCCAGGTGACTGCACCACCTGCACCGGCGCCTAACCCCCTCTCCGACGGCTCCCATATGCTCACGGAGGCGCACATCTTCGACAACCTGCTGCAGACGAGCACGGCGCGGGCCTCCAGCGAGGAGCCGCGGCCCCGCCAGTACGGCCGCCGTCTGGAGGGCCCTCCCACGCCAGTGCGCTCCCTGGTGGTGGCCCAGGGCAGGCCGCAGAGTGCCCCGACAGCCGGCCGTGTCCAGCCGCCGCCGCCCCTGCAGGAGACGCCCACGCACGCCTGCTCGGAGCTGAGCTCGACGCGCTCCTCGCGGATGCACAGCCCCGTCTCGCTGCCCTCTGACAGCAGCAGCAGCAGCAACAGCTCGGCGGAGCAGGACCCGGAGCAGGAGGAGCCCGTCCAGACGACGACCATGTGCAGCGCGAGCAGCACCACGCCCCTGGAGCCGCTGCAGCACCCGCTGCACCTGCAGGCGCGCGAGAAGCGCGGCTTCAACAGCCAGTGGCCGCACGCGGGCAGCCGCACCCTCGCCCTCATCGGCTGCACCCTGGGCGTGTTCAACCTGTGCCGCTTCGCCGTGCTGACGATCAACTTTGGGGGCAACTTCCTGCTGCAGTTCCTGCTGCTGTCGGCGCTCTTCGGCATCCCGCTGCTGTGGCTGCAGCTCTGCCTGGGCGCCAAGATCCGGGCCGGGCCGGTGTCCATGTGGAAGATCAGCCCGATCTGCGCCGGCGTCGGCATCGCCCTCGTGATGGTGCAGTGCTTCCTGGCCCTCTACTCGACGGTGTCGCTGGCCTGGATCCTGGTCTACCTGCGCGACGTCTTCCCCACGGCCGCGCGCTCCAACTACCGCTGGCAGGAGCTGGCCTTCCCCTACCGCTACGACGCCGCCAACGCCACCGGCAACCTCACCCAGACGGTCGCCGAGTACTTCAACGTGGTGGTGCTGCAGCGGCTGCACCTGGCCAAGCACCCGGACGCCAGTGGCGTGCGCTTCCACGTCAACGATCGGGTAAGCCCGTCCGCCCCCCACCCACCTCCCGCATGCCCGTCTAACAGAGCCCACTGATCTCCCTCGCGCTCCCTCCAGCAGCTGGCCTTCTACCTGGCCCTCCTCTGGGCAGCCGTCTTCCTCATCCTCTGCAAGGGCCTCAAGTCGCTGGGCAAGCTCGCCTATCTCATCTACACGCTGCCCCTGCTGGCCCTCACGGCGGTGACCGTCAAGTTCGTCAGCATCGTGGACCCCGCCAGGCTGCAGGTGAGTGTGTGCCGTTGGTTTATCGTTGCCTGTGACCACCACCATGTGCGTGCGTGCTTCGTTTCAGAACGTGTTTGCTGCCAGCGACTTTGACGACTTCCTCGTGAACTCGAACAGCTGGACGGCGGCCACGCAGGAGGTCTTTCTCACCTGGGGCCTGCTGGGCGCCTCGGTGATTGCCATCAGCAGCAGGAGCCATGCGAACGCCAGCAAGGCGGCCCTCCGGAGGGATGCCATGCTGCTGGTCCTGTTCACCTTCCTGGGACTGGCCCTGATGGCCCTGCTGGCCCTCTGCTGCGACCAGATCCTCAGGCAGAACGGCTACGTCTACGTTCCCGGGTCCTTTGGTGAGTCAGAGGCGACACCTTCGAAATACTGGCAATTGTAACACTTTTGCGCGTGCACCCACAGAAAACCCGGACAGCTACACGTCCGTTTACTCGCTGCAGGCGCACCCGAACCCCAGCCTGGTCTCCTACCCGCGCTCGCTGTTCCCGCACTACTCCTCCTTCCTGGGCGAGACGTACCGCAAGAACCGCACCATGATCCACGTGGAGAGCGGCTTCCAGGCGCTGCGCTTCATCTCCGAGCTCTTCCCCGCCGTCCTCTCCCTCAGCAGCGACAGCATCTCGTGGGTGTGGGCGGCCGTAGCGTTCGGCTGCTTCGCGGGCTTCGGGCTGGCGCAGCTGTGCGTGATGTGGAAGCCCATCTCCAGTGCGCTGGGCAACTCCACCAGCTCCGTGCTGCTGAGCTGCGTCACGGGGCTGCTGCTGAGCATCCCCTTTGCCACCGAGATGGGCATTTCCATCCTCTACTACGTGGACTTCCTGCTCGGCGGCTCCTGGTTCATCCCCATCATCTGGACGGCGCAGATCTTCGGCGTCTTCCTGATCCGCGGCCGGCCCTACAACGGCGACGACCTGGTGAACGACCTGCGCCTGTGCGGCTCCCTGTCCGCCTTCCTGGCGCTCTCCTGGAACGTCCTGCTGCCCATCGGCCTCATCACGCTCTCCGTGGTCGACTACAAGGCGTCGCTGTCGAACCAGTTCTACTACTGGCGCGGCCGCTCCTACTTCAGCTACTGGTCGCGCAAGATGGGCAGTCTCATCCAGATCGGCGTGCTGCTCGTCATCCCCGTCACGGCCATCATCCAGATCTATCGCTACCTGACCAGCGGCCCGCCGGACATCCTCGAGGTGAGTGCCCCCCATACTCCCTATACCCCTGTTTAGTGGAATTCCCAGTGCAATCTGTGCCTTGCTTTCAGCGCATCCAGCTGCTGTACCGTCCGCCCGAGGAGGGCGAGCAGACGCGCCGCTCGTCCGCCCGCCAGAGCGCCGCCCAAGGACGCCGCAACGCGCTGGGCCAGCCCGCGGAGGGCAGCGGGGCGATGCACGACGCCCAGAACGATGCCCCGCCGAAGTACACGCCGCCGCCCTCCTACACGACGGCCACGGGAGCGCGCCTGGCCAAGCTGCTGCGCCAGAGCATCCGCCGCAGCGTGCGCAGGTCCGAGCAGCCCTTCCCCCTCCCTCTTGGTCGGGTCACTAATCCTTTTTCTTTGCTCCTCTGCGCAGGGTTCTCGGCGACGCCGGCCGCACGCGCCCCGTGCTCTCCATCGACGCTGAGTCCGGCTCCACGGCGGCCCCGCCCGACTACCTGACCATCCTGACCAACCCCGCGGGCAGCAGCCCCCCGGCGGACCCCTCCCCGGCCTCCAGCAGCAGCGGCGGCAACGGCAGCGGCCCGGAATCGATTGAGATCGCCCAGCGCTGCCAGTCGCTGGGCAGGAAGTTGCAGCGCCCGGGGCAGGCGGGCGGCCTGGAGCGCCGTCCCTACACGGCCGAGGACGTGGTGACCATTCTGCGCTCCTCGGTGCGCCACCGCCCGGCGCCCGGAGGCGGCTCGGCCTGCGCCCGCACCCTGCCCCGGCCCGCCCCCTCTGCCATGGCCACCCACCTGGAGGACACCTCGTTCCGCTCCATCGAGAATCTGGTGCTGAACGCAGAGCCGCCGGATAGGACGCCGGGGGTGGAGTTGGACCTTGAGAGGGGGGCGGAGCGGGGGAGGGAGCGTGGCCGGGAGGCTGGAGAGGCGGAGGAGTGCGCGCAAAATAATACATCTGTGATCTAACTGACTAATAACGTATCGAACGCGTTGGCGTTGCTCCGCTTGCTTTCTTAGACTTGATTAGCGCTAGTTTACACACAGTTTACGATATACAGCTTACGAATATTACTTGGTAGTTATGCGAATAAAACGAAAACAAGATCCCATAAAACCCGAATACGTGTTCCTCCTTCCCCGCAGGGGAAGGGCAAATGTTGTGCGTGTGGAGGGGGTTGGGGTAGGGTCGTGCTAAGCCGATTAACAAACGTGACCGGCCGGAAGTCGGAAATGGGAAATCGGACCATTGTGACTTGCAGCTTGCCTTTGGTCGGGTTAATCCGCGGCATTTTCAAATTGGCACGCACTTTGGCGGGCAGTTAACAGGGCCCTAGCAGAGTGCTTCTTTTTCCGCTGCCTCGCAACACTGCAACGGTTAACAGTCGCTGTTGGCGTCGCTGTTAAAATGTTAATCCCTCAAAGTGCTGACCAAATGCTCCGCTGCGGCATCTCTTTTGCACGGCGCCGCCCGTCCGGAGTCAGCACGGACCGCGTCGGCAGGCTGTCAGCGGCGAGGGCTTCGCTACCTGACCGACTGCCCCTCTGTTTACTGTTAAGTTTTTCGTCGAGCGGAACGGTTGTGTGACGAAAGCGCGCGCGTCCTTTTCTCCGCGCCTCGAAAGTTGTCTGTGTGAGAAAATCGGCATCGGGAAGGAAAATAGGAAAACAGAAAACAGAAGACAAAAAAAAAGGAAATCAGAAGGCAGGAACGCATCCTGCGACGTCTCAGAAACCGCGCGAGCCACGCTTTTCCGACGCCGCCTTGGACCCCGGGAGCGGTTTTCGGTTTTCGGTGCCCAAAACGAGATTTCCACTTGAAATTCCTGTTGTCTGCGCGAATCGCATTCGCATTCGCATTCGCATTCGTAGTCTCGCAGTCCGAATCGGAATCGAAACCAAAGCAAAAACGAAAACGAAAACGAAACGAGGCGAAAGGCCACAGCGCAAATACAAATCGAAAATTTTGAAGTGCAAAGCGCCCAAACAGTGTTGTGCGGCAGTGTTGTTTCCTTCTACTCCTCCTTCGTCTCCTTCGTCTCCTCCTCCAATTTTTTCTCCCTCTGTAGTACGCGAGTTGGCGCTTTGGATTAGCGGTTCTAGAGCTTGCCCGATTCAAACGGTAAGTTTGTGGCGTCCTGCGGCCGCCCAGCTGGCTTTTAGTTTTACTTTTAGTTTTAGTTCCTTACCCACCTGCCTCCCCTCTTCCCCCTGCTCCCTCTCACGCACGCACGCACTCACACACTCACAACCGAACTGAACTCACTTTGCCGCAATTTGCTGTAGTGTTTTGTATTAGCATTTTTATGCGCCGCCTCGCAAAGTTGACAAACAAAACGCGCACAGGCACACCACACCACACACAAAGGATTTCATTACGTTTCGGGTGGGACGGCAACGGCAACGGCAACGTAACGAAAGCGTCATTCCTCCCAGCCTCTTGCCGTCTCCCTCTGGCGCACGCCCCGAATGCTGTGCTACTGAATTTGCGCTCCCTTCTCCCGTCCCCCTGCCGTCCCCCTGCCGTCCTCCTGCCGCGCTCCTGCGCCGACACCCTTTCCGAGGGATACGATGGCTTCGGCGAGAGCTTCGTCCCCCTGCGGGCCCTCGGAGGTACATAGTATCTCTCTCGCAGTTCGGGGTCTCGAATTTGTCCTGCAAACCCCATCTAGCATGCAAACTCGGAAGGAAGCTGTTACTTAGCATAGAATTTAGCCTAGAATCGACTTACAGAGCTACAGAGTCCACCCGTCAGCGGTAGGAGGTTTCTCTGTCGGACCTAAGGGAATCGAATTTATTCTGGAAACCCCATTTTCCCTATCCTAAACATGACTGAAAACCAGCTTAGGCGGAGTAGATTGTATTTTAAAGACTGTTTGCACTAAAATAGGTTAGTTTTGGGACGTAAATGTGATGTTATGGGACCTAAAGGCCGCTGCTAACAGTTTTTAAAGATTATAGGTAACTTTACTCTGTAATTTATTGCAACAAGCTGAATATTATATGAAACCCATGAAACGCATTCATCAATGCGAATAGTAGGACTGCCAATCTACGAATTGTCTCATATTCCCTTAGACTTTAGTTTAATATCGCTAAGGACCTTAATGGTCTATGCGCGACACTCTCCCTTCAAGGAGAGGTCATCATAACATACATCATAGTAATCATTTTTTTGTCGCGTGATTCCAGACTGCTAACGAGATTTATAAGTTTCTCAGGTACCTTTATCTTTTTTTCAACCATGTTGAGTTCCAATTTGAATCAATTAATGTTATTGAATATATTGGCATTGTCTCTAACATCGTTTCAATTTGGATTGATTAATGTTATTGAATATATTGGCATTGTTTCGAAACACTTTATGCTTAACCCAATTAATCCATCCCATCCCTTGCCGAAGGTGTAGGGTACAGAGACGTCGACTGGTCCTCGCCATCTGACTTTCTGGTTTTATTTATTTTGATGGCGTATTTCGCCATTCCGCTTTGTGCGAATTGCGTAGCTTGTCGCCTGCTTCGTCCTGCCGTCCTGCCATCCTGCCATCCTGCTTGCCGCACATCCCATGTCCTTCCCCCAATACGTCTCCGTCTCCGTCTCGGTCTCGGTCTCCGTAGGATTTTCCTGCTAGTTTTTGTGCCTGCATTGAAATGAGTTCGCAATAAATATTGCCCAATGTCAAATAAAAGGGCGATGAGCCAGCCTTTTTCCTTGCCGCCTGTGTATCTCCCACCACCTCCACTTCCACCTCCCGCTCCGACTCCGTCTCCGTCTCTCCGCAGAACGCTCTAATCTCGGGGGACACTAATGTTTTACGACAATTCCTATGCCGCCCAGTACAAACTTAATGCACACATCAATGGCAAATTAGATATACTCCAGAGCAAATGTACTAATAACAATCATTGAGAGTGTGTTCGAGTGTTCGAGCGAGCGCCCATGCGGTGCCCTGCCTGCCTGCCTGCCTGCCATCCATCGGATACGATTGCTTTGTTGATTTGGCTGTTACTTCCAATACATTGGCATTTGAGAGGGTCTTGGTCTTGGGCCTGGGAGGGGGAGGGGGACGTCCATCCACTTGTGCCTGCCCTGCCCTGCCGTATGTCTCATTTCGTCGGGCAAATGGAAATCGTTTTGTTTTTGTTTTGTCAAGTGACAAATTTTCATTGCTTCCCCGCCGCCACTAATCGCTTACTTAAAAAAGACCCGGAGAAACCCGGAGCGGGGACACCAAGGAGCCCCGAATACCCGAATACCCGAATGGGACACACATATAGTACGACACAAGACAAGTGTAAATAAACACTCGCCTCGCGGGGGGGAGCGCAAAGCTATCCCATACCCATATTGGGGGGCGGGATCGGAGCAAATTGCCTTTATCTTTGGCGTTTTAAAAAGCACACACGTCAAGGAGGAACTCGAGCTTTATGTTTACCTTATTGAGCGGCACACTCCTCGGGTGTACGCTCCTAAAACACGCGGGAAATTACAAATAATAAGGGCAGTAACTTGAGCTGTATCTAGCAGACTAACATCTTTGGGCAACACCACCTTGCTATCGCCCCCTAATCTCCGGCCGTCCATTGATTTACGTCTCAATTTGCCCGAATGTAGTGCAATCGATTTAGATTGATTTTGTTTAAACAAAATGCACACACAGCAGCATTTAAAAGGGCCTGAAAGAGGCCCGGCTCTGGGTGTAATAAACAAGTCGATGGCAGCGTTAATTGCAGGAGAGCCACCCAGTTCCATCCGCTATCGCTGTCCAAATCCCATTCACGTCCGCAGCGCTCCCGGGCCCATCCACACCATGCACACCAACCCAACACAACACTCAGTAGGCACAGTTCCAATTCGAATTCCGCTTCCAATGGCCATCGATGCTTGGTAATTAGTTGTGAATTGGATTTGGGATCACATAAAAGTGTTGATTACACACTCCGATGGCCACGCCCCCGGGCCCCTTGGCCCCCTTGGCCCCCCTGCCGGGTGGCAAGTGTGTGTGGCTTTTGTTTGTGTTTTTCCTTGTCTTTCGGGCTTCGGGGGAATTAGGGTTAGCCGTGCGCAGTGAAAGTCTTGGTCTTGGGAGCAGGTGTTGGCCCAGCCAGTCAGCCAGCCAGCCAGCCAGCAGGAAGCGCTCAGTTTGATGCCCCGATTAATCGCAGGGAATTTCAACTACGCCCCAAATTAATTGGAGGCAGTAAAAGGTGTATCTGGCAGACGGATACAGGGATTCTGCGATACACTGTGCGAGGCATTAAGAAGCAGTAAAAAGTTTCGGGCCCTAATTGAATTGCCGCGTCATTATGGTCGCTGGGAAGACACTGACTATGTCATTCAAATTATACAAATGTCCCAGCAGGTATGATAGGCGGGAGGGGCCCTTCCATAGAGCACTTTGTCAGTTACAACAAGTAGAAACGCTGTAGTCGAGATACCATGTACCTATTTTCACCAGGCAGAGACACTGGCAAAGGTCGTATCAGCATAATTTATTGTCCGATCTTTATAAAACTTGTCACGATGTTAGATATTTAAATGTTTAACTGTAAGCAGAACGATTTAAATCTCCTGTTCTAACAATTTCGAAGATATAGACTAGCGGTGGGCAGCCCAGCTCTTTCAGCTATCAGTGCTCTATAAAATTGGCTTCTACTATATCGGAGGTATTGCTAAATATGTTCAAGAAAATACAGTTTTATGTAAATTACAAAGGCGGTAAGGGCTAAATCAAAAGGAATTACGTCTCTAGCGCTTACCATATCGGAAAACGACGTCGCTATACATACAGACGGACAGACGGACTGTTGATGGTGATCAAAAATAGGGGATAGGAGAAGCTTCTTCTCTCTGTTACATACCTTTGAACGATTTGAATATACCCCTGTTGTTTTTAGGAACCGGGTATAAAAATGCTAAAAATTTCCCTTGCAAGTCATCATCCGGGGCGAGGCAAGAAGGAGATGGGGCCGGGGAGCATCTTCGCATAGTTGCAGCAGCAAAACATCAAAGTCATTTCATGTCTTCATAAATTCACCGAGCAAAAGGCTAGGAAAACGCAAAATGGTAGGGAGACGGACGAGACCCCTGAAGAAGGCCGGGCCATCTCTTTTCTTTTTCTCCCTCGCCTTTCGCTTGCTTTTGACTAAGTGAAATGACCTGCCATTTTGTAAAAAGCCGAGGCTAAAAAGAGAGATATTCCCGAAAAAAAACCACCAAAAAAAAACAACAAAAAGCCCCAGTCACAACTAATAAGATTGGGCTTGAAGCTTGAAGCGGGCAGAGCGGGGAGCGGGGAGCGGGTCGGAGATGATGGCCAGGGCGATCAGCGAGGGAAGGTTAATGTCTTATCGACATGCTGCAATCTATGTATTTAATTGACTCGACTGCAATTATAGTGTACACTCTATATACTACAAGTATACTACTATACACATAGCTGTGTGCATGTACAGTGTACATGCTGTAGTGTCTTCTTCCTGCAGATAAAACGTCGTAAAATGAAAAAGAAATACTTGCTGCCTATAATGATTTCGCATAAATCGTGACTACTCGCCAAAATGAAAGGCGAGAATTTATACTAACAGTGTATGTATAGTATAGTACGTGGTATTGGTTGTTGTGGTCGCGGTCGTTGTTGCTGTTTGTTGCTGTTTGTTGCTGTTGCTTTCGGCGGAGCTACAACAAGTTACAATGTAGAGGCAACGCTCCATTCGCATTCGGCGCGGAGTGTCGGTCGGTGTCAGAGGCTAGTCGCCCCTCCTGGCACCGCTCGCTTCGTTCCTGCCAATCGTTCGACGGGCCGTGCTAGAGTAGAGAGTCTCTGGAGCTAAAGCTGAAGCTGGAGCCAAAGCTGGGACTGAGGCTGGATTTCCAGCCCAGACTATGACTCCGATGCCTTTGGTCAGCCAAAGTCAGGCGAACAAAAAATAAAACGAAGCGGGCAGGGAGACAGCAGGTCCTGGCAAACCGAAGAGTCTATGCCCTTCGATTTCTATACCCGGCATTCCTAAAAGGAACAAGGGTATATTAAATTCGTGCGAATGTATATAACAGGGAGAAGGGTTTCAGAGGGTTTCAGTCATGTCCGTGTGTCCGTGTGAACGCCTAGACCTTGGAGACTATAATAGATAATAGATAAAATCCAATTGAATATTCAGAATTGTGTGACATTAGTTCATCACAAGTTTGTTTTAAAAATCGGCTACCACCCCCGAAAATCGTGTAATTCTATGGTTCCACAGTTTTAACCCTAGAGTTAGTAAACTCGGATATTACTTTGATAGAGTTACGCCTACTTCAAACCGCGCAAATGGCAAAAATAAAACATGTTTGGGAAGTCCACACATAAGTAGCGCCCACAATTTTGAGGGCTTTTTTATCCATGTTCTAAAAATCAGAGGGAAACTTAGAACCGGGTATGTGCAGTCGAAATTACTGGGATCATGCTCAAGTCGAGTATCCTTTGGCAGGGTATTGAAAGTAAAATAAAAGGCCGGGAAACCTGTAAGCGGCCACAGTTCGCGGCCAACTCCTAGAGATGCGCACGTGACTTGGTCATCCTCGGGATTCCCTTTCTCTTCTGGTTTTTTGTGGCCACCGCCGCACCCCCGACCCAAAATCACGTTCCCAACAAATTGAAATTTATTTGTGTTGCCACACCAGTTAATGCTTATTTATAACAACAATTAATCGCCTGACATAGATAGAGCATAGAGCGCGGAGAAGGGCAAATCCGGAGCAAGGAGGGGACAAACTCGTACATATTTGTTGGGGCATTTATTATCAAAGCGATTTTTTCCCCTGGGCGTGCATGTGGAAATTAAAAGCAAATATAAAATATGTCAAACTATTTGCATACATATTAAGTGTGCTCCACCGGGCAACCGGGCAACCGGGCACCCTCGCAACCGGGCGCCCATGTGAAATATTTGACAAGTTTATTGGCATCATAAAGTGGGTTAAGTTATGATTTATGGCCGGGGGATTACGCTACGGATCTGCATGGGTAGGGTAGGGTAGTGGGAGTGCTGGATTCCCACGCTCACGGCACCATCCCTAGAAATCAAAAGCTGCAAAAACATTTAGCCAGCGCGCTGGGTTAGGGACAACCGACGGATCGCTGGACCGACGGACCGACGACGAGGGACAATGTCTCCGGCCATTGCCAAATCGTTAGCACTTGGCATCGCATCCGCCAGATACTCGGATACTCAGCCGCATCGTCATCATCACCGTCATTCCCATCATCATCAGCAGCAGCAGCAGCAGCAGCAGCAGCAACAGCAGCAGCAGCATCAGCATCTCGGTCCCCGCATTCTCAAGCCTCTGTTAAGCTCGCTCGCTTCGTTTCGTCTCGTTTCGTTTCGGGGCTTAGACTTTCAAGTGTGTAATGAAATAAAAATATGTATTTAAACTTTATTTGATTGTCGTTGATTTCGGACGACAGCTCGCTGCCTCTCGGCCGGCTCCTCCTAATGAAAGAATGTAATAAACCAATTTAGTTTTCCGTCTGCCCTCTGCCACTGCCCGCTGCTGTTTCTTGGCCCATTTGCATTCTTCCGGCTCGGACGGACAGTCTTGTATAAATTTTTGGGAAGCTAACCAAGCATTCAGTCCAGTCCAGTCCAGTCCCCTCGGCGCTCTGCCCATCATTAGGCCTGACAAAAGTTCCTCTTCCAACTCATTTGTACAATGAGAAATCTTCCCATAATTAACGCCGAGCGGGACGGCGGAGGACTTGGAATTTCTATGCCTCGCTGCACACAAATGACGACGGCAGGCAGGCAGGCAGGGCGACGGTGGAGGATGGAGGATGGACACTCAGACATTGCAATTGGATTGCCCGGAGTGGTGTATATTCCTATTGTTATGGTTGTGTCATTTGTTGCTGCTGCTGCGACGTGTAGGTGACCACCATCCGCCGGCCCTCGGGGCGGAATTATTAAAAGTGAGCCCAGACAAAACCGACCAGCAGCAGCAGCAGCGGCAGCAGCAGCAGCTCCGAGGGAGATGAAAGCCGATGCAGCGCAGTGGCCAGTCGGAGAGGCGACTCCCATTTGATATATTGCAGGCATCCGGTAGACACAACGCTGACGGAGACGTGATGCTGCAATAAAATCTGCGCCGACTCCTCATTATACACAAATACCCTGCCCCACAAATGGGGTATGCCCCATGCGTCCAATGGCTTTGTGTGGGAAGCATTTCCCCCGATATACATACCTACATAAATATAATATGTCTGTAGGGAAACAAAACAAAGGCTAAACAAACATTTAACGAATGGAAACCAAACAAACCGAACTTTAGGAATTTTGAGAAGCCGTAAAGTTGTCTCGCCTTTAATATTTACAAATGTTGGGCGCGAGGTCATCTTGTCCAAGTTGAAATTTAACAACTTCACCATGTAAATATTTAATGGCAGCACACCAATACGCAAATGTATACAAATGTATATGTTTAAGCCCCGTAACGCATTTGTCACACTTAAACACGTTTTCTTCCTCTGCTGCTGCTCCACTTCAAAGGGACTCCCGAATTTAAATAATTTTCACATAAATGAGCCGAAATTGAAATGAAAATTTGAATGCCAACGATAATTAGATTGGTGAGGCACTTGCGCAGCCAATGCCAAAGCCAAAGCCCCTAAGGTGGTCGAAGGATGCGATTTCCCAAGTAGCTAACCAACTCCGTGGCGTGTGGAGTGTATGCTTATATTTCGATCTGAGAGCTCCGACGCTTCGTCTAACCCCCCAACTGACGGCAGACGGCCGACGGCCGACTGTCATTGTTGTGGTTGTCACATTGTCGCCATCGTTGTCTCCAGCTCATCATTGGAAGCCTACCCACAGACTCCCCGACTCGCCGACTCCCCGGCTCACAAACAAACCAATAAAAGGCGCTGTCTGTTGTAGTTTTTCCGTCTGTCTCCGGGTCTTCCTCTGGGGCAGGTTCTGCTTCTTTAATTTCTTGTTGTAGCCAAATATTTGAGCCGCAAACAGCTAACGACGACGACAAGCCACATTACGGCTACAACCCACGTTGCCCACGTTGCAAGCGAGGAAAGCCCAAGCCCAAGCCCAAGCCGAGCGCTTTTCTCATGCCTCATTTTCCCAAATGTGTCGCATCGTTTTAATTAAATATTTTCAATTTTATGGCCCTGCTTGCATTTGCATTTTCGGGTTTAGGTCAGCGAGGTTCCCAAAAATGTTTCTATTTATTTGTTGTTGATGTGATTTCAGCAGCAGTGTGCAGCAGCAGCAGCAGCAGCAGCAGTAACAATACAAGACCGTGAGACAGTGACACCTGGTGGTCTGCCGTGTGTGCTCCGGATTTTTGGGTCTTGGGTCCGAGACTAAGTCTCGGTCTCATCTGCATTTACATTCCCATTTCGACTCCCAATCCCCATTTCCGATGGCGAGTGGCATCAAATTTTCCATTTTTCATGTTTCATCTTCTGTGTCGGTTCATTAGTTAGGATTACCGGACAATTATGTCGCATTTCGGGGCCGCTAATAGTTGTTTATTTATACAATTATAAAATTGAAAGCTCACATAAATTTGTCTGGTCCGGGCCGGGCCGGGCCGGGCTTGGGGGAGTAGAAGTTCTTTTGTTGGAGAGTCTCGGGGCTAGCGAGTGAAAGTTCTCGACCGATGGGGGCAGTTTTCCTTTGAATCGGGAATTTTGGGGATTTGCTTGGGCTTGGGGTTGCCCGCTAATGGCCCTCAATCGGGTCTTATAGCGGTGGCTTATATCGAATTATGTCTTTGCATTGCTTTGTGGCACGACTGAATTGCTTTCAATTTGCTTGAATTTAAAACTGATTTAAAATTTAATTTAAGACTGCCATTGAAAGCGAGTTTTATAATTGAGCAAATTGCATTTATTTGATACAGTTTGTAGCCAGTTTGATGATGATGGCTTTTAAATTCAAATTTATGGCCCTCCCCAGGGTCTCTTTCTCATCGAAAATAAATATTTACACTTCACATCCAATTGCATTTTCGATGGCAATCGATTCCCAGGCCATGGCATATGCACACGGCTGGATATCCCGGCCGACCATAATCCCGAGCCTTTGATAAGCAAATTGTTTGCGAAGCTCCTCGAATTCCCACTGAACTAGGCGTGCATAACCCTTCAATAGGCATCCGTATCTATCCACGGGCTTCGCTTATCTCAAATTAAGTTTCCCAAGCTCACTCGCCCGATTGTTGGGAACGGGAACCTCAATAAGGTCGCCTCCCCTGCCCGTTCCCGAAAAACAAACACCGGAAACGTGGGCAATATTAATCGGTTGTCCCATTCCCCTGAATTGTAGTTGCATACACCGGAAAAAATGTCACTCCGTCTGCGGTAATACTCATTTGTTTCTAAGAGTTCCCTGCTTTGCATTGTTTTTCCGTGCACCAACGGCAATTGCACTTTATCGAAAGCCCAAATCAATTTATTTACGTGCGTGGAGCGTGGTGCGTGGTGCGTGGCGCGCTTTAGTGGGGCAAGAACAGGCTGTGCCAGAGCTTTGGCTTATCTGCAACACGGTCTTCGGTGTCTGATAAGGCTGTTCCGGCAAGGGCCCTTCCCCGAGCCAAAACCCTTGAGATGCATTCAATCGAGACGAAGCGAAGCATTCGGAACTCAACAGTTGAAAAGTTGAACGCTCCGGCAGCCCGCTGCAAAGACTAGGGCTGTAGTTCCCTTCTGGTCTCTGCTTTCTGGTCTCTGGTTATTTGTGGTGGTGGGTCGGCGGTTCTGCCACGATCCCGGTGCAATAAAAGCACTGAAAGCAATAGGTTCGACCCACGGGTCCACGGGTAAACACATAAATACGCTCGGGCGGACGGACGGACGGACGGACGGACGTATGAATGAAATGTGTTTCCGCTTCGCCTTGCAATAATAGTTGGGAAATTGGAAAAATTGCGGCTACCCTCCGGGGAGATCCGTTCAACGTTAAATGTGTCTCATTAGGCGGTCAGCGGAATGTGGGCGTGGCCGGGTTAAGGGCTACGAATCCGAATCCCTTCGCAGCCCGCACGCAGATCACTTTTCACCGAGTTTTCACCGAGTGCGTGCCATGAATTGTCGTTTAAATTAAATTAAAGCCAGTTGAATAGGCTAGGCGCAGGCCAGGGCAGGCCAGGGCAGGGCAGGGAAGGGAAATTGCAACTGCAACCCACCACCAATAGATCCCGGGACGGGAGGGGGAGTGGGAAAGGGGAGGCTGCGGGAGATGAGCTGGGCGAAAGCCACCCCATCCCCAGGTTTGAGGGATAAAAACAATCTGTTTGCTGCCTGTCACAGGGCAAACAACAGCGGGCAGCGGCGTGTGTGTAGATACAACCGGAGGAGGAGGGCTGAATCCGGGGGCCAGGCCAAGGAAACTCATAAAAATCCACAACGATTTGTTGTCGTTACGGGCAGGAGACGCTGATGACGGAAGACGAAAGACGCACGCAGGGTCGTCGCTATGTCGTTATGTGGTGTGCGGTGAACCTGACGATGGCACAGTGGATCGGATTCAGGACTCCGAAGTTGCGTTCCGGGGGATGAATTGCCGAGGCCCATAATCGCAGATCGAATTGCCGAGGCCCAAAGGGAAGGGTTCGGCCCTGTCGAATTATTATTTGTTTAATTAATTATTTGTATGCATTGCCGGGATACCAGTATAAATTTCGTATCTAGTTTCGGCAGGAAAAGGGGGAGTTTCGGCATGTGAGCGATATTGGAGAATATCTTTCCTGATTGAGAACAATTAAGCGAATGCAGGTTGAGCACTTGAAAGTTTAAAGCAAAACTCATAAATAAAGTTAAACCCCTTGCCCCGAGGAAAGAGTTATGGCACAAAGCTTGAGCTCAACACGCTTGTCCTCCTGTACAGTATCCCATCCATTCCCTGGGGTGCTGCGTGGCTGATGTGTTTTTTGTGGGTTTTAATTTTCTTCCTCCTGCCGGCCCTTCTTTGGGCAAGGTTATTGCAATCGCAACACCTCAGCCGCCGCCGGCAAGAGCACTCCCATCCCATCCCATCCCATCCTGTCCGACCGTAACCCAACCCAACCCAAGCCAGCCCATCCAATCTATGCATGTGTATCCAGAACTCTCTCCCTTTCCTGGGCATTTTTAATGCTTTTAATTTTTGCTGCGCCAACGAACAGGGAGCGCACCGGCACGGGCACGGGCACGGAATGAGCACTAAAAGTAAGCCCACGATGGCAACAAAAAAAGGAGAAGCGGAGCGATATTCCGCCGCATTTCGGGGGTAAGATGTTCAGTTCGACTCGGCTACGGTTAGGGGTTGCAAATGCCACTGGGTGGGTGACGGGGGTGTGCATCCCGCGGATGTGCCAGGATATGTGAGTCGAGTCGGCGGCGGCGGCGGCGAGTGGGTGAAGGCTGGCAACCGAAAATGTGCAAAAAATGGGCGTTGCTCGACGCTATATATCTAATGGCATTGTTTCCGAGAGTTGTCGCCCCACTCCGCGGCATCCACGCCACTCCGTGCCACTTCTTGTCGCTGCTGTTTAATGCATGTTGGCAAATGTTGAAATGATGTACTCGCCATCCCACCCCGCGACACCCCGCGACACCCTGCACCCCCTGCGGTGGCAGGGCATATGCCAGAGTGCTAAATATGCAGCTGTTAATGGCTCAAAAATTAAAACATTAAGGCGGAGTCCCCGCTCTCGTCATCGCAGTCAACGGCTTTGATTGGAAATGTGTTTCGGGCCTTCATCCAACCACCCCGCCACCCTCGCCAGCCCCAGGCGTCGAGGCCTTTCCCTGGGAAAGCGCCGAGTAATGGTTGAAGTGCACCTTGCATGGGAGAGATTTGGGCGGGCAGATATAGTATGTTAGAACCTCAATCCGAACGGGAGTACATGCTAGCAGACTGCTTAATTACACACATGCAATAGGCCGTCAAAGGTTGGGTTGGTTGGAGCTCCCAAATGGATATTTCTCACAGCCACAAATAGTGTTACTTTTAGATGCAAAATGAATTTAATTGAGAAACAAACTGGGCTGCAAGAGGAAATAATTTGGGAATTAATCTGAAATCTGCAAAACCCACGGATTTGTTCGAGCTGTTTAGCTTTAATTTTAGACCTTTTTTAATCCCCCACAGGGCTTGTGGCCTATTCAGATGTTTTCCAAAGAGTTTTTTCGTTTTGCGTTCACCTTTGTTTTGGCTTCACCTTTGCTTTTGAAAGGGTTTTTTTTTTTATTTTGTGGGTCACCCGGCGGTGCGAAGGGTTAGGACTGCGGCTGCGAATGGAAATAGAACTGGAAATATGGAAAAATATGTTAATTGAAGTAGCCCAAGTTCAGTGTTCAGTTCGGATTGGTGTGGCATTTATGGCGTTGGAGCGCATTTACTTTGTTTGGTGAAAGTTCAATTACCTTTATCGGATCAGAAGCGGTCACGAAATGAGCACTAAATATAGAACCTAGTTGGCAACTTTTTCGGAGGGAAAAGGTCGCGCTGGGGCGGAATTAATAACTGAACATGGGGGTTTGGGGAAGAGTATCTTTTTCCATAAGCCTCAGAATCAAAAATTAATTTCCGCCGCTGCCACCCGATGTTTCTGTTTGATTTCTTCTCAATGACGACGGCCAGACATCCAGACATCCAGACATCCGAAGGAAATTTCCTTTGGATGCTGCTGATGCTGCTCTGCGTTGTTCCATTGTGAGCCGTGCTTTGTCCGCCTTTCTGTGTTTCCCCTTCGTTTGCTCCAAGCAAATTCATCCTTTTCATTTGGGAAACTTTTCCCGGACTTGGACTTGACTCAGTTCCCCAATTTTGTTCTACACACACAACACACAGCTCAACACAAACACGGGGGCATACAATTCCCCTGGCGAACATTTCCGAGAAGCAACAATGCAGCCGCACCACCACCCACCACCGCTCCCCGGGCACAGACAAAGGCAAGCTACTTACAAGCCGCATGCCACCACAAGCTGGTCGCCAGTACTCCGCCCCATCCCCTGCCCCATCTCCATCCCCACCTGGAACATCTTATCTTATCGCGCAGGTGCACGCCACACGGCTCAACGGGCGACAAGACAGCGACCGTCGAGCTGGAGTAAAAAGAGCAACTGCCGCCGGCCTTCCCGCCACTCCTCCTCCTCCTCGTTAAACTTGCTGCCCATGCGCACAGTGCGCGACATGAATGCCAATGGCAATGCCAAAGAGAAGCAATTTACGAAGCGGCGTTAGAACCGCTCTTCAAAGGTTCATCGGGAATCTCTGGCGACGGGGGTTCCCCATTGAAAGCGCCTTTCCCTTCATTTGATTCTCCTTTAAGTTTTCCTGCTTTAAGTTTAGAGACTCTCACAAGTTCTCTGCGGTGCAGAATCAGATGCAAATCACTTGAAATGAAAATGAAATTGCACGGCGGGGTCGGGGGAGCTATGGGCTGCCCACCGCTGTTGTAGAATATACATACGAGTATTGTATATTGTATGGCTAGCTGGAGGAGAACATCAAAGGCCGAGGATGAGTCTGGGGCTGTCTAATGAGGAAAATGCATTATTTGACCCCTGGCCTCACCAAATCAGCCTTGTCTGCCACCGTCTGGACGGACTTCTGTTCGGATCCCACAAAACGGGTCGGGGAGGGAAATAGCTTTCAGCAGCGGCAGAAGCATTTTGAATCAGAACACCAAGATGAGGCGAATTTATCAAGCATATTTCAACATGCGGTGGAAAATGTGTTTCTGATGATGCCCTGCGTTGGGGCCGAAGGAAAGCGGGCAGCCAGGCAGCCAGTCAGCAGAGGCAGCTAATTAAAATGGCTTATAATTTTCATGATTTACACTTGCAGGCTGGTTTCGCCGCCCTCCGTCGCTCGGTCTTGTTCATGTTCTTGTTCTTATGTTTGTGTTTTGGGTTAAAAGCTCATAAAATTAAAGGCCCTAAAAACATGGCGTGGGGGCGAAGGGGAAAGATTGGAGAAATTCCTAGTGATGAGAACAATGGAAGCGGTCTCTGAATGAAATGATGAAAATGTCGAAATCTTCAGGAATTCCAAACTTAAATATGAAGAATTCTCTGGGAGCAAACAATCTGCATTGGTTCCATTAATTGTAGAAATTACCCATGGAGTGGGTGCAGTAAATTAAAGTCTCCCGAGTTCGTGTCGTGTTTTCCATCCCTAAGAAGGGCTAAAAACGTGCTTAAGCTTTTTGATTGTGAGAATGACGCCAACAACCCGGCCACAGGAACAGAAACAACAGCCAGCAGGAGGGAGCGGAGGGGAGGGTAGGGTAGTCGAGCGAGTTGTAGGCGCACATTTGGTTTTATGCTATCCGGTGCACAAAATATAATTCAATCAACGCCAAGTGCCACGCCCCGCCGCCTCACCTCGTAATACTGCCAGTGAGGGAATTCATTTTCTATTTCCCTTTTTTTAAGTTATTTTTGACTCTTGCATGCCGCACGTCAGTGGAAGGAAAGTTGTGGGCCAGCGGAGGGCGAGTGGCAGCCGTAGAAGAGAAATGTTCCTCAAGATAGTATATATCGTCGTGTATATGAAAAATATGGCATATGAGCTGCTGCTGCTGCCCGACCCCCAAGACCAGATGATGGTCCCCCCGACTTTACCTCGTGCTGCCTCCGTCTACGTCTCCGTCTCCGCCTCTGTCCCTGGTGATTCTGAGAGGAGGCGGGTTGGCAGTGGTGCTAGTGGTTCTGGTGCTGGTGCTGGTACTGGTACTGGTAGTGCTGGTGGTGCCGGGTTCTGCGGCTGTCAGCTCACGGCGCGCGCAGCAGCATAAATCAACTTATTTCATTGGAATTTATGTTTTGTTGTTGCGCCTGTCGCTGCTCCCTTGGTTGTTGCTGTTGCCGTTGCTGCAACTCCTTCTGGATGCGGTTGTTTTTGTAGCTGCATCGGCAGCTACATTGGTGCGGCATTGGCATGGCCCTGCTGCAACACTCTGACTGCTGACGCCACCACCATCATTCTCCCGAAGCGATCCCAGCAATTCAGCAAATCCACACAGGAATTGCACGAACTTCCTTTTCGGATACCCTTTGGATCCCCGAAAGCGAGATGCAATCTCCAAGATACAGCGATGTCTCGTTTAGGTTGGTTAGCCTGGGCAGAGCTCATATCAGCGGTGGATTTCGCCGGAGAACTCCCCAGGAAGAGTGCCTAGATAAGCCTTTTCCTATAGCCTGCAATTAGCAATCGGAGATTGTTCCACAGAAACCATTCAATATACTCGTACAGCGATTGTTGGGCTCTAATCAATCAGCAATCTGCAATCTGCAATCTGCGAGGTAAACATCGTTCGCCGGCGACTAATTTCGCGGCTTTGCAGCGCAGCAACATAAATCAAACTTGGGCAAGAGCATGCCACGTTCGTTGAGATGTCAACAATGTTTTCCACGAGTATTTCATGCTTGTTGCCTGCTTGTGTGTGCAATTGCTTCATTTGCGGCAATGTCTTCGAGGGGGGAGGCCGGAGTCGGGGGCGGGGGCGGTGGGTGCCCCAAAGGGGGAGGCAAGTGGCAAGGAGGCGGAGTGCTGGTGGCCAAGTCGCAGGCGGAGCGAAGGCGACGAAGGAGGCGGCACAGGCCGCGTGTTAAAATGTACACTTTGCATTTAAATCATTCTGGGAACTTGGGTTCGTTATATTTATCTGCTGCCATTACCTTGCACTCTTTGCCCCTGCCTCAGCCTCTGCCTCTGCCGCAAATGCAAAGAGCCTTCAGCAGGAACTCAATCAGCAGGGCAAGTGAAATAAGCAGAATTGAAACGCCAAGCACTTTGCTTTCTTATTACACCATGTACCTAGAGCTGCAAATGGTATATTAAGCTTGTGCAAATGTATGAAACAGGGAGACGAAGGCACTTTTGACCCTTCTCCGAGATGGTAGAAGCTAGAGACGTAATTATTTTTGTTTTAGGTGCGTTTTGCATAAATGCAGAATATGTTTGTTTTGGATTTTAGCCACGTCTTCTTGTGCGTCTAAAATTTTCAAAGAACCATATTTTCTCCTGCATATTTGTCTTCATCTCCGAAATGGTTAGAGCAATAGATACAAGTCTTTCTGATAACAGTTAAAAAATTAAATATCTACCAATGTGGCAAGTTTTATAAAGATCGGACGATAAAAAAGGTTGCTACGGCCTTGCAAGAGTCACACTGCCTGGTGGTACATGGTATCCGGTTGTCGAGAACTCTCGACTCCAAGTTGCAGAGTCGAGGAGTTGCAGAGGTTCGGCACTGCCGAGTTAAAGTGCTTAGAATGTGGCTGGATTGTGGCGGGGAACATATCCACTATATAATCCGGAGAGCTAGAGATTAAATGCTCATACTAAAGCTGCCACATAAATTAAACATACCCCGGGTACTGTACGGGGCGGACGCTACCATGGGGAATTGTTCGCGGCTGGCCGAATGATTTCGCTCAAAATTTCGCTATGCCTGCAGGAGAATTAAAATTTTTTGCATGATTTATAACAGAGTTTATGCGGAACACTAAAACGTTATTATTCTTGTTTATTTTCAGGTATGTGACTGAATGTGAACCTAAAAACTCGACTGCTTGCAGCGGCAGAAGTGTCTTGTAGATAAGGCCGGAGGGTTCCCTATTGGACGACCCACTTTGATTCGAGCAGTAACCCAGTTTCAGACATTTGATGGATAGGTAATGAGATGTGGCAACTCCAAGTGATTCGCCTGTAATTGGTATATCCCCGAAACCTGCCCCGTCCATTGATCTTTCAAGTACGCCATGGAAACGCTAGTTTTCCACTCTCGTCGCTCCATTTAAATTTTCCAAGAGAATCGTTGACGCTTTCCTGGGAACTCTCTCACTCCCTTCCCGGTCGACCGGGTAAATGACTTTGTCCGGTGATTTGCCTTCAATGTTGTGCAACTCCGGCTGTTGTGCGTCCCATCATCACTTTTCGCGGGGTTCCCCGGAACATTGCCGGGTAACGGATAATTATGCCATGCCAGACATTGTCTCACACTCGCCCCCACACTTGGCTTTATGGAGAACATCGCACTTGGCCAGCAAACAACAAAGTTGTGTGTTTGCCCCTCCGAGCAATTAGACGCCGTTTCCATTAGCGTTTAACCATTTAACATTTTTCCGCCCGTTTTTTTCGTGTTTAGTTGGTTTGTTAACAACGCTTCACACCTGCCCACATCTTGGGCAAATATATTAGCCGAGGAGTGGAGTGGAGGGAAAAAAACCGAAGAAATACGATGGAGGGGAAAAATCTTGTCACTTGTTGCCAATTAAGAGGCAAAAACGACCACGGAGGAGGACCCTGCGGTGATCGTACATCAAGTGGGGTCGGTGGTACGTCCGTTGGGATGGATACACTCGTACTTGTGTAGTATGCCTGGCATGGTGGGGAGGCGGTCAACGGCTGACGCTGGCAGCGCAGCTGCTTCAATTAGCATCAGCGTCGGCAGCAGCGTCTGTTTATTTGCAGATTCTTTTTTTCGCGGATTTTTGTGCAGATTTTTGCTTGACTTGGCACATGTGAGACAAACCAGAGTCCAGAGTCGCTGCTGGAGCATGTGAGGGCGGGGTGCGTATCCGAAAAGAATCATTTTCTTCAACTGTTTAATTGCAGTTTCCTCGGCTTGTTGTTGTCTGCCTGGCTGCTTGACTGCCTGACTGCCTGACTGGCTGGCTGCTTGGCTTTTGCATTTAATTACTTTGTTTATGGCCCCGGCAGCGGCAACAATAAAACTTCAATTTATGTGTGTTCCCAGACCCCGCCCGGCTGCTCCGACTGCTCCGACTGCTCCGTTTGACCCAATCCTTTTGGCCGGTCTACGAAATGTTGTTGAATTCCAATGCACAAATTGACAGGCACCCGGCCCACTGGCTCCTCCTGCTCTTTTTTCCTTTTGTTATGTAAACAACGCGAACTTTATATTTTTTGTGTCGACGCTGCAATACTAAAACCAACTTAACTCAACTTGGGGGGAACCACACCGCCGATCCAGCGCACCACCCGTCCCTGGGGAAAGCCCCCAAGCTTCCACGCGCCCACCAACCACCCGCAACTCGCTCGCATTCTAACTGAAGGCAAAAGTTTTTCCTTGCACAAATAACTCGACTTCTGCGACTCACAACTCGCTTTGAATGCTTTGCAATTTCCGCTCTTCTAAATTTGTTGAAAATATTTTTCCACCCCCCTGCGAGCTGCCCGGTTGGGTGGGTGGGAAAAAAAGCGAGAAAAACTTTTCTGCTGTTCGGGGCAGCAGCAACAACAACAACAAAAACAAGAAAAGAAGAAGAACGCCAACAACGGAGGAGGCCAGCAACAACCACAACAGACCGACAACCCATGACTGACTGCCCAACCTTGCGTAATATTTTAATAAATTTTGTCGCCAGGCTCCAGGGCTGCAAGGCTCCCAGGAGCAAGCGGGACAGACAAACACGGCCCGGCCGAGAGGGAGTGTGATGCAGATAGCTGGGCGGACACAATGCCAACTCTGATTGCTGGCTTTAACCTTTGTCCGATTTCCGTTCCGTGCGTTCCCGCCTGCCAGGAATATTGTTGTTGCTCAGCGCCTGCGTCCTAATTAAAAACACAGGCAAAAACCGGGATAACAGCAACAAAAGTGCGTCGAACCTGAGAGGAAATGCACAGGAAAAAACAAGTTCAACTTGCCATGTGACTACATATTTAAATTTTCAACTGTAAGGGCAATATATCTCTTGCTCTAACCTTTTTGGAGATATAGAACATATGCAGGATAAAACACAGTTCTTTGAAAATTTCAGAGGTCGAAGGGGACGTGGCTAAAATTCAATATAGACATATTCTGCATTTATGCAAAACGCACATAAAACAAAAAGAATTACGTCTCTAGCTTCTACCATCTCGGAGAACGAGGTGTTCAAATGTACATACGGACAGACAGGCGGACAGACGGACATGGCTAGATCGACTATATTCTTTGTAGGGTCAGAAGTGTCTCTCCCTGTTACACACAAGTGCTAAAATGTTAATCCTACTTCTTTAGTCAATACTTCTTTAGTGAAACCTAAAAGAAGAGTCAGTGGGTCTATGGATTTTACTATACACTTTAGGTGAGATTTCTTTTCCGTGCCGGGATCGGGGAAGCTCAGTCGAGCCGCGGCGAGTCGCACAGGACATGGGCTGTCAGTTGATTCCTGCGGCCGGTGAAGCGGTGTGTGCAGCGAAGGAATTTCCATGTCAAAGCAGATTTTCTAACTGATTTCATGTCCAGCGATTTGAAGCGCTCAACAATTTCTAGTTTGCCATCAAAAGCTCGCTCGCTCCGATGTCCTGGCTCAACGGCTGATGGCGTTGGCGGCGGCGCCCACTGATGTGGTAATAAACACCCCTTGTGCAGTCTAATGGACCGTAATTAACTCGTGCGCCGACTGCGGCAGCGACTTCGACAGCGACGCCGTCGTTGTACAAGCGATGAATAATAATTTTTTGCCAAAGCCAAAGCCAGAGCCAGAGCCCGTGGTGGTACGTATTGTAGTCCAGGCAGTGGACACCGCACAGGACACCCATTCCATGCCATTCCGCTCGACTCCATTCGGGGCACAGTGGCCACGATTGCCCGTTTAATGGCCAATAATTTCGGGGCCTGATCGCCGGCCATTCGCATCGCATTTACATATGTAACTAAGCAGGAATGAATATAGTATAGCCGTGCCGAGGAGCGGAGCACTGGCTGGCCGGCCAGATGGTGGAAATTACTTATCGAATGTCGTTGCGGGTAATCGGCGTGCCAGATATTTTGTTCGATTACGCGGCAAGTTGTTGATTATGTGGCGGCGGCGGCCTTTATTGCATTTCGGGCTTATCTGTATTTATGGGCTGTCACATAATTGCAGGATGAGATATGTGGAGCGTTTTATTGGGGATGCAACACATGTCGTTGGGCACTGGAGATGGTAATAATTTCGGGGAAAATGGCCATAATATTGCGCAGTTCATTTGGCAAGTTTTTATGGATTGTGTGCTCTATGGCAGAACAGACTCATATACAATTTTCCTTTTTAATTAGAGTTGTGTTTCCACGATTTTATGCTCAAATTATACTAAAACAGCTCGTTTGGTTCTTACAATTCTCCACACCACAACAATTCAATTGGCAAAAGACTTGAATTGGTGGCGCAGTTTTCCATGCTACTCGTACCTTTATGTTCTTGAGCACCACAAGTAATCCATTATG
Organism: Drosophila ironensis; assembly: GCA_021223825.1. Lineage (NCBI taxonomy): Eukaryota > Metazoa > Arthropoda > Insecta > Diptera > Drosophilidae > Drosophila > Drosophila ironensis. Next base: position 457,693 of record JAJJHQ010007619.1, on the reverse strand, counting down.
TGGGCAATCTTCATAATTCATTCAGGCACTTGAGGTAATTTTCCGCTCCTGCGCAATCCTTTCAAAGGAGAAGGAAAAAATTCACCTATTCATTATGCCTTGAAAAACCTCCTTGTCATAACCCTTTTTGGAGACAATTGCCGCTCCCGGTGGAACCGATTGCTACCATTGTACCCTGTTTGCGGCTCCAGATTACCATTGTTGTTACTGCTGGTCAGGGTGTTGCCGCTGCCGCTGCTGCTGCTGCTGCTGTTGCTGTTGCTGTTGTTTGCGTGACGGATATTGCCTTGTCACTTGCATGTACGAGAAATGTTAAAACGTGGAGCGGCGGCTCGGCTTGGGTTTCATCGGCTCTGCCTTTTTTCCTAGCTCCCGTGGCCGGGGCCCGGCGCTGCCCCTCGGTTGTTACCCCTTTTTAGTCCAGCGACCGCAGAAACCGCAGCGCGGCAATCAACGCACTGAAACAACAGAAACAACAGCCACAGCAAGCCACCGAGCCACCGTGCCACCGAGCCACCGAGCCACCGGGCCACCGAGTTTTTGTACCGTTCGAAAGTTGTGCTAAAATTTAATTAATTTCGCAATTTGCCTAGACGCTGTCGATTGTCAATTGCAGGCCCGTCCGACCAATTTCTATCTTTTATCCATTCCCCCGATTGCGCATTTCGTGCTGCTGCTGCTGCTGTTGCTGCTGCCGAAAAATTATGATGATTGCCATCATCATCATCCCGTTGCACGTAGCACGTTGCATATGCACAATACACGTAATACCCATAGTCGTACTCGTAATGCCCCACACTAAGCGCGGGGCGTGGCCGAATGGGAGGCGATTTAGCCATGGCCATTATAAATACCAATTTAATGAGCGCAACATATGCACCGGCCACTAGGCACATGGAAAGGAGTGGAAAAACCGGGCGGCGGGGTTGGAAAAGCGGCGGGGAATCTGCAGCGAACGTTTAATGCGATTACATGGCAGCGGCACATTTGTCATCGCGGCAGAGGCGTGCACTGCCACAAATTCCGGACGGACAGGGATTAATCACGCCAATAATTCATCAATTAATCGACGGGGTGGCAGCTGCAAAAGGTGGGCTGTAAAAGGCGTTTTTGGTGACATTTTGTTGACTTGCAACTGAAGGCATTTTTGATTTTTCAAAGTTGATCAATGCTTCCGTATGACGGAGCGTTTTTCCCAGTTCACTTAAATCTTCTATGTTTGTATGTTGCATAATTGCACTTGATGATTTATGTAAGTTCTTTTCAAGCACATTTTGTAGGTTAAATACTCTGCACATTATTTATTCCCTTGAGGGGATTAAACAAGTAAAAACGCTGTAGTCGAGACTTCTCGACAATGAGATACCATGCACCACCTATTTTTTCATTATCAGTAAGTTTTTCCGTTTGAACTACAAAGAAGTCATCCGGAATTGAGAACTGGCAAAGGCCGAATCTTCACTATTTGTTGTCCGATCTTTATAAAACTTGTAACATGGATGGATATTACAATTTTGAACTGTAAGCAAACAGATTTATATCCCTTGATCTAACCATTTCGAAGATAGAGACAAAAATTCAGGGGAAAAGAGTCCTGAAAATTTCAAAGGTGGAGAGCGGAGTGACTAAAATTCCAAAATCATAATCTGTGTATTTGTTAAACAATTCCAAGTATATAAGAATTATGTCTCTATCTTCTACCATCTCGGAGAACGACAGACAGACAGACAGACAGACAGAGAGACAGACGGTCATGGTTAGATCGAAACGTTTCATTCTCCCTGTTGCATGCATTTGCACAAACTTAATATGCCATTTGTACCCTAAGGTTGGCAGGGTTAGATCATTTGAAAGGTAGCATGTGCAAGAGTTACTCGGCAGAGACTTAAGTGGCGCTTATAATCACTTATTCGCAAAGAGTTTAGCTGCCTTAATATGCGCATAATTGCGCCAAGTGCAGTGGCCCTCCGTGAACTGCAGTTGCACGGCTGTGTGGCATGTGCATGTGCATGTGCATCTGCATCCGAGCCTGTCTCTGTCTCTGTGTCTGTGTCTGCTTTGTGTCCGCCGTGCCCGTGTGTGTCAGCTTTAACAAATCAAGTCAAATTACTGCAATGCTAAACAACGAGAGGCAGGCGACTCTGCAACGAAGCCAAATGAAACGAGGCAAAACAAAACGAAACTGGCGTGCCAGCCGCAAGGTCCGCATCAGTACAGCAAGATAGGTTTTGCTGCTGCAGATGCTACTGCTGCTGCTGTTGCTGATGCTACTGCTCGCCACTCGCTCGCTGCCACGCCAATTGCATGGCCAACGTGCATAACTCCAGCTTGATTGTCTCTGGTCTCCGTTCTCCGTTCCTGTGCCAGGGCTGTGCCCTTCCGCAGCCGTAGTCTCTGGTTTTCGTCTGGCATGCGGGCACTGCAGTAGCCGTAGCCGTAGCCAGAGCCAGAGCCAGAGCCATGGCTCTGCAACAGTAGTGCAAATGCCAGTAAGAGGAGTCCCAGTCGCTGCTCATTAAGTGCCACTCTACGACAGTTGTCGCTAATGCCGCTGCAACCTCCGAACCCGCAACCCGCTACCCGCAGCAACCTGCAACCTGCAGCCGCCAATCCCCAGTACCCAGTCCCCCGTCCCCCGTCCCCACTACCCAGTCCCCAGTCGCAGCCCCAAGAGTCAACGTAAATTTGCAAATATTTGCTGGAATCGGACGAGAGCAAGTGCCATGTGAGCTGCAGCAAATTCCAGGAATTCTGTTCAGCGCGCGACCGGGACTTTCGGCTTAACCTTCTATATCCAGAAAATAAACTCTGATTGGGAGTTTCATTAAAAATTAAATAAAACTATTTGCAAAGGGATGGTTATATTAAAAAATGCTACGGCTGTCTTAGCTGTCAGAAAAGATTATGAAACATTTTCACAATTTTGAAAAGCAAAGGCATATCCCGAAACTGACGCAATTGAATACTTCATAGCCATAAGTGTTCACCCTTATTTTGTAGAATTCAAGTGTTAAACCTTCGGATTCGTTAGCTCACTGAAGGGTTAATTGAGTGTTAGCCAAATGAGCTGACGAGGAGGGGCTCTGCAAATATGCACGACGACGTCTGCTCTCCGCCACAGCAGAGTGGCGACCCTTGAGGGCTTAAAGAAGAAGTTTGGCACTTTAAATGCCAAATGCCACTCCGAAAACCCGTCCCATTGCCATGCCCGGTTCGAATCCGAATCCATCATTCCCCGAGCCCGAGCCCGAGCCGCCTGATGCAATTATCTGCGCCCTGCCCTCCGTACCGCACTCACCTGAGGCTATCGGAGGAGGGAATCTCTTTCTCATTTCCTTGACGGCAAACCGCATATGGTGTGTGGCTTATGGAATAAAGCAAATGCACGGTCTATGGAAAGTGCAGCATATAGCATATAGTTAGTGCCGCCGCCGCCCCTCCATCCAGGAGGAATTTCCAACAATTGTCATATTATACTTTTAGGTTCTATTCTTTGTTCTCGCCATTGTCCTCCGCCTGAGCTGGCCCGGCCACTCCTAGGGTTCCCTTTGATAACCATGTCGGCGAAGGGCGCCAGCCACTTGCACCCTGTGTGTACCTGCAGCTGCAACAGCGAGGTGTGCCCGAAAGGTACTCACATTCAGGCCGAACTATTGTAAATTTAATATTCAATTAACAAGCAACAATCTAAATATGAACATGAAATTCGACGACCGGGAAAGGGTCGACCGTCTGCAATTAAGATTAATGCCACTCTTCCGAGTATTGAACTGTTTTGTGTTCAAGTAATTCGATCGCCGAAGAGTGCTTTCTATTTCGGTTTGAGAAGGGTGGCCACCAGCCACCAGCCACCAAATCGGGGTCATCTTTTGCCTCTGCCGACAGATCGGCATTCAGGCAGCCAATTTAGTTTTCCGTCTCATTGCGGGGTCGCCAGGTTAGTCCTATAACTTAATGGGGTCCCCCGTTTGGATGAGAACTTTGAAGTTCGGCTGACAGGCATACCCGTCGTATGTGGGAAGTTTTCTGTGGTCTCCACAGGGGGTCAGCACACAAGCGAGGTCACTACGAGTATTTTGTGAAATAGAATTTTTGTGTACCACTTATTTTAGATGGGGGCAACACCAACACACAGGGGGACAGATAGAAAGTTGAGCCATCTGGTGGCAGTAGAGGTGTCGCCACTTGCCGGGGTCAGCCCGCAAATGGGGTCACTTCACAGGCATTTCTCCTGACACTTCCCGGCACAACACTTGACTACTTGCCGCGAAAGGAGCATTCCAATCTGTCTCAGCAAAGCGCAAACATCCCTCTGCTTCTCGAGCAACCCTCGTATGAGCGAGGACTAGGATCGGGACTCTACACACTGGGTTTTGCTATCGCGGCAGGAACAGGAGTTGGCTCTGGGTGTGGGTCTGGGTCTGGGCGGTTAATGACCATTCATTGTCTTACCTGACCCACTTGCTCCACTGTCGAAGCGCAGAGTTGCTTTTCGCATGAGTCAGAGTCGGAGTCGGAGTCGCAGGCGACGTGTAATTTGTATTTAAAATGCAACAAACCATAATTTTAAAGTCGCCGCCGACTGTGCGTGCAGTTTGTCAAAAACGGAGCAGTGAGGAGCAGGCGGCGGCAACCTGCGGCGCGGAGGGAACCGGAATGAAATGAAATTATTAAGTATTTGCCTGGGCTGCCATGGCAGTTGGAGGAACAAAGGCCAAAGCTTTTAAATATTTAATAAGTATACAAAAATGAAGGAGGAAGGCAGGCTGGGCGGGCGTGCGGGCGGGCGGCTGTCCCAAAGAGCAGGCAGGAGGATGGGAGGATGGGAAGCGAGGGGCTCACTCGCCTGTTGTTGAGTCATGTCAATTGACTGACTGCTGGAGTGTCCCCGCTGTGGTGATGTGGAAGTGGGAATGGAAGTGGAATCAATACCATGGATGGCCGCCTGCCGGGTTCCCAAGTACTTGTAAGGATACACACGCACACTCTCTGTGACGTACTAACGGTGACAATAAATGAGTAAAAATGACTTTCAACGAAACGAAAACGGACAGACCGACAGACGAACAGACGGGCAGACTGGCAGACGGACGGACGGACGAAATCTGTCATCAACACGCTGCCAGTGGAGAGCGGCAGATACAGATACAGATACTCGCTCCCACACACTTCCACTTCCACGGCATGAGAGCCATGAAATTTGATACGATGCGTGTGCGTCAGTGGAGTGAAAAGACAGGCCAAGACAGAACAGAACTGAACAGAACAGGCAAGGACAGTCCTCACACAGGACACCAGAGTAATTTCCATTTAATATTTCCAGTTCAGGCCGCCTACTCTCAGGCGTAGTATTTTTAAAAATCCAATTTCAAACTTGTAAATAGCGTCTATTATGCATGACCCCCGGAAAAATCTATCGCACTCCGTCGCACCATCGATCTGAGGTCTGTAAATCTGATGGGCAGAGCTAAAAATTTTATATTTGTTTTAGTGCGCCGTCTGGCAGTCCTCAGATATATTCCCTGTATGCTTCATTTCAGAATTAATAAGGAATAACGAGATTTATGAGGCCTGGAAGGGGCAGGGGCTGGGGTTGAACTTCCGCTTTATTAGCCAGACATATGACGGAATGGCAGTACTTTGCGGTTATGTTTCATTTATGTTGTTTACTTTATTGGACCCAAAAGCTTTGCGGGCGCAGGATGAACCATTGATGGCTTTTTATTGTTATTAACAGATAAGCTGCGGCCGGGTCGGTCCCTCCACGGCTGCTTTTTTTAGTGGCCTTGTGTCGTCTAATGGCTAGAATTTTCATTACATGAGTTTTGTGGCAATCATTTAGTGCTGTTGGGTAAAAGATTAAATGCGGGATTTATCACCGAAAGTTGCGCCGTTTGCAAAATAATTAAAGTTATTTACCACACAGATTGCTTACAATTTATTGTCCTGGTTTTGGGTTGCCAGCAACGAAGGAAACTTCGTTTGCTCGCCTCGTCAACCTTTTGACTCCAGGGACGACTCTCGTGGCTTGGTGAAATTTACAGCCTGCAACCCTACCTGTCCTAATCCCAGTGATGCAGCATGCAACATGCAGCAGCAGCATATTTCACTTCTCCCCCGTGGCAAGAACAATGCGAAGGCTTTCAGGAGATCTACCTGACCCGAAAATGCGGAAAACAAAAGCCGAGGCAGCAGCAAAAGCAGAAACACAACTTGGATGGAACGCAGTGCACCTGGGATTCCGATTCCACCTAGCACACGCCTCATATTCTCTGTTTTGGGTTTTACGATTTTGTGAAACATTTTATAACTTACATGGAAATGCTGTGTGTGTGTGCCTCTCAGGTGAGGCTGTTTATTATTTTAACCTCGAAAACAAGTTGAAACCCGAGACGAGACGCAGCGACAAATTAAATAATGCGGAGCTTTGTATTTGCCCATTTCGATGATGATGATGGGCCCACACGCTCTCGAGATAAAGATAAATACGAGATAAATGAAGCACTCGAGGCGCCATTGTAATAATAAAGCCACCAAAAAATAATACAAATAAAGCTACAATCTTCAGCTAAATCAAATAGAGCAGAGCATAATCCCAAGCGCGCATAGGTGGACAAAAACTCGTAGATGCAGAGCCCCGGGAGCAGGAGGGTCTCGTCTCACACTTGATCGTCATCGTCATCGTCACTTGTCACTGGGGAAAAGCTAAAGCTAAGATGGAAATGAAAACGAATGCGCGGCACAAATTGAATTTGATTGTTCAAGTAGTCAGGGTCTGAATTTCTGAATCTCCGGGCCTCCGAATCACTGAATCCGTGAATCTGTGAATCTGTGTTGTGTATCAAATGTAAATCAGAGGAGCGGGGTCCCCTACTCCACTCGCCTTTATTCAAATTTCAGCTCAAAAACAGCTGCTACACTTCATTACCATAAGGTTCGCCTTGGGTGCGAGTGCGGGCAGCAGCACTCCCATTCCCCATTCGGGGACATGCAATTTGATGTGTGTGATTATGCCTTTTTGTTGCTTATCAAAATGAAAATTCAAATTCAACTATAAGAGCACATTGTTTACAACGCCCAATCCCCAACACAGCAGCAGCAACATCAGCATCAGCATCAGCGTCAGCATCAACGCCAGCAGCCACACAGCCACACTTGGAGAGCTGCAAAAGTGACACTTTCAAGAGATTAAAGTGACATGTAGTGGTCCGTACGCATTCGGGCTACCCAGCTCTCCGGTTAGACGACAAACGGACAGACGGACGGACGGACGGACGGACAAGCGGTCGCTCTGACAAACGGGGAGACCGACACCTTCCACACCACTCAAAAGCCGGGGAAAGCTGACGGCGGCGGGGAATTACGAGTTGAGTACGAGTATTTGTTGGGCTCTATGCATAGATTAATAAATTATAAGCCGCTTCTCTGAATGGAGTCGCTCTGATTACACTCACAAAAAAGCAGTAGTAGAGAAGCTCCTGCAGAAAGGATTCTTGTCTCCCAAAAAAGGGAAGACCTTCATAGAAGTTGAGCAGTCAAAACTAATAATTGACCATGATAAAGATATATACAGACGACAGGAATTCTCAGAAAGTTTTCGCTTTTGGCGGCCTGCTATTGATCAATAGAACATCAACTGGAAATTGTGATCTAATTTAAATTCATAATAAATGGTCGGGGAGCTTGGCATAGAAGTTCTATATGAGATGTACCCGCTCGAGTCTGTAGCTTGCTAGATGGCGCCAAAATTGATCCCAAGAAAATGCCATTATAATCATATGGAAAAGTTTAGGTTTCGCGCAGTGAAATTTTCTGCCACCCTGCTTTCTTTTCCTCGCAGCTCCTGCGGGACAACGGCAGCCAGTCAGTCAGTCCCCCGGGTACAAATATACGTAGGCCCTTTCTTTTCTTCGAGTCGCCCCCGCCGCCAGTGCCTCTGAATGTGGAGCAATTAATGTTTGTGTTTTGTCATTTCATGCCCGGCATGCCTTTTCTCCTCCGCCGCTGCCTGCCTGGCTTGATGGAGCTGATGTTGGATGTGGATGTGGATGTTGGATGTTGGATGTCGTTTTTGTTGTTCTTACATTTTATGCGCATAATTAAGCCGGTGTATCCGTAAAAGTATGCGACACTTCCGGCTCGGACAACTGTCGTCTGCGAGGAATCCCTCCTGTTGGTGGAGCGCTCTGCATTGTACTGCTCTTCCCTGCTCGTTTTTCATTTGTGGCCCTACATATGGGTAGTTTTTGTAATACAATTCACTGAGCATTGACCACGTTTCCCCGGAGCTCTGAACTCTTTGCCGGAGCGGGAGCGGGAGCGGGAGCGGTATCGGGAGTGGGGGTGGGAAAGCAGCTGCGGAAATGTCAAAGCACGGCTAGTCTGCGTGGAGAATCGCTGGCAAGGAAATTGGTTAAATATTGTGATTATCTTGGCCGACGGGCCCGTCATTAGGAAGCAAACAAAGATGCCGTCGCGATTATCAACGCTTACAATTATCATTTACATTTGACAGACCTCAGACCTTTCCTGGCCGCGGTTGTATAATGGATATCTGTTTTTGTTTCTTCATTCTCGTTTGTAATTATCATTTCGGGCCCCATACCCATCGCTGGATTTTGACAATCCGTTTCTGTTTTATTTCATTTCTCATCAATTTGTGTTGGGGATACTTGAGCACTAATTGAGGTTCTGTTGCCCCACAAAACTCGTAGGATCTATAAATATGTTGTGGCTACTAAACTTGTTTTCCCGCCCCCGGCCACCTCCCGAATTCCAAGTGGTTTTCCATCTCCACCGCCCCGTCTGATATATTGATTGTTTGCACTTTGTTTTCCCGTTTTTGCTTTGTCAACAGTTTTTCCGTATTTATTGTGATTTTTCTGTTTTCCTTCCTTCTTTTTTTTTTTTCTTTTTTTGCCGGCGCTCTGCCATTGATTAAGACGCCCGACATTTACTCCATCTACAGCCTGACATGTTTGACTTGGGCCACGGGAGGAGCTGACTTCAGCTTAATCCCTGGGAGAACTTTGATACGGCTTATCTCGGTCTCGGAAAACAGAGAGCCCCCGATTTTGACACATGTCATAGGCAATGGACAAACAGCACACCAGAGGAAGGGAGAAGGAGCTCGCAGCTCGCTGCCAGCAGCTAGCAGCTTTTAAGCTCCACAACCTCCTCCGTACCGCCCACTCCGCACTAGCCACTTTTGTGTAAGCCACGAAAAAACAAATCACTTGAGGGCAGCCAGCCAGCCTACTCCTACTCGGCTCGCATCCCTAGTGGCATTATTTGAATTAAGTGCATACTTAAGCGTAATTTATTGGAAAATCCACAAGAGCCTCCTCCGGGCGGGCAGCGAGTCTCATAGGATTGTCCCCCAGACCCCAGACCCCCAGCCGCCCGTCCCACTCCGCCGTAAATCTATTGTTTCAGTCGGTGGCGAGGTCGCGTCATTAATCTGCAGACAACTCTCTTAGTTTCAGTTCGGCTTGGGATCCGTGCCGGGATTTCTGGCCAGCAGATGACATTCTATCTGTCTGGCTGCCTTATTTGACTTCGACTAGTTACCCCCGATTTGCCCAAACCAATATGTCTCACTCTTTGCCGCTTATCACACCAAGGGCTCCCCTCCCTCCCACCAAGTGCTTGTAAAAACACAGAAATTTCCGTAAACCGGGAGCGCGGAAAAGCGAGGGAAAAGCGTGGGAGGAAAAGTCATTAGGATAATGTATGTACGAATGTGCGGTGGATTTAATTTGGCATGCCAAAATGCCAATTTTCCAACCATTTGCATGTCCATTTGTTATGCATTAGGTTTGTCAATGTTATTGTGCTCATAATAATAAATCCGATAATCGGCTAAATCAAAGAATTAGGCCGGAATTTATTTATTTATAAGCATTCCATGGCCGTTAGCCGTAACATATACGGCTCTTAATTACATTCAAACCAATATTTATTTTAGGAATTTCGATTAATTAGTTGGAATAATCGCATCCCGCTCCGAGAATGCCTGCCTCATATTTCACTTGTTTGCGTAACTCAAATTGGAATTTGTAAATAATATGTTTTCGCTGGATAATCCGAGTGGCCAACTAGTTGCTGCTTAGAATCAAATCTGCGATAACACTTTCTAGTTATTTCGCTGCTCCGCACCAAATTGATATTGAGCGCCTTGGATTCTAGTTCTTGTATCGAATTATTGTTGAATTACAGGCTTGGCTTAACCCCACAAAGGCATTCCTTGCATGTTCTGCGAGCAAAGCCCGATGCTACCAAGTAGAAACGCTGTAGTCGAGATTTCTCGACACCGAGATATCATGTATATTCACTCTAGCCATGTCCGTCAATCTGTCCGTATGAACGCCTAGATTTTAGGCACTATAATAGATAGACAAAAAAAAATTGGATACACTTGTATCCGCGCAAGCAACAAAAAGGTGTTGAGCCCACAAGCTTTTCCATGGAAACATGCCGCGCACTTATCAACCGCAATGTTTATCCATACCGCCCCACGCTCATCCACAAACCGCGAAATCTAATAATTACTCCTGGGCTTACCTGTTCCTAAACTTTTCTTCCTCATTGCTGAAGGCTAGTCCTGAGGCACAGCAATTTCCTTGCTGTGGTGGATCGCTTGGATGCACTGCTTCAGATGAGATGATGCGGAAGTTTCTTGGATGACTTCCAGCAAAGGTGATAGTCGATCCAACCAATCGGAAGATCAGGCCTCGATCTCCTTGGTATCCAGACACAGTGCAGGATATCGCTTGGATGCACTGCTTCAGGCCAGATGGACGCTGATTTCCTTAAATGACTTCCAGCGCAAGTTTACAAGTCGAGTCCGTTAGGAAAGGGGATGAGGCCGCAGGGGGTGGTCCTCTTGATCTCAGTCTTGGTCTCGATCTCCTTAGGGTTGGCATATGTCCGATGCAGCGGATCCTCAGGTTCAGTTGAGATGATGCAGCTGATCTCCAGGTGCAGGTGAGATGATCCAGATTCTTGGATGTTGAAGGTGATGCAGTGAAAGCCACAACCGTGTCCAAACGGCGGGAGATGACGTCATAGGGGCGATGATCCTCCACTTTCCAGTTGGCGGGAGATCGGGCGGATCCGATGCTGGAGATGCGCTTCCGTCCAGGAAATAGGCACCCAGGTTGACGTCTAGCAAGGGGAACTGGTGGGGAACTAGAGGGAGAGGGGAGGAAAAAAATTAGTTAACTTACCCAAAAAATCCGGCTCGATGAAGCTTAAGTAGTGAGCTGTGTGCCAGAACTAGTTGGGAATTCTAATTCCGCGGAAGGGACAGAAATGCTACCATTTATTTCTAACCCATTTTTGGGTTAGTCCCGGGACTTATTGATCCATGTGTTATGAATACGGTTTATATCCGCGTCTGGGTAGGCTTAAGTACGTCTCAGTTGATTGCAGAAGCGCCTTGGGGCTTTTAGAGGGTTAATTTGCTGCCATTCGGATTTGCCACTTGCCGATTGCCAATTTCCAGTTTGGGCTCCACTCGCAGCTAGCCGGATTCTCCTCGCTTCCACTATGTGTATATATCTTCTCTATTCCTCCTGCCTTCTGCCTTCTGCCTCGTGCCTCCCCCGACTTCTTGGGCACAAGAAGAACGAGTTATTGGCATGCATTGAATTTGCTTCGGAATTTGTTGAGTTCTGGAGGGGACAGGCCGGAGGAGGAGTAGGAGGAGGAGTCGGAGGAGTCGGAGCAAGAGTAGACAATCAGTGGCATGTATAGAATTTCACTGATTTATGTTTCATATGAGCCGACTATGAAGGCACAGAGATTCCCTCAAGGCAGCAGGCTGGTAAGCTGGTGAGCTGGCGAGCAGGCGAGCTGCCTGCCTGAAGGACGAGACGAGCAGTCCTCCGGCCGGGTGACAATGCAGTGATTACATCTTTTGAGCAGGCACACACTCCGGTACACACACGCTCCCCCGCAATTTCCGAGATGCGAAAGGCATGCCTTTGGCTGCCGTTCAAAAAATATTTTCTTCTCCGGGAAAACAGTGGGACGAGGTGGAGGTAGGGATGGAGGGATGATAAATTTTTGATTAAAGGCCCCCATATTCCCCTACATATTCCCCTTTATACACACACGCTGTATAGTATAATATGCATTCCGCTTGTGTGTGGAAAGCTTTTCTCAAATTACGTTTGACATTCAATTGAGTTTAAGTTGATTGCCAGTTAAGTGAAACAGAGAAGTACGAGTACATGCATACGTACTCGTACAATCTCCACTTGCTGCAGGAAAAGCGATTTTGACAGGCCGTGATGGCTGATTACTCCAGTTATCCAATAACCGAAAAATCAATCGCGGCTGTCATTTATCCAAATGTTAATTTAAACAATTAATATCCGTTGGCAAGGGCGCCCGCGGGAGGGTTTGCGTTTATTTAACATGTCAATTTGCAAATTAAGTACACAGCAGACAGACAGACAGACGGGCGGGCAATCGCGGGCACTGGCGGGCAGACCGCACAGAGCCAAATATAGATCGAATCGCTGCAGTCAGCCCGGGGAATGTAAATGAAGACTGGCACTCGAGAAAGAGAGAAGCGGAGTCTCGAAGACGGACGGGACGAACAGAGATCCCAGCAGAGGGTCATTAGAAACTAGAGATTTAATTGGGCCAGAGTGCTCTTAAACATGATTTGTGAGTCCCCTCCCCCGAGGGAAACTCAGGGCAAGGCGGAAGTCCAGAGATTCCAAAACAGAGTAATTACTTGATGAGCTTGGGGATATGGCATGTGTTCTGCTGGGCTGATATCACTCCGCAAACAAGATGATCAATGGCTGTACATCAACATCAGAGCTTGCAGATAGGAACGAAAAACCTCTTTTTCCGATATTTGATATGTCGTCGTTGCTTGTGTTTACTTTCTAGGGTGCCTTTTTTTTCCAACCATATGCTATCCAAACAACTGATAATTGTAGTTCTCTGACGATGATTAGTTGTCCCTGCTACCGCTCACTCCAACAGGTGTTCCCAGGGGTTGATCTTTCCAATATCTTTCAAATATTGAGGTAAAAGAGGAGCTAATTTGTGACCAGGCCATATATCATGGCGCTACAGAGGCGACAGTTGAGTTTCCTCATCAGCGGCCACTCTATTTCTTCCTGGGTTTACAAATATCTATGCACTTCAGTGGGGTAGTGTCTTAAGTGAAATAAATATACACCGCAGCGTTTATATTTAAACGCAATTTCCTGCCGGCTGAAGCTGACTGCTGACTGCTGCCTTGCCGAATTTATAGATGATTTTTCATGATTTTCCGACACATTCTTCTCCTTGCAGATGCGCTCAGCAGGTCGCTGCCAGCCAAAGTCTGTGCTGATGATGATGATGAAGTTGCTGCCGGCTCGCTTTGGTTTTAGCTGCTGACAGCCAAGTGCAGTGGCGTTGCCTGGCATCGGAATCCGCTGGGATATACACGCAGCGAGCGAAACAAAAGAAAGGAAAAGTGCATTTCCTGCACTGCCACTACCTAACTGGCATTCGGCTGCCTACCTACCGACCTATCTACCATCTACCTACCCAGAGGCACCACTCGCTGCTAGGCTGCCACAGTAACCACTCGTTAACGATTTCGAATACTCGTTACTTGTCCGGCGAGGCAGCGAGCGAGTGAACTGGTGAACTGCCTGCCGCGCTCAGTTTGGTCAAGAAGCGCGTTCGCGACGGCCGCTCGAGAGAGCCGCTTCCGCCGCAAAGAAAACCGAGTGAAACGGGACAACAGAGAGGGCGCCGCGGAGAGCGCTCCTCCACCCCCCAGAGGGTTACGGGGATAGCATCGAGGATATAGCATCCCAATCCCAATCAGTGGAAAGTGAAGTGACAAGTGACGCGGGGGAAGGCAGAAACATCATCAATCCTTTCGCCGGCAAATATTTGAGCAGCTCTGTTGACAAAGTGGATTGCCATTCGGGGGCGACACTTTCAATTAGGCACGTTGCCGCTGTTTCCACTTAAATGTGCCACAATGGCCGCGCCGTCCAGGACGACGACGTCGACGCCACCTCCCTTCCGGCTCCTGATTCCCCTCCTGCTCCTGCACGCCTGCGGCTTAGTGCGACATGATGCGTTGGTGCACGCGGAGCCGTATGCCGGGGGCTTCGGCAGCGCCGTCTCCAGCGGAGGCCTCGGGTCCGTGGGCATCCACATTCCCGGCGGCGGCATCGGGGTCATCACGGAGGCTCGCTGCCCCAGGGCCTGCTCCTGCACGGGACTGAGCGTGGACTGCTCCCACCGAGGACTCACCTCGGTGCCGAGGAAGATCTCGGCGGATGTGGAAAGACTGTGAGTATGCCCTCGAATGCGTGAATCTACTACTAGGTCTATATTTATCGTAAATAGTGGGGAAGCCTTGAATACCCTCCCTGGTTGCAGCGTCGGCCGGTATTTGCTACAAATCGTATTTACACTCTCCGTCTCCGTCTGTGAGATGCAGGCATAAATCAATATTAAATTCACAATGATATAAAAATTCCATTAGGCAAACAACCATCCGAGCAGACTGAAAAGCAATAACAATAGCAAAGCAAAAGACATTTCCCCTGTGGCACGGGCAGGCAGGCAGGCAGGCAGGCGGATGGGGCAACAAAGGCCTCCTTCTTCCGTCCGTCCGTCCGTCCGTCCGTCCGTCCAGATGCCGTATCAATAGCAAACCCTAGTTAGGAATCTCTCGATTCAGATGCTTCCTTTCCGGGCAGCCCGGACAACTGCATGACAAATTCCAATTACGGAGCGGCCACTCGCCTCGCACTCGCACTCGCACTCTCCTCTGCTGCTGCGCCAGCAAATCCCCGCCAATTGTTCAAACATTGTGCGCACTCTATTAAAATAATAAAGCCGGAATCGGTCTCGGACGCGGATGCGCACGCCCGCTGAATGTTCCGATTTGTATTTATTTAAAAATCAGCATAGGCAAACAGCAGCAGTTGTTTCTCGAATAAATAAAGCTGCGACCATGTCGATAAAGCAAACGGTCCGAAGGTCCAAAGGGACCAAAGGATTCGCGTCCAGAAGTTCCCAACCCCAAGCCAAGTTTGAGTTACAGACAGAGACCAGGAGAGTGCTACTTCACACGGAAAAAACAATTTTATTTTGATCCTAAGTGATTTGGAGAACCGAGAGTCTAGAGTCCAGAGCAACCCCATCGACATTTTAAGTACTCTCTGAATTGCAAATAGTGCCTGCAACTTGTGCACAAACATATGCAACTTGTAGTAAATCCCATCGCCGTGGCAGTAAAAATGTCAACAATTTTCCGCCGTGCAATTCATTCGCTGCAAGCCGCTTACATTAAATCGCCATTAAGTTTATTAATTGTCGCCGAAGGAGCCGCATAAGCGCATCAGTGGCCAGGCCGCAATAATTGTTGCATGCCACGTCGAGTCGAATGCATTAAGCCAATTCTGCGATTCTGGCCAAAGCTCTCCGTGCTCCGTGCTCCGTGCTCCCTGCCTCATGCTGCCTCCATCTCCATCTCTGTCCATCGCTCACAGTCGCCACATAAATTAACGCGCCGGCAATTAGCAAGTGTATGCAAAATGCCCAACAGCCACAGGCAAAGCCAGAGCCAGAGCCACTGCCGCCGCCGCCTCCTCCTCCGCCTGCTCTTCGACCACCTCTCAACTCCAACCTCAGTGGCCTCAAAAGCGCGCTGTCGCGGCTGCAGTTTTTCTACATAAATTAATAACAGATATCAGCATTAACAGCAAAAGCAGCAGCAACATTAAAGCATTATAGCCCAGTTATAAGCAGTCAGCCAGGCCTCGACGGGCTGGGCCAGGCAGTTGCAACTTGGCAACCGGCTCTCGACGGCAAACACAGCTCAGGGACACATTTGGCTGTTGCTGCGGCTGCTGCTGCTGCTGCTGCTGCGGCCGATGTTGTTTGTGCTCTTTTATTTCGTATTTATTCTTTTTTAATGCTGAAAACTGAGAGTAATATAAAACACAGCAAACAGCAGTGGCAACGGCAACGGCAACGGCAAAAGCAACAGAAAACATATCAACATGCACGACATATTTGCATTTTAAAATAGAGGAACCGAACTGAGTTGAACTGGGCACGAAATTTCAGCCACATATTGTACGAGCATATAGGGTGCTTCAGGCCCAGGCCCTGGAAAAAATACAAAATACAAAATACAGGAAGGAATATGTCACATTTTGAGTGACTTGGCGAGAGGGAGGCATTTCGATTTCGAGGGTGTCAAAGTGCAGGGGAATGTGTCAAGAGACTTAAGCAGAGCTTAGGAATCTAGAACCCACATCCACATCCACAGTCCCGCAGCCCTGCAGCCCCACAGCCAAGGTGAGATGTGCCGGAGGAGCTGTTGAGGGAATTATGAGTTCAGCAGATTATATGGAAGCTGGGGAATTAATTCTCCGGCAGTCAAAGGCAGACTTTCAACGTGGAAAATACTTATGTTTTTCAATGAAATTGAATACAGCCAGGGGGGATGACTTGGGCCGCAAAGTCGCATTCACAGAACACGAACCATTCCGGAGGGTTTTTATTTTCATATTATGAAAGAATACATAGGTGGACGAGCTGGTGAAATGTTATTAAAAACACAATTGAAATTGCCCAACTGAGGCACCCTAGTCTCTGGCCAAAGAGAACCGAACCTCTAACTCAGCGCACAAGCATACATCAAATATTGAACATGCCCGCAACTATTGGGCCTGTCAATGTGCATACATATACCCGGGAATGGAGCCGGAGCCACAGCCAGAGCCACAGCCAGAGCCAGTCAGAGTTAGAACAAAAAACAATGGCAAATGCAAACTGGGGCCCTGGCAAATTGTGCTCCGCCGCTCCTCTCGGCCCACCGGGGTCATGTCATTGCCATTTAATTACACAGAAAGGCAACTCTGGATGGGCAGAGAGCCATCACCAAAGAAACTATGGAAGCCGGAGGCAAAATGGAAGAGTTCTTGCCTGACAGCCTGCCTGCCTGCCTGCCAGTCACCCACACAGTTGATTCAATTGACACGACAGCATTTTTGCATATCTAATTTGTGGAAAGAGCCAGAGGCGAGGCTACAGGCTAGAGGCGGAAAGAAGGAGGTGGCCCTTCACACCTGAGGACTAATTTATAGCCGAGGAAGCATCAGCAGCAGCTGCTTTTGATGTTGTTCTCCTCGAATTCAGTTTCGGAAAAGGCAGTCCCTCCCCCCCCCCGCCCGCACAGACCAGACCACAAAAGAGCAAAACCCCAAGATGGCACCTAATTGGCGGCGGGCAGAAGGCTTTTGCCTTTTTATTGGGCCCCACACGCTTCTAATGAAGTTAAATGCTTAATTATAAGCCAGGGAAAACGGCAAAAATTATGCATACGACAGCCAGCCAGGCAACCAAAAAGTGATTTAAACAAATTACATAAAAAGCAGCGCCAGAAGCGTTTGAAATATGTTTGGCAATTAGACAAAGACTTTTGTTTTTATATTTACACCAACAAAAGACAAAACAAAGGCAAAAAACGTATTGAAAGGCAGGTCCAGCTGATCGCTGTGGTTTCTCAAGCTACAGGTGAAAAAACGATATGTATCTGCGGGGAAATTGTCGCAGGAATTTCGATTCCTGTAGCAAATAAAATTATTTGTCCGACCTATCATGATGGCAGGGCATTGCTTGGTTATTAAAATGTAATATTTTTAGGCCAAAAGTATCAGATTTTTCTCCGTGTTGTCGCTAGGGTCTGGTGTAATCAGCTGGATCTGAGCATCTAAGATGCCCACATCCCAAAGAGATATTAAGCTCATTAAAAAACGCGAGTGTGTGCCGTGCTGGGGCGGCTCTTCTTCTTCGTCGTCTTCCCCAATCTCTTTGGCATCAAGTTGCGAGATTCATTAAGGCCTGAGCCGCACCGCACCGCACACAAAATATTTTACGTTCGGGTCGCCGAAGGTCTTCCTACCTTCCTACCTTCCTACCATCCTCTACCTGTTCCAAACTCGAACTCGAACCTTACTCAAACCGGGGAAAAACAAAAATAAAAGACGCGCGAGCAGCTGGGACCAACTTGTTGGTGGTTGCTGTTTCTGTTGCTGTTTGCGCATGTGCAGACGGTTGAGTTAAGTCTTTTGTATCTCCTTCGGTTGCATTTCATTGTTATGACATCCACAGGTAACAAATTTCCCCTGCCTGCAGCCTGCAGCCTGCAGACTGCAGACTGTAGCCTGCATCTGTGTTTCTGTTTCTGTTTCTGGTTGTGCCATGGGAAACGGGTTCTGGCTGCTCAATGATTAAATATCATATTTTCGTTATCAGCAACAAGCAGCAGAAATCTCCTCCACTCTTTCTCTCGGCTGCGACTGCGGCTGCGGCTCCGACTTCAGTTTTGGTTTCGGTTTCGGTTCAATTTCCCCCCGGGGGCAGCTGGATGGGGGCATCCATATCTCAGATTGGTGTTGTCCGCTTGTCGTACAAGCAATTAAAAAAAATTATCGCCCAACCTGCAACATAATTAATGCAATTCCAGTAATCGTAACCTCTCAATCTTCGTTCCGTTGCAGCGATTTGCAGGGCAACAACTTGACCGTCATCTACGAGACGGATTTCCAGAGGCTGACCAAGCTGCGGATGCTGTGAGTAGCACCGATCGATCGGTGCCTAAATTGCGCGAGACTAATACTTATGATTGATTCCCTCCCCCCAAACAGCCAACTGACGGACAATCAAATCCACACAATCGAGAGGAACTCCTTCCAAGATCTGGTCTCTCTGGAGCGGCTGTGAGTATTTCCTCGCGCACGGCGATGCCAACAAAGTGCTAGCCTAGCCTGCATGTCCTAACCAACTACTCACTTTTGTACTAACCGATTTTTGACAATCTCCTAGAAATAGCTTACTCCTAGCTAGCGTGCAAATTAAATTTAGCTTGATGCGACGTTTAGTTTGAGAGTATTAACCAGTTTTCGTTCTTGTTTATTTTTATATTGCATATCTCTACCGTATTTGACTCTCTCTCTGCTTTCGTTACGTTTCGTTTTGCGTACTTAAAATGCTCGTCTCTACACCAAAAAACCAAACCAAACCAAACCAATCAAATCAATCAAATCAAACAAATCAAAACAACACCAAACCATACAAAAAAACCAAACCATTACCAAATCCAACACTGTTGTCAAATCAGACGCCTAAACAACAATCGGCTAAAAGCAATTCCTGAAAACTTAGTGACAAGTTCAGCGAGTCTTTTGCGATTGTAAGTAAAGCTGCAAAGAAGTAGCCGATAATGTAGTCGACACTTTCGTAGCCTCCGTGAAACTGCTCAAGCATTTACTAATTCCACCGAACAATTCCCAGGGACATATCCAACAATGTCATCGTCACGGTGGGCCGGCGCGTCTTTAAGGGCGCCCAGTCGCTGAGGAGCCTGCAGCTGGACAACAACCAGATCACCTGCCTGGATGAGCACGCCTTCAAGGGATTGGTCGAGCTGGAGATACTGTGAGTGCCGGAATAACCAAGTTATTAATCAGTGATTTACTACTATTGCCTTTCATTAATCAATCAAGCGGGAATTAGTCAATGAATTAAAAATCAATCAGTTAATGCTCTCTGCCAAAATTACATAATAAATGGTTGAGCTTTGCGGCGAGATAAACCCGTCGCTCTCCAAATGGTGGCCATATATCAACTGATTAGAAGGGAGACCCAGCCAACAGCTTGATGTATGGCCTTTGGCGGAGCCAAAATGTTAGAGCCGCACCACGTTTCGAGGGAAAATTAAATGTTAATCGAAAATTAAAACCACTCAAACCGAAAATTTGCCAAGATAAATGTTAACTACTTGTGTAGGGACTCGATGACAATGTGAATCAGTAAAGTGGGCGGATAATTAGCACTAGGCATCCATGAGAGTCCTAATTGCCGATCCTCGCAGCTTTGGCTGACCGATAAGAGCTCATCTGGTCCCTGCTGACCACATCCTGTACTAATGCCTCGATTCTTGCAGCACCCTGAACAACAACAACCTGACTGCGCTGCCGCACAACATCTTTGGCGGACTGGGACGACTCCGCGCGCTCCGGCTCTCGGACAACCCGTTCGCCTGCGACTGCCATCTGTCGTGGTTGTCCCGATACCTGCGCAGCGCCACCCGCCTGGCGCCCTACACCCGCTGCCAGTCGCCCTCCCAGCTGAAGGGCCAAAACGTGGCGGACCTGCACGACCAGGAGTTCAAATGTTCGGGTAAGTTTGTGCCGCAACATGTTGCGGCAGCCAGCGCGCTGCTATCTGGCAAGACACTCCTTCGGGTTGCTACCAAAAATGGGCAAATGCCTGCTCCCTCTCTTCAAAATTAATTAGTTTTTTATGCGAAGCGAGGAAAACAAATCGCACTGCGGGTATAAATCATAAGCAGTCATGTGGCCACGCCTCCCTTGCCACAAACGCCCACCATTTGGGGCGAGAACCACTTGGTGGTTTGGTGGCTTCATCCGTCGCTTATCCGCTTTTCCGCTGGCTGTTCTCTGTCCGCTGTTCGCTGTTCGTGTGTTTGCGTTCGTGTGTTTGCCAAAACGTTTAACGCCGTCGATTGCCCATGTTTGTGCTTCATTCCAAAAAGATGCAGATGCTTGGCTGCTCAGATACTCGGATACCAAGCTGCGGGCCAAGTGAATGGGAAGTGGCCAACGCCATAGCCACAGCCACAGCCAAGTCCATAGCCATAGCCAAAGCCAAAGCCAAAAAATAAAAAGCAAAAGCAAAGCCGCTGACTGAGCGTGAAGCGCTCAATGAAGCGGAAAATGCGCCTTAAAACGATGCAGCCATGAAACGAGTTTCTCGGCATCATAACCATTTCTGACGAACGGTTAGGGTATTGTCTTGTGTTTGTGGAGTTGCGGTTACTTTTTTGGGGGAGCCTGTAATCGATATGCGATATGCAAATGGGATCGAATATCCCGGAATGAGCCGTGTCGCGGGAGAGATGATATTTTGGGGGGAGGGATACAATATTTATTGTTTGCTGACATTAATTCACACCGCAGTCGGAACCGTGGCTGGGAATTCCAGGAATCGTTTCATCCACACTTTATTTGGGCACTCATAAATCAATAATTTTGTACAGAATTTGCTAGTTGGGTTAAATCTCTAGCAACCCATTGAGCTTGAGGGGAGGGATTCTTTTTTACGGGTTCACAATTATGAATCGTTAATCGTTGTAGGACTCCTCTGCGAAAGAGTATCCCAGTTTCCCCATCGACCGGCAGTGCCTTAGTTTCTTGGCTTGTTTGACTTTCGTTTTGTACAAAATGCCATGGAATTATGTGGGTAAACATTTATGACCAGCGGCTGGTTATAGTTGCACCTCCCCAATCTCAGCCATTTCCCGGCTACCCGCCCCCGCGCTCCGCCGTGTTCAGCGGGCTGTGCAGTAGCATTGATAATTACGCTACTGTCGGTTGCAAGCCTGCCGAGATCCAAATCGGATGCTCGTTTTCTCGGCTACCGGAGAGCCGCAGAGCTGGGCACTCAAATTTGCAAACTTACTTATCCCTGGTTCGCATCTCTGCGTATTGTTTGTCCATCAGGCCTGACGGAGCACGCACCGATGGAATGCGGGGTGGAGAACAGCTGTCCGCACCCGTGTCGCTGTGCGGACGGCATCGTCGATTGCCGTGAGAAGAGCCTGACCAGCGTACCCGTCACCCTGCCCGACGACACCACCGAGCTGTAAGTACCCGAACAGATCTTGCGGCTATGAGTGGGGAGTAACACCGCTTTCGTTTCTTGCAGCCGCCTGGAGCAGAACTTCATCACGGAACTGCCGCCGAAATCCTTCTCCAGCTTTCGACGCCTGCGACGCATCGACCTGTCCAACAACAACATTTCCCGGATTGCCCACGATGCGCTGAGCGGCCTAAAGCAGTTAACCACTCTGTAAGTAGATAATGTCCCACCAGGTGGGGAAGTAGATAATGCCTTGGAAGCGCAACAAGTGGCCCAAGTCGGCCAACAAAATGTGCACTCACTTGAGCTGCCCTGCACTCGCTTAAACGCGTCCGCCTGGATCGGGCGGAGCGGGGCGGGGCGGAGCACTCTGGGGCTCTGGGCCAGGCCAGAAGCGAGCTAATCGGCCCACGCTTAGTGCTGCCAGCACCCACCGCAAGGCATCACCTTACCTGTGCCGGATTCAGTCCCGAGCCAACCTCACACCCCCCGCTCAGGTGGGCACGTGTGTGCGAGTGAGCTGAGAGCGTGACACGAGCCTAATTAATGGCAGTCTGGCAGTCCCCCGAAAGGGTTTTAATTTCTTCATTTTGAGCGGGGCTCTGCGTTTGCCGCCTGCGGATAATTATTCATATTAATTGAGTGCATGTTTTAGCATCACATCCGCTGATGTTGGGCATTGGGTTACCTTTCTGGGTTCAGGAAGTGTACAATTATCGTGGATGTTTGCAAGATTATACAATCCGACAAGGGGATGTAAAGGCAATGGAAAAATTTGAATTACCTTTGCGATCACAAAGCTTAGAATTCGTGTCACGATCCTGTGGGCATCCAGCTCATCCCTGGACTTGGGGAGTGGCAAAAAAAAAACCAGTTGCCGCCCGCAATGACAGCAACACCAACAAGAGCAGGAGTGACAGCGGCAACAACCACAGCTTTAACCACTTTGTCTTTGCCTTGAGAGCGATTTTTTATTATTTTCTTGTGTTTTTTTGCACCACCTCCACGGGTGCTTTTCTTTTCATTTCTGTTGTTTTGTTTTCGTTCCCTTTTCTCGGGCTTTGTTAACATTCGTCGTGTGTTCTATTTGTGTTCTTTTTCATGTCGCGGGCTCCACCCATCGCCAACCCAACGGCAACCCAACGGCAACCCATCATCAGCGTGCTGTACGGCAATAAAATAAAGGATTTACCCTCGGGCGTGTTCAAAGGACTCGGCTCGCTGCAGCTGCTGCTGCTGAACGCCAACGAGATCTCCTGCATACGCAAGGATGCCTTCCGCGACCTGCACAGCCTCAGCCTGCTCTCCTTGTACGACAACAACATCCAGTCGCTGGCTAATGGCACATTCGACGCCATGAAGAGCATCAAAACGGTGTAAGTACAAGGAGTCCCCCGGCTACACTGCCAACATTGCCACACATTCTACATGGAGGCTCCTTAACGCCCACCCGTCCACCAGTCCACCAGTCAACCCGTCCACGTACCCAGTCTCATCCACATCAACAACCACTCGAGGGCAGGCCCATGGCGGGAACCCTTCTTGAATGGAGCAGGCACTTTGGTGTTAAACCTCTGAAGTGCATTTAGTAGTTGCCTTTGACTCTGCCCTCCTTGTCCGCCTCCGCCTTCGCCTTCGCCTCCGTTGCCACCTCCGCCACCGCGTTGACATTTGTTTAGCAGCAAACAAGAAGCTGCTTCGCGGAGAATGCCCCATCCTAGTCTGAAGTCTCCCCTCTCCGTGAACCGGAAAGACTTTCGGCCATGGCAGCGAACAAAAGACGAAGACGCCGAGAAGAATTCTCCTTTTGGCATCGATAAATGTACGCGGCACAACGAAAAAAGCTGGGCTTCGCTCGCGAGGTGGATTTTGGATGCTTGAGTGGGTTAAGTTTCCGCCAGAGTTGTCAGATTTTCTATCGAAATCTGCAAGTAATTGCATCTTAATAATTCCGGAAAATGAAAAACTATCCCCCACTATTCGAGTATATATTTGATGCTCACAATGCTTGTTGAGTTGAATCGGACCATTCTGACATAAAACATTTATGGGTCACCGTATGACCCATAGGCAAGTACGAGTAATATTAAAAGCACATTTATATCCCCAGCACATAGCCGTAAAATCGAGGAAAATATGGCACAACGTGTTCATCAATAATCTGCAGGGACTTCCTGCCCGTTCCCGTTCCCGTTCCCAATCGCTGTTGTAAAAACATTTACTATTTCTGCTGCACTTTACGAACGCTCGGCAACCCTGTTGGGAATTGCTTTTAAATAGTTACAGAACAACAGCGACACAACAACGGAAATGTCGTAGCCACAAGGCTGGTGCACTTTTAAGACGTCTCAAGCCTCCAAAGGGCTCCCTTCTATCGCCATCGTCGTGGCCATACCCACACCCACACCCACACCCACTCCTTCCCGCTCGCCTTCCCCTCTATGTCTTGCAAAACTTAAGTCCTGCTGCATAACCATTTCAGCCATTCAGTCGAATGCTCAATGCTACTTTCTTTTGCTTACTTTCTTTCCATTTGCGCAACACACACACACACCATCCCACACAGCCATCTGGCCAAGAATCCTTTCATCTGCGACTGCAATCTGCGCTGGCTGGCCGACTATTTGCACAAAAATCCCATAGAGACGAGTGGAGCCCGCTGCGAGTCACCGAAGCGGATGCATCGTCGTCGGATTGAATCGCTGCGCGAGGAGAAATTTAAATGTAAGTCCTGCCTGCTGCCTGCTGCCTGCTGCCTGCCGCCTCCTTGCTGCCTGCTGCTTGCGCCTTGTACTTAACCAACTGAATCGGTTTCCCTTCGTTCCCGTCGGCAGGCTCCTGGGATGAATTGCGGATGAAGCTGTCCGGCGAGTGCCGCATGGACTCCGATTGTCCGGCAATGTGCCACTGCGAGGGCACCACCGTGGACTGCACGGGCCGGGGCCTGAAGGAAATTCCCCGCGACATCCCCCTGCACACAACTGAGCTGTAAGTCCTGTGTTCCGGTCGCAGTGTCCTGCAGCATCCTGTCATGCTCTGGCTCTCCCTAACTTGATACATTATTTGATTTTCGCAGTTTGCTCAACGACAACGAACTGGGCCGCATCAGCTCCGATGGCCTCTTCGGCCGCCTGCCCCACTTGGTGAGGTTGGAGCTGAAGCGGAACCAACTGACCGGCATCGAGCCGAACGCCTTCGAGGGAGCCTCGCACATCCAGGAGCTGCAGCTGGGGGAGAACAAGATCAAGGAGATATCCAACAAGATGTTCCTCGGCCTGCACCAATTGAAGACACTGTAAGTGGGGGCCGCATTCTGTGGCATGAGGAACCTAATCAGTTTTGGTCTAAACTCTAAGCTATTTGGTAATTGATCTGCAAACTCTATCCGCTTGCAGGAATCTGTACGACAATCAAATCTCCTGCGTTATGCCCGGTTCCTTTGAGCATCTCAACTCGCTGACGTCGCTGTAAGTACCAGATTCCCTAGATTCCTCTGATACACAAGCCCAGCAGCAGCAGATGCCTTCGCCTGGAATGCGTAGCAATTAAAACTGTGCCAAGTGCCCGGGATGCACTTCGATAGATAATTGATTTGGCTTGGCCATGGCCATTAATTGGCTGGCGGGAAGGAAGAGGAGTCCGCCGGAGTTGTTCGTGAAATGAGGTTAATGGTTCTGATTGTTCTCCCGTTGAACTCTACTCAATTCTGTTTTGTTTTCTGCTGCCCCCTCTGACGTGGCTGTTCCTCCGCATCGTCTGCGCTGCGGCTGCCTTTCAAATCAGTTGTGCTTCCTTCACCAAAAGCACAGCAAACTATTGTATATAATTCAATTGAACTTCAATTTATAGTATAGCAGAGCGAGTGTGCGGTGTGTGTGGCTGCTGCTGCGATAACAGATACTAGCCCCAGCCAACAGCAGCTCCTCTTTCTTTCCAGTCATGCCCCATCCCTGATTGCTTGTAAATCATCCCCCGAGCACACAAAGCCCGAAAGGGAGAACCCACACACACATGGCAGGCAGCAGGCAGAAGGCAGGCAGCCCGCCTTCGATGATTTAATTAATTAAAATTGAGTTCAATGGAGAAAGCCCAAGCGTGCGGCGGGCGGCGTGCGGCGGGCAGGCAGAAGGAGGTGCTGCTGTGTGGTGGTCTGCTCGCAAATTATTGTAAAATTCATTTAAGTAGCTAATAAATAGCATCAATGAAATTCATTAAGTGCTGTGCACCACATGACACCTAACCTGCCTGCCCACGTTGGCACTCGCACTCGGGACACAGCACCACCCACATCAGCCACCCACAGCAGGGCCCAGAGCCACAGTCACCTTCAAAGGTGTTGCGTGAAAGGAGCGCAAAGTGTTAGTTAGCTGCCTGCGGCCTACACACTCAAGTGCACTGAGGGATGTTGGAGGCCTGTAGCACCCAAAGAATAATTTGATAGTTTCGCAGTCCTTCGCAGTCCAAAATCATGATGCAGGCAGGAGCTCCCCTTCAACTGTGAAAGAATCACAATGTTAGTGAACTCCTAAGAGTCACACTTTTAGCCGCCTAGTTGTGGTTTTGGAATTTCTAATGCAGCACACATTTCCCTCAGTGCTCATTTTCGAGCACACATGTAGTAGGTAATAGGGGAGCCGACAGAGCTCTGATGCCATGACAAAGCAGAATTGCTTATTAAATTAGTCTGGACTCGGCTGCAACTTTGGAATTGCCAATGTAATTTGTGCGCCATTGTTTCACTAGCTCCACACGCCCGGCCACAACTGCGAGGCCTCCAGCTCCCTTTTGTCCGCATAATTAAAGTGCCTGCCCTGGATTGGCCGGAGCCAGAAGGTTGAGGAGGTTGAGGAGGAGGTGGCGGGTGTGTCAGAGTAACATATGCTGACGGCGGACCCGAATGAATACGGAATTAATTTATCAAGCGGGCAAAGGACAAAGGCCAGATTTGGCAGCGGGCGAAATCGAATTATAAGAACCCTTTATCAGCGCCGTTATCGTAATCGCTTTTTGTGGCGCCCATGTGTCACACATTTTTTGTCCATCCACAGGAACCTGGCCTCCAATCCGTTCAATTGCAATTGCCATTTGGCCTGGTTCGCGGACTGGCTGCGCAAAAAGTCGCTGAACGGCGGAGCGGCACGTTGCGCAGCTCCCTCGAAGGTACGTGACGTGCAGATCAAGGACCTGCCTCACGCTGAATTCAAGTGCAGCAGCGAGAATAGCGAGGGATGCCTGGGCGACGGCTACTGCCCGCCCTCCTGCACCTGCACCGGCACGGTGGTGCGCTGCTCCCGCAATCAGCTGAAGGAGATACCGCGCGGCATTCCGGCGGAGACGTCGGAGCTGTATCTGGAGTCTAACGAGATCGAGCAGATCCACTACGAGCGGATACGCCATCTGCGAGCCCTGACCCGACTGTGAGTATCAACGTCTAATTACCTCTTCTTCGCAGTCACTAATGCAATGCCATTTGAACTTTAACAGGGATCTCAGCAACAACCAGATCACCATCCTGTCCAACCACACCTTCGCCAATCTGACCAAGCTGTCCACGCTGTAAGTGCACCTGGGTTCACATCCAGGCCTAATGACTTTTTAATTGCTCTTCTGAGCTCTGCTCTGCTGCGCTCTCCTCTGCCCTACTGTTTGCAACGCGGAAAACACGAAAAATACGGCAAAAATGGCGAAATAACAGCACAAATCGAAGGCCCGCCTCAAGAGGGCTTGACACAATTCTGCGCCAATTGCATCGCGCGACCCCGTCGTTCCGGGGCTTTGTCCCCTCTGACCAGGAGGCAGGGCCATGTGCGAGCTGGCGAGCTGCGAGCCACGGCGAAGGCACGAAATTCATTCCGAGACGTAAAGTCGAAATCGTGACTCGTGCTTAAGCATTAGTAGTCAGCAGCAGCTAAGCTAGAGCCTTGCCCAGACCGCGCACAGTGGGCTGGGACGACAGTTTGTGCCTTTGCTATCTAGATGGCTTCCTCCCAAAGAGCCTAGGTCGTACAATATTTTACGAACTTCGTGGAGGGGATTTTTAGTGTGAAAGATCATCTTTTATTTTTGTCAGATTCAACAGCGAAATTACTACAAATCTTAGAAGTTGCAACCGAATTTAGGGTGATATACAATGGTAAAGGGCCAATGGCCCATTTCAGCCCTGTGTCCTCGGTTTCCGGCGCACTGTGACCGATTGTGTGCGCTATCCACAATCAAAGCCTGGCCGTTATTTCTAGTGTTTCTCCTCCGTTTTGCGAATGGGAAACGTTTTGCAATTACTTTCATTTCTTCATCAATTGCCACACGAGCGTGCGTGCGGCTGTGTGGTTGTGGCCAATGCAATTTGTTAACCGTTTTCCGCTTTTTGCTGTGTGCGCCCTTTGCAGCATCATCTCATACAACAAGCTGCAGTGTCTGCAGCGGCATGCGTTGTCTGGCCTGAATAACCTGCGCGTGCTCTCGCTGCACGGCAACAGGATCTCGATGCTGCCGGAGGGCTCCTTCGAGGACCTCAAGTCGTTGACCCACATGTGAGTAGAACGCCGCACTTTCGGCAGTACATAGGTCCGATCCGCTTGAACGCCCCCTTTCCGTTTACTCTAACTTTGGCAGAGCTCTGGGCAGTAATCCCCTGTACTGCGACTGCGGCCTCAAGTGGTTCTCCGACTGGATCAAGCTGGACTACGTGGAGCCGGGCATTGCGCGCTGCGCCGAGCCGGAGCAGATGAAGGACAAGCTGATCCTCTCGACGCCATCCGCCAGCTTCGTGTGCCGCGGCCGCGTGCGCAACGACATCCTGGCCAAGTGCAACGCCTGCTTCGAGCAGCCGTGCCGCAACCAGGCCCAGTGCGTGGCCCTGCCGCAACGGGAGTACCAGTGCCTCTGCCAGCCGGGCTACCACGGCAAGCACTGCGAGTTCATGATCGACGCCTGCTACGGCAACCCCTGCCGCAACAACGCCACCTGCACGGTGCTGGAGGAGGGCCGCTTCAGCTGCCAGTGCGCCCCCGGCTACACCGGCGCGCGGTGCGAGACGAACATCGACGACTGCCTGGGGGAGACCAAGTGCCAGAACAACGCCACCTGCATCGACGGGGTGGAGTCGTACCGCTGCGAGTGCCAGCCGGGCTTCACCGGCGAGTTCTGTGACACGAAGATCCAGTTCTGCTCGCCGGAGTTCAATCCCTGCCAGAACGGGGCCAAGTGTGTGGACCACTTCACGCACTACAGCTGCGACTGCCTGCCGGGCTTCCACGGCACCAATTGCACGGACAACATTGACGATTGCCAGAACCACATGTGCCAGAACGGCGGCACCTGCGTCGACGGGATAAACGACTACGTGTGCCGGTGTCCGGACGACTACACGGGCAAATACTGCGAGGGCCACAACATGATCTCGATGATGTACCCGCAGACGTCGCCGTGCCAGAACCACGAGTGCAAGCACGGCGTCTGCTTCCAGCCGAACGCCCAGGGATCGGACTACCTGTGCCGCTGCCATCCGGGCTACACGGGCAAGTGGTGCGAGTACCTCACCAGCATCAGCTTTGTGCACAACAACTCGTTCGTGGAGCTGGAGCCCCTGCGAACGCGGCCGGAGGCGAACGTGACCATTGTGTTTAGCAGCGCCGAGCAGAACGGCATCCTGCTGTATGACGGTCAGGACGCTCACCTGGCGGTGGAGCTGTTCAACGGTCGCATCCGCGTCAGCTACGACGTGGGCAACTATCCGGTGTCCACCATGTACAGCTTCGAGATGGTGGCGGATGGCAAGTACCACGCCGTTGAGCTGCTGGCCGTTAAGAAGAACTTCACGCTGCGCGTGGACCGCGGCCTGGCCAGATCCATCATCAATGAGGGCTCCAACGACTACCTGAAGCTGTCGACGCCCATGTTTCTGGGCGGTCTGCCCGTGGAGCCCGCCCAACAAGCCTACAAGAACTGGCAAATCCGCAACCTGACCAGCTTCAAGGGCTGCATGCGCGAGGTGTGGATCAACCACAAGCTGGTCGACTTTGGCAACGCCCAGCGCCAGCAGAAAATCACGCCCGGATGCGCCCTGCTCGACGGACAGGAGCAGCAAGAGGAGGAGGACGACGAGCAGGACTTCATGGACGAGACACCGCACATCAAGGAGGTTAGATTCGCCTTGTGGTTGATCGAAATGTACCTTCTATTTACTATTGGCTTCTATTTGATTCACCCTTCAGGAGCCGGTGGATCCCTGCTTGGAGAACAAGTGCCGTCGGGGCAGTCGCTGTGTCGCGAACGCCAACGCCCGGGATGGCTACCAGTGCAAGTGCAAGCACGGCCAGCGGGGACGCTTCTGCGATCAAGGTGAGGGCAGCACAGAGCCCCCAACAATCACCGGTACATACATCTCTCATGCTTAAGCTAATCATCACCATTCATATGTCGTGGGGATGTTTCACTATGAAATTTGCTCATTTCCTTCCCTGGGAGGGCTTCAAATCATCAAAGAAATATCTAATTACTTCCCAAACCCTATTTGAAAACTCCTCCGTCACATCCATGACACTTGCTTTTCATGCAAATCATCTTTTCGTCAAGCATCACATTTCACTAGTTGTAAGCCAAACAGTTTAGATGGTTACTGATCCATTGCGTTCCCGTTTCCCTCTCCTTTCAGCCGCCTCCACCTGTCGCAAGGAACAGGTGCGCGAGTACTACACGGAGAACGACTGCCGGTCCCGGCAGCCTCTCAAGTACGCCAAGTGCGTTGGCGGCTGCGGCAACCAGTGCTGCGCAGCCAAGATTGTGAGGCGGCGCAAGGTGAGTGCCCTGGCCCTTGTTTCGCCATCCATTCAGCCATCACTATAATATCTAAAATCTCTCCCCGAAACAGGTGCGCATGGTGTGCAGCAACAACCGCAAATACATCAAGAACTTGGACATCGTGCGCAAGTGCGGATGCACCAAGAAATGCTACTGACTGAAAGATGCGACTACCCAATTGCTCGAGCGGAGCAATAGCAGCTTAGATGTTAGTTTAGGAACAGGTTTAAAGATAACTTATAATAGCAGTAGTAATAGTAGCGTTAGCCATAGTGATAGTGTTAGGGAAAGCCAGGCAGTTTATGGGGGGGAGACAACGGAGGCGGATTCGGAGGCGAGTACGGAGGCGGAGGCGGAGGACGATAACGGGGACAGTGGGGACTACCCCATGGAGGGCATGCAGGCCGATCTCTACGATGACAGCATCGACGATGACGATGACGATGACGACGATGGCCTCGACTACGAGGGAGATGAAGAGAATGACGAGGAGGAGGAGGAGGAGCCGGAACCGGAGCAGCTGCCAGACCCCAAGGGCCTGGTGGCTGTACCGGATGAGGAGGAGGACATGGGGTACGACGAAGATGACGAGCGCATAGCCATGGAACGTCCAAGGACGATGCGACCGCGGCCAGATGAAGAGCACTTCTTGAACGAGGAAGGCAGCGGCTTCGGCGGCTTCCGTTCTCGGTTCCGCCCAAGCGGCAGCAGCAGCAGTAGCAGCAGCTTCCGCCAGAGCCAGCTGGAGAACATTCGGAAGAAACTGCTCACAGAGGAGCAGGCTGCTCCTGAGAAGCAGTCCGTGGCGGTGGCCGTACCGAGCACTGCCATTGATCTGCGCGAGAGCAGCGGTCACTTTGCCAACGATGACGAGGATGGCGAGGATGGCGATGACGGCGTCGATGACGAGTTCTCCGACACGGGCGACAACGGCCAGGGACGCGGCTTCTTCGGCTCCCAGCAGCAGCAGCAGCAGCGGAAGAGTGGCCCATACCACCGCAAGAACGGCAACGATGCCATCAAGATCATATCGACGCCGCTGGGCAAGGTGAGCATTGTCTACCAGCAGACGGAGAAGGATCAGGCGGCCGAGAAGGAGCAAGACAAGCAGCAGCAAAAGAAGCCAGCGCTCACCGACTTCGATGCCCTGTCGCCGGACCCCGAGAGCAGTCATCGCTTTCCGTCGCCACACCCCAAGATTACGCCCGTTCTGACGCCCGATGGCAAGGTGGCGCTGCTCTACCGCGGAGACTCGGAGAGCTCCAAGTACGAGCCCATCCGAAACCTCACCACGCACAAGTTCTCCGGCCAGCCGGCGAAGGCCAAACCGGCGGAGGACACCTCTTCCTCGGAGGACTCTGTGTACACCGACAGCGAGGACGCCGAGGAAAGCGGCAGGATAGGCGGCGGCGAGACTGCGGGTGGGGCTGGGAAGCTCCTGCCGGCGAATAGCACGCCCAAGCCACTGCAGCCAGAGATTGTGGACCCGCCGGCGAACGTGCAGCCAGGAGGTAGCTTCATCATCCGGCCCACCTCAGACTCGCTGCTCCCAATGATCAACCGACCGCTGTCCGAGGTGCTCGGCATCAAGAAGAACCAGTTTCAGGAGACGCGCGTACGCGACCATTTGCCCACACAGCAGCCTCCGCCGCCGCTGCCGCCATCGGGCGGTGTCCTGCCGGAGGTGGTCACCTCGCGGAGTCCGCAGTTTCTGGCCAAGGTGAACCTGGCTGTGCTGCAGCAGCCCCTTGTGCCGGTCAGCCGAGACTTCGACTTCAGTAGGGACAACACCATGCTGGACGAGAGGTCGCGGGTGCGTGAACGCGAGCGGGAGCGCGAGAAGGAGAAGGAGCACAACGAGGCCACCAGCAAGGGCGGCGGCAGCGCGACCGAGGCGCACACGATCGCCAACGAGCAGCTGCTCTCGAAGACGGAGGTCATCAATCTGGCCATTGTGCCGCAGTTCGACGAGGATCTGGAGCGGCTGCAGCGCCTGCAGGAGAGCGGCGGCGGCAGGCGGCACCACCGGGCCCGTCACCGCCACCGCCAGCAGACGGAGGAGGAGCTGTCCGGCATCCATTGCATCATGCAGGTCATGATGGGCGTGGCCGCCGTATCGACGGTCTTCGGCATGCTGGGCACCTTCTTCAAGCAGCGCATCCTCGATCAGCTGCGCATGATGCACTGGTAGTACAACATGGGGGTGGATAGCCCCTCATCCCCGAGTTCCCCCCTCTTACCCCCTCATCTTCTCGGAGTTTTGGCTGCGATCCCTCTTCTACTGCCGCTCACTCACGCATATATACTCATATACTCGAACCATATGCCACATATTCAGCTCTATATCTCTATCAGCTAATAATCTGTATAATCTACACGCGTATTACACAAAAGGCATTGATTTGCTTTCTTCCCCATTTCCCCATTTCCGCATTTCGCTTCTTCTCCACGAATGCCTCCCCTTATGCTATACACAGTATATATACATATGTATCGTATTGTATCGTATCGTATCGTATTATATCCTTCGGTGTCCTGCCACACATGTATTCTATATTCGCATATTCGCATATACATACATACATATATCATGATATCCATTTACTAGTGCAAGCTACCCAGGCGATGTACATAATACTGAATCATAATACGGCGATTTATGTATGTGAGACGCAACTGTAGCCCCTGCCAAGTCCACCGCCACTTTACCACTTTACCACTTTTCGTAGTGCTCTCTTCCACCTTCAGTCGCGCCTGTCGGGTGCCGATTTTCCGAATTTTCCCCATCAGCGTAACAAGCTTTAAGCAAGTCATTGCATGTGCCCCGCCCATGTGCACCCGTCTCGTCCCGTCCCGTCAAGTCCCATCAAGTCCCGCCCAGCATGAGCCCCGCCAGAAACCAGAAATCAGAAACCAGAAACAAGAATACTGAGAACAGTAATGAAAACATTCCCCTCCGTTGTCGTCGAGGAACTTGGAAATTTGGACGTAGAACCGATTCCCCATTGTAGATAGAAAAGGAACAGTTGTTGGAGGTCGAACGCTAAACAAATGATAAAGCTAAAGCAAAAACTAAAGCTAAACAAAAAGTAACGAATCGAACACTAAACACTAAACACTAAATTAACATTTAAAGTTAAAAGTTAAAGAGTATAGCCGCACATACAACTTGCGAGACGGTCGTTTTAAACGCTGTCACAGCGCAAGAGTCTCAAAGAATCGAGTACGATTTAACGATAATAAGTGCATACCGAACGAACACCTTCACTAGTTTAAGTTGCTCAACGGAACAGAAAGAGTATTTTGATAGAACCACAAAGCCAGCGCAAGGAATCGAAGCGAAGCAGATGTCGGCGTAGGAGGAAAATTGTTGCAGTGTTTGTCCTAGAGTTAGTCCCTAATCTAAACTAATTGTGTGCAAATCAAGGCGTAACTAATTGATTACGATTAACATAACTAAATATACATATAACGAGAACAGAGGAGAAACTAAACGTAAATCGGATAAAAAGAAAAACATCTAAGCTGGGTAGTCGCATGTAAATCTCTAAAAATTAACAATTACCAACCTAAGTTCTAAGTTAGACCTAAACCAAACGAAACAGAAACGCAAGAAATCGAATTGCATTTAAAGAACCTACATAATAATAATAATTTATACTAATCTATATATAAATAATTATATATATACACACCTATATGTATGCTGTATGTATGTACGACCCTATATGTATATGTAAAATGTTTTTGACTATTTTTCACTATTTATATCCATATATATTATATATGCATATACGATACATGTGTAATAGCCCCTTTTGGTCATTTTAGTTGTCTTTTATATATATGTACATGTTTGAACCGTGTATTGTATTGTATTGTATTGTATTGTACTGTATGTATTATTTGTATGAATTATTCAAGTATAACTATGCGCACCGATTACACGCATACTATATGTGTAATAGCTGTTGCAAAACCAAGTTGAATCATTAGTTTTCATCATTTCCCCCTTGTCAGACCGAAGTTTTCAAAGAGTTTCGGCTCGTCGCCGCTATATTGTGTTCAGCAGAAAGTTATTAGGACACGAAACCAGAAACCAGAAACTAGAAACCAGTCGATTCGAGATCAGATCGCATATATGCCATTCAATTGTCTGTGTGTAATATTTATTTCCTAATAAAACGACAAACTAAAATGTTTTAAAAATACAAGTGCTTGTTTGTTCTGTGCTATTGCTCACTGTCAGTTAGTTTGCTCTGTCAGTTAATTCCGATTTCATTTAGTGACTAAATGAAACCCAAGCCCTAAAAACGCTTTCGTTTCGTTGCACTCTGAAATTTTGAATCTGCCGCCGCCGGCGTTGCCACTCACCGGGCCCAGTGCTGCCAAGCACCTGGGTGCTGCCAATCATCGTCGATAGACAATCGGCGCCGTCGTGCTTTGGCCATCCCTAGCGCCACCAATTCGCGCGCTTTTCCCAACCATCTTTGTTCGACCGCAAAATCGTTTTCTCGCTCGACCCACCCGGACGCACAACAGACGAAGGTCTACAGAAACAGAAACAGAAACACGCAGTCGGACGAAGCTTAAACAAACGGCAAATGGACAGCGAGTTCGGGCCGGAGACCGGCCGGTCCTACCACACGGTGCAGCTCTCCGCCAAAGAGGTGCTGGCTGCGGGCCGCCGTCAGCACTACTGCAACGTAAGTGTATTGCAACGTAACTGCTGACCGATCCAGAAATGCTATATCTACATATATCCCCACCCTCCCTGCAGATGATCAAACTGCTGACCAGCAGCTGCAAGAGCAGCGGCCTCATCGACACCGGCTTCGCGGACGAGGAGCTGGTCGAGTTCTGGCTGGGCGACATCCTGCCGCTGATGTTCGACGAGGACAGGAAGGTGCAGGACTCGGCGGTGGCCGCCATGGCCGAGGCCCTAGTGGCCCTGGACGTCGCCACCATCCACACGGCCAAGTGCTGGCCCCAGATCCGCGCCGACTTCGTGGCGAAGCACACAGAGGCCATCGGGCGGATGCGCGACGCGAAGAACAGCAACTGGCACAAGATCTGGGCGCTGCTGGTGCAAATCATGGACGAGG
Organism: Drosophila ironensis; assembly: GCA_021223825.1. Taxonomy (NCBI): domain Eukaryota; kingdom Metazoa; phylum Arthropoda; class Insecta; order Diptera; family Drosophilidae; genus Drosophila; species Drosophila ironensis. The sequence goes on along the minus strand of JAJJHQ010007619.1, from coordinate 422,075 downwards.
AGCTGATCCGGGGCTGCCTCTACATAAACAAGTTCCTGGCCGTCGTCGAGCTGGGCTTCCGGCGCACGGACAACGACATCCGGTCGGAGGCCTTCCTCTGCTGGCGCGTGCTCATCAAGATCTTCGCCGCCTACCACGAGCTGTCCTCCAGCAAGCGGCTGCGCCTGCTGCTCATCCCGCTGCGCACCTCGCAGTCGCGCTCCGCGCACGTCAGCGGCCTGAAGCTGCGGGTGTGGTGGTACCTGCTCACCTGCCTGGACGAGGAGCTGCCCCAGTGCTTCGACAACGTCGTCGACCACTTCCTGGCCTTCGTCTTCGGCGGTGGCCCCAAAAAGCTCGCCACCGGCCTGGCGCACACGTTCGAAACGGCCCGCGAACTGGCGCTGCCCTGCCTCGTGTCGCTGTGGGGCTGCGGGGAGCCCAACCAGGCGCTGCAGCAGCGGCTCTGCAGCCTGCGGCTGGAGGCCCTCGCCCAGCCCTCGCCGCTCATGAGCGCCGAGGTGTTCCAGCAGCACTGGCAGCCACTGCTGGCCGCCGCCGTGGCCGGATTGAAGCTGCTCACCGCCGAGGCCAACGAGGCCAACCACAATGACGAGCTGCTGCAGCAGCTGGTGCGGAATCTGTGCCTGGCCATGTTCCGGCTGGCAGTGGCCCCCTTCAACGTGGCCTGCTGCGGGGAGATCGAGAACATGATCGAGAACGGCCCCGGCACGTCGGGGGGGCTCGTGGCCCGCTCCCTGTTCAACACGATCGCCAGCGAGAAGTTGGAGATGAATTCAGCCTCGCCCTGCAGCGACGTTTTCGAGGCCTACCTCAAGCTGATCTTGAAGGCGAGGGAGCAGGTACCGCCGGCCATCCTGCAGCGCGGAGTTGCCAGCATCTTTGCCACGACGGCCGGCAACCAGAATGAGTTCCGCGTGCTGTGCTCCTTTGCGGAACACCTGATGCAGCCGAACGAGGAGGAGAACTTCGAGGGCTTCGGCGTGAGGCTGCAGGTGTGGCGGCACATCTCGCTGGCCCTGGGCAACTACCTGCGGGCCAACGGCCTCGAATACCGGCTGCCCCAAAACGCGGCTGTGCTGGACGCCTGGCTGCTGTGGCCGCTGCAATCGTTGGCGTCCTTCGCGGCGCGCCGCTCGCTCCACGTCTTGGATGCATCCTTCTGCGAGCAGTGGAAGCAGCTGTTGAGCGCCGGACAAAACTCTGCCGAGCGGAAGAAGTTCCTGGGCGACCTGAAGGGCTCGCTGCTGGACCTGGTTAGCAGCAAGGAGGATTCGCCCTTCGCCGAGCTATTCGACGCTTATGTAGCCAATGTTCTCAAGCTGGGCATCTCCAAGGAGGCGCCCCTGCACAAGGATGTCTTTGGACTGCTGCAGACCGTCTTCGAGCGCAATGGCAACCAGCAGATGCTTGAGGCGTGCCTCAATACGCTCCGCAATCTTCTGCTGGAACTCGGCCAGAACGAGCTGACGCTGGTGTTCGACGCCCTGAAGCCCATCCTGTCGGGCGCAGTTCAGTGCTGGACGAAGCTGAAGTGCGAGGGCGGGTTCCTGGAGGAGTGGAAACGCGCCATCCTAGAGAAGTTCCGCAAGCTACCCACGAAGAGCATGGGCAACCAGGTGCGGGACCTGTTCAAGGGCGGCGACCTCTTCGTCATCATACCCTCGGTGTGGAGCCTGAACCCGGAGAAGCTCACCGATCGGCAGAAGGAGCGCTTCGCCGAGAAGTCTGACATACCGGCGCTGTACAACGACATGAGCCAGTCGCAGGACTCGGCTTCACTGAAGCCCTGGACCCCCAGCAAGGTTGTCATTTCCAAGAGCAAGCAGGGCGAGCTTGCTCTGACCGGGAAGGAACCGAGCGAAGAGGCGCCGCAGACCGGGGAGCCGGACAAGGATCAGGTGGTCGCCGGCACGCCGTCGAGCAGGAAGCCACAGGGGCGGAAAACGCGCTCGCAGTCGGAGGAGGAGGTCAGTGCCACGCCCGTGCGACAGACGCGCAACCGGACAGCCCAGAAGGAAACAGAGCAGCAGGCGCTGCCGAAGGAAACCGAGCCACGGCAGCTCAGATCTCCGAAGAAGATGCAGCCGGCGGTGGCGACGCCATCGGCGATCCCTCAACCCTCGCCGGCAGGTACGTTGTTAAAGCAACAGGTGCATAACCACCCCTAATCCCGTGACCTACACATTACAGCTGCCGTCGGCAAGCAGGCAAAGGCCCCGAAAACCACCCCTGCCTTGCAGCAGAGCGAGGATCTCTTCCCGGAAGTGTCGCCCGAACCTGAGCCTGAGCCTGAGCCAACTGTAACGGCGAAGTCCGTCGAGATCCAATTGACGCCTCCCGATGTGGTCGTTGTGGAATCGGTGCCCTCCACCCAGCTATCGAGGAACAGCGCCATTGAAAGCCCAGCTCTTGCTCCGGTTTCTGCTGTGACACCCGCAGAGACTTCGCCGAAAAAGACCAGTACGCGGCTTTGCAATTTGGTGAGTACTTTACATTAGGGATAACTCCCTCTTAGGAGGATAGACCATTGTTTGAGCTGCCCTTCTCCAATGCCTGAATCTCTGATTTAACAGAACTCCCCGCCCGACCGCAAGCAGACGAACAACTCCTCAAGTCCCACGCTGCGGCCCAAACCCACGGGACACCTGACGGGCCGCGGCGCGCAGCTGATCAACATGATCCGCAACAAGAAACTGGACGCCGCTGCCGGGTCACCGTACGCCTCCCTCTCCAGCAGCTCCACCCGCTCCTCCATTCACCAGGTGACGCCTGCCCGCGTGCTCGATCGCGCCGATCAGGTGTCCACGCCCACAAGCGAGCTGAACGAGTTGACGGGCACGGAGCATACATCGACGCCTATCCAGGCGCCGCCACCAAAGGATTTCCTGGTGTTCTCTAAGCGACTGCCCTCGCCCTCCGCCAGTCCCTCGGTGAGCATCCTGAAGCGGAAGCTGCGCTGCGAGAGTGTCGACGACGTCACTCTGGACTCGCCGGCGCTGAAGCGTAAGCGCGTCAGCTTCCACGACCCGCCAGTCTCCGTGACGAAGGAGTACGTGCGGGAAGCAGAGGAGACCCGCGGCGGTGGTGGCGGCAGCAGTGGCCTCAAACCCAAGCGCTGCCTGCTAATGGACAAGGTGGCCCAGACGAACGAGATGCGCCAGGCGCTGCGGCGACGAGGACGCCTGGACAGCATCATCGAGATCGAGCGTTTTGCCAGCGAGCAGACAGCCAGGACAGCAACGGCTGACAAGACATTGGACAAGTCTTCTGGAGAGGCGGCGTGCGACGAGGACGCTTTCATCAGCCTCAAGTGGAACGAGACGACGACGACGACGACGACGGGTCATCACCCCGAAGAGATGGAAGCAGTAAAGACCAAAGAGGGTGCCGGAGCAGCTACGGAATCCATTCTTCAGGACCTGGCCATCATAGATGCGGACGCCGCCCTCGATCTGGTGGTGGAGAAGCAGCCACTGGAGAGCGTCCTGCAGCGCTACTTTGACAAGGGCCAGATGAAGAGTGCCGGCACGCTGGCCAAGTTCCTGTCCGCCCAAATGACCGTCAACGAGAAGCTAAAAACGAACGTGCTAGAGACGCTGTCGGAGAATCACTCCAAGGAATTTTTGGATCACGCCGTGCGCGAGAACCTCTCCTCGGTGGTTTGCGACCGGCTCAACCCCAACTCTGTTCTGGACTACGTGTGCGCCAAGTCGAAGATCAGCAACAGCTGCCGCAGCGGTCTTCTCGCCCAGGTTGCAGAGATCCTCCAAAGCGGAGGCCCACGCGCCGAAATTGACCGACTGGCCTTTATCCAGCAGCTGCTGGTGGCGTGCTGCCCCAGCGACGAACAGCTGCTCGATCTCATCGATCTACTCATGCGCACACGTCGCGACCGTACCACCACTGGCCATCCCGCCGCACTGGCCATCGCTGTCTCTAAGTCGGGTGGCCCCGACAACGTGGCCGAAACCGCTGCCGACTCTTCCTCCAACCTGTAAGCCCTGAGTTGGGCCGCAGCAGAATTGCCATCGACTCCTTGAGCTAGGTTTTAGCTTATAGCCATTTAAGTTATACTACTTTTAGAAAGAGACATTATGCCCGTTGGCGTATCACGTTTCGAATTCAATTTTATATAAAGTTCAAGTTTAATATAAGCAACGCTTTCGTGACTTTCAACTCCAGCAAGTAGAAAAGAAAGATCATATTAACGAGTACGATTCGAGCGAGTCCTCTAGGACTCGGGGAGACGATTTGGGTAAATTAGCAGCCAGGAACCGCAGCTTAAAGTCTAAAGTCTAAAGTTCACGGCAATGGTGATATTGGTGTGCACTGCATAATGCTCGGCTTTAGGGTTGCCAGGTTTTGATGCCAACCGATGGTCCTCGATGAGTAGATTTCGGGAAGGTATGGCATTCCGCCATCCGGACCTTTTTGGCCATGTTATGATCCCGGAAAGTTGGGAAAAATGGTAAACATTGCAGCTAAGATTCGCAGGGTTGGAAAACCGTATTTTGTATACCGTATTTCGTATATCTCGGTCAATACGGCTCCGATCCTGGAATGCCGTACCTCCAGGGATTCGTGGAAAGATTCTCTATCGATCGGCATCCCAACTTTCCCGATTCCCGCCAAAAAAATTTTTCCCAAAATCTGTAAAAATCGTGATGTTACCCCTTGCCAATTTTGCGAAAATCGGGTCGGATTTAGGGTTGCCAGGTTTTGATGCCAACCGATGGTCCTCGATGAGTAGATTTCGGGAAGGTATGGCATATCTCGATCTGACGTGTTTTGGCCAAGCTATGCGCTTCCAAGTTCGGTAAATTTCATCCAACCTATTTCGATACAGTTTGAGAGCCAATGAAACTTATTTGGTTTCAAACCATACAGTTTGGGAGCAGCTGGTCTCTTTAAAAGTTTTACAGCACTAGTGTGTCTTATTTTTATGTTTGCTAACACAGGACATTCGCGTATTTTACAACACGGTATTTCAAATTTTTGAATTTTCCCGCCCAATTCCATGGTGGCTTTACAGCACAAGTTCTAGCAAGTTTTTTAGCATGAAAATAAAAGTTTATTTGATCAATTTACGTATCTTTGCCCAACTTTGCCGGCTCATAACAAAAATATCCGGCAGCGAATTGAATAACAATCGATGGTCTCCGATGAGTAGATTTCGGGAAGTTATGGCATGTCCCGATTTTATGGCTGTGGTCAAGTTATGAGCTTGCTAAACATCTGTTGTTAAGAAAGAAAATATCTTGTTGCGCTGTACATCACATTTTTGTATTAACAGTTTTTTGGGTGAGCATAAATTGAGAATTATAAAGTGCTGAGAAACGTTTGAGTAAAATGAAAAGTCAAGACAACTTATTGCCACTTTCGATACTACAACAAAAATTAATTACAACAATACTTTTCTCTGCGTTCCTTGAATCCACAACTACTCCTAACATGGTGTTAAAAGCAGTCTATATATAATGGCGCCAATCCGATCTTAATAATTTTGGTAGCATTTTATCAAGTTACTTTTTGGGGGTCAAGCGCTTCCACATTCATTGGAGGGCAATGAGCACATCAGCGGCTGCTTAGGCGCCTGCCCAACCCAATCTGTGTGATTTGCCGTTCTGGTCGCGACAAAGTCAAATCGTTGCGCCCACTGATAATGTTCACGTGCTAACGCGCAGCAACATCGCGAGATAGAGATACAGATGTACATATGTACGTATATATGTATATGTACGTTTTGCTAATGTACCTGTCTTCGTCTCCGAGTTCTAAGTTCTAACCTTTGCTCAAATGGAATGTTGACATGGGCGTGGGTGGAGCACTCTGCACGCCGCGGTTGCGTGTTGTCGGACAATCCGTTGGATACACTTGTATCAGTTACAGACTGCGTGATAACTGCGCTTTCGGCACAATTAGCTCCGACGCACGACCGCGAGAATGCCAAGGTCGTTTGTAGGTCTGTTCCGCTGCGACGTATAAATAGCCGCAGTGGAAAGTTCTTGCCCGACATTGCGCAAGCGAAAACTGACCTATCCAACCCGCCGGGCCAGATCTCGTGTGTGATGACGTAGAGGCATGGCACTTGTACGCCCGTCCCTGTCTGGTCGCTGTCTCGTCTTGCCGCTGATTGGGGGTAATCGGGAGGCAGATACCTCTTCGTTCTTGGACCTACTCAGCCGCGATTATTCATTCATAATCGCACAGTGAGGCATGCGGTCCGTTCCGGGTGCGCTGAAATGCGTAGGACGCTTGTGAAATTGGCATCTTATCAGGGGATTGCTAATATGTACTACATATGTATGTACATACATATGTAGTTTGATTACGTGCTGAGGTGGTTGCGTGGAAATTCACGGAAGAGCATTAGAATTGCCAGTGTGCTGGCAAGCGAGCGCGGTTCCCGGCGATCCGATTTTATATCAGCACCACAGCACAGCCCAGCACACATAATTGAATAATCTGGCGGAGCGGGCGAAGAGCGCTACGCGAAATAATAAAAATATCAGATACGCTGCCCGACTGCCGCCAGTTACAGAATACGTACGGACCGCGCGCAACGTGGGCGCGCATCTCGCAGGTGCCAAGAATTCGGGATCGGGTTAAGAACGATCGCAGAGAGCGCAGAATACCTACATACATTCTTGTTGTGTGTGGATATCTATACACTATATACATAGGTGGGTTCGCCAAATCATGCAATTAATTTGTTGCTAGCTAATCGTGAGAATGCTCGAGTGTTGCAGATTTGAGGCATTGGTTTTCCAAGTGAGCACTTTCATTATATTAAGCAATACAGCATACGCGTATGAACATACTAGTTCGCTGCGGGAACTGCCTAGCTTTCACTTTCCAGCGAAATGAATGGACTAAGTTGATCACACATTAGGGGCACTCGAGTGTAGAGGACTATGGTTTCGATTGGAAGGTGAAATTGGCTGTAACAGAGACCTAGTTTTGGCGCCACCTTAAAGGCAAAGCTGCAAAGCAGCCGGGCACGCGTATCTGTTGAATGCCTCTCGTGTCTCGGCTAGGCAGTTGGGGCGAGAACTGCAAACTCTGCTAATTAGCTAGCCGGGGGCAGGCGGGGGCGTGGCCCCAGCAGCTGACTGATAGCCGAGCACCAGCCGACGAGGTTTTGCCGAGAGGGAAAAGCTGCAGCGGCTGCAGCCGCACTTGGCACCTGGCACTTGGCACTGCACTTTGCCGAGCTGCGGCGGCAGAGCGACGACGACTGGCAAGCTCAACGGACGACGAAGGAAAGGACAGACAGCGAGCTAGGCAGAGCTTCCCGCTTCCAGTTAAGTTCCAGAAACAGCAGTCCCGGATCCAGAGCATCCACTAGTCGCTATAGGTGAGCTCAACAGCCGATTCCGATTCGAATCGAGTGCGAACCGGCGGAGGCAGCACCCGCAGCAGCAGTCGAGCAGCAGCGGTCGCGGAAAAGTGACTCAAACTCTGATGTAATCATTTTCACAAGCTATTTTACGTACGCTAAAAGCGTTCCGTTGGCATTCGCACTCGCATTCGCTCGGAATTTCGTGTCGTTTCGGATTCGGCTTCAGTTTGTTGCTGACCCACCCGCGGCCTGGAAGCTAATAGGTAACATAAACACCGCGCCAAAAGTGAGCACGCCCCTCCTGGAGCGGAAGTTTCCCCCCGTGTGACTGCGGAAGGCATCGCTTCTTAAATTATTGATTCAACACCCAGATTCCGAAACTCCATGGATTCGATGGGTCTGCATTGGATGGCATGGGTGCAGAGTAGTAGGTTGGGGTTGGGGCTTGGTGTTGTATTGGGTTGGGTTGTGTTGGATGGGGTTGGAATGAAACGCTCTTCCAACGCCGAGCGGAGAGCGTTGAAACAGGCGCCAAAAAGCTCTACAAGCGACAAAAGCTTCAAACAGCTGAGATTCCGCAAAGCTAGCGTGTAAGAGAACATTCCAAGGCAAATGTTCGGTCTCTCGGAAGCAACTCACTATTTTGATTCACAACAGCATATGTACATTTCTGTGATATCATCAGACGCGCATCCAATGCCCAGAGAGATACAGATAAAACGAGTTTCGGTCAATGAATCATAGAAGTCTAAGTAGGAGAGTCCGCAATGAAAGTGCTCCGGCCACTGATGGTCTGAAAACAATTTGGAAATCGTTCAAGTGCGAAAGACTCTTCCGAGACGCGAGGATCTCCCAATATTTTACCCGTTTCCGTAGCATACTTACGAACGCACTTAGGGGCGCGCTGTTTATACTAATGTATATGTATAATTAATTTTGTCGCCTTTTAGCTTAACGACACGATTTGTTCGATACTTTCGTAAGAGTGTTTGATCTCCGAGATGACCTCGCGAATGTTCAAGTTCGGCGTCACGGCCGCCAGTGCCTGTGTAGGCGGCGTGCTGGCCTCCTACTCCTTGGACCGCTGGAACTCCCCTCACGTGGTGCGTACCTCACATAACGTCTGTAAGTTTCCGCATCCTCATCCAACTGCTCTTGACCCTTGCACAGGTAAACAATTCTGTTCAACGGCCGCCCAAGAGGAAGCGCACCTTGCCTCCGAGAGCTGACCAGATCAAATCGCTTATGAGCGGCGAGGAGTTTGACGTTCTCATCATCGGCGGCGGTGCCACTGGAGCCGGCTGTGCCCTCGACTCGGTCACCAGAGGCCTTAAAACCGCCTTGGTGGAGTTGGATGACTTCGCCAGCGGTACCTCTTCACGCTCCACAAAGCTCATCCACGGCGGAGTGCGCTATTTGCAGAAGGCCATCTTAGGCGTAAGTTTTGTATACCCTGAGCTACCCAGTTGGCATCCAGCCTTGTAGCTGTCTAATCTTTGACTCCACATTTCACCTACCAGCTAGACTTTGAGCAGTACCGCATGGTGAAGGAAGCTCTGCAGGAGCGCGCCACCATGCTCGAATCGGCACCCCACCTGACCCACCCGCTGCCCATCATGCTGCCAGTTTACACGTAACTTCTTGGCGTTTCATCAATAAAGCTGTCACTAACTCTTATCGTATGATTCTAGGTGGTGGCAGGTGCCCTACTACTGGGTGGGCATCAAGTGCTACGACCTCGTGGCTGGCGATCGTAATGTGAAGAGCTCGTACTACCTGTCCAAAAAGGACGCCCTCGAATTGTTCCCCATGCTCAAGAAGGACAAGCTCTGCGGCGCCATTGTCTACTACGACGGGCAGCAGGACGATGCCAGGATGTGTCTGGCCGTCGCTTTGACCGCAGCGCGCCATGGAGCCACTGTGTGCAACCACGTTGAGGTAAAGGAGCTATTAAAGAAAGATGACGGCAGCGGAAAGCAGGTGCTGTGCGGCGCCAAGGTCAAGGATCACATATCCGGCAAAGAGTTCACGGTGAAGGCCAAGTGCATCATCAACGCGGCCGGACCCTTCACTGACAACATCCGCAAGATGGATAATCCGACTGTAAAGAGCATCTGTTGCCCCAGCTCTGGTGTGCACATCGTACTGCCAGGATACTACAGCCCCGATCAGATGGGACTGCTGGATCCCTCGACCTCGGACGGTCGCGTCATTTTCTTTTTGCCTTGGCAGCGGCAGACTATCGCCGGCACTACGGATCTGCCCTGCGAGATTACTCACTCACCCACCCCCACCGAGGACGAGATCCAGTTCATCCTCAATGAGATCAAAAACTATCTTAACGCCGATGTGGAGGTGCGTCGTGGTGATGTGCTGTCCGCGTGGAGCGGTATCCGGCCTCTAGTCTCTGATCCCAATAAAGACGACACCCAATCGCTGGCCCGCAACCACATCGTCCATGTGAGCCCCTCCAATCTTGTCACTATTGCCGGCGGCAAGTGGACAACCTACCGGGCTATGGCCGAGCACACCATTGATGCTGCCATCAAGGGTGAGTCGTGCAACTCGTAAAAATGTATTAGCAATAATTTTCGATATCCAATGACAGCCTGCAATCTCAAGCCGGAGCGCGAGGAGGCGGTGACCGCATACCTAAAGATCGAGGGCGGTCAGGGCTGGACACCCACCATGTATATCCGATTGGTGCAGGACTTTGGTCTGGAGTGCGAGGTGGCCCAGCATCTGGCTAAGTCCTACGGCGACCGCGCCTTTGCCGTCTCCAAAATGGCCTCGCTTACCGGCAAGCGCTGGCCCATCATCGGCAACCGTATCCACCCCGAGTTCCCGTACATCGACGCCGAGATCCGGTACGGCGTGCGGGAGTACGCCTGCACGGCCGTGGACATGATTGCTCGTCGCTTGCGTCTGGCCTTCCTCAATGTGCAGGCTGCACAGGAGGCGCTGCCCGTTATCGTAGACATCATGGGTGAAGAGCTTAACTGGTCCAAGGACGAGAAGGAGCGCCAAATCAAAGCGGCCACCGATTTCCTGGCCAACGAAATGGGCCACTCGGTAAACAGGAGCTCTAAGGAGCGCATACCCATCAAGCTCTCAAAGGAGGAGATCCAGACATATATTAAGCGTTTCCAGCTGATTGACAAGGATAAGAAGGGCTACGTCTCAATCAATGACATCCGGCGAGCGCTGAAGAGTTTCGGCGATGGCGATGTCTCCGGCGAGCAGCTTCACGAGATTCTGCGCGAAATCGACACCAACATGAACGGACAGGTGGAGCTGGACGAGTATCTCCAGGTACGTCACTAAAAATAAATTAACAGAAGAACCAGAAGATGGAATTAATAACTTATCGTTTCCATTGCAGATGATGTCAGCTATCAAGACAGGGGACGTGGCCTACTCCCGGTTTGCTCGCATGGCGGAACTTGAGGAACAGAAGCACGAAGCGGCCAATCTAAAGCAGAAAATCAGTGTAGACCGGTCCGGAGGCGGCCTTTAAATGGGATTGGGACGCGGACAAAGACAAGCACAAGCGACTTAACAACGACCAGGACTACACATCACCCGGCCACCTAAGGCGAGGACTAGGCATAAGATCGAAACAGTTAAGATCACACTTAATTTCAATTTGCTGTTAATAAAAAATCTTTCAACTTATAAGCGCCACTTGGCAGGCTTTTTTTTAGCAATTCTTAGGTGAGGTGGAGGGGCTTTGGGTTTGTAGGTGATTTAGATAAAAAAAATTAACCCACCTAAATTAGTACACATCAAGTGATTGTGTTTTGTTAAAACCTACCAGTTGTCAAAGACGCATCATTTTTTAAAACAAGTCTCAACTATAAACTTATTCCGACAAAATGAAAATATAATAAATAAATACATTTTTTAAATTTCCATTAAAAATTGATATACGAATGTAATACGAAGCCGCAGCAATTTCGGATTTGTTATTAAAATTGTGGTGTCACATAAAAATCAAGGCTAGCTGATTTTATGCGAATCTTTGGAACTAGAGAGAAACACGTAAGATTTTATATTCTTCCGTAGTATTCCTCTGCCATGAATGGCAGATAATAAATTGTACAACTCTTGTTTATTCTAATAGTTTAAAGACAGTTTCATTCTAAAGATGGCATTTCAAGTGTTCAAGTTCGGCGTCACAACCATCAGTGCTTGCGTGGGCGGCGTCTTGGCCTCCTATTCCTTGGACTCCAAGAATTCCCCGCCCGTGGTGTGTACTTCATATTAGATACGTATAATTAACTTATTCCCAAGCCGACTAATGTTTCTCAGGTCAAAAATGCTGCTTTAATGCAGTCCATGCCAAAGATCCCCTTGCCCACTAGACCGCAACAGATAAAATCATTGATGGGGGACCAAGATTTTGACGTTCTGATCATTGGCGGCGGAGCCACTGGAGCCGGCTGTGCCCTCGATTCGGTCACCAGAGGCCTTAAGACCGCCCTAGTGGAGCAAGATGACTTTGCCAGCGGTACCTCTTCACGCTCCACCAAGCTCATCCACGGCGGAGTGCGCTATTTGCAGAAGGCCATCTTAGGCGTAAGTTTTATATACCCTGAGCTACCCAGTTGGCATCCAGCCTTGTAGCTGTCTAATCTTTGACTCCACATTTCACCTACCAGCTAGACTTTGAGCAGTACCGCATGGTGAAGGAAGCTCTGCAGGAGCGCGCCACCATGCTCGAATCGGCACCCCACCTGACCCACGCGCTGCCCATCATGCTGCCAGTTTACACGTAACTTCTTGGCGTTTCATCAATAAAGCTGTCACTAACTCCTATCGTATGATTCTAGGTGGTGGCAGGTGCCCTACTACTGGGTGGGCATCAAGTGCTACGACCTGGTGGCTGGCGATCGTAATGTGAAGAGCTCGTACTACCTGTCCAAAAAGGACGCCCTCGAATTGTTTCCCATGCTCAAGAAGGACAAGCTCTGCGGCGCCATTGTCTACTACGACGGGCAGCAGGACGATGCCAGGATGTGCCTGGCCGTGGCTTTGACCGCAGCGCGCTATGGCGCCACTGTGTGCAACCACGTTGAGGTAAAGGAGCTATTAAAGAAGGATGACGGCAGCGGAAAGCAGGTGCTGTGCGGCGCCAAGGTCAAGGATCACATATCCGGCAAGGAGTTCACGGTGAAGGCCAAGTGCATCATCAACGCGGCCGGACCCTTCACTGACAACATCCGTAAGATGGACGACCCCATCACGAAGAACATCTGCAGCCCCAGCTCTGGTGTGCACATCGTACTGCCAGGATACTACAGCCCCGACCAAATGGGTCTTCTGGACCCTTCCACATCGGATGGCAGAGTCATCTTCTTTCTGCCCTGGAAAGGGCATACGATCGCCGGCACGACGGACGTGCCCTGTAAGGTGAATCGCACACCTATTCCCACCGGGAAAGAAATCCAATTCATTCTAAACGAAGTCAGAAAATATCTGGACATGGAGGTGCGTAGTGGCGATGTGCTGTCAGCCTGGAGCGGCATCCGCCCGCTAGTTTCCGACCCCAACAAACACGACACCCAATCGCTAGCGCGCAACCACATCGTCCATGTGAGCCCCTCAAATCTCGTCACCATTGCCGGCGGCAAGTGGACGACCTACCGAGTGATGGCCGAGCACACCATTGATGCTGCCATCAAAGGTGAGTCGTAAAAATATAAGGTAAAAATGGATAAGCAACAATGTTTTGTGCCCAATGACAGCATGCGATCTCACGCCGAAGCATAGACATACGATGACCACAAGCCTTAAGATCGAGGGTGCTCAAGGCTGGACACCCACCATGTATATCCGACTGGTGCAGGACTGCGGTTTGGAGTGCGAGGTGGCCCAGCATCTGGCTAAGTCCTACGGCGATCGCGCCTTTGCCGTCTCCAAAATGGCCTCGCTTACCGGCAAGCGCTGGCCCATCATCGGCAACCGTATCCACCCCGAGTTCCCGTACATCGACGCCGAGATCCGGTACGGCGTGCGAGAGTACGCCTGCACGGCCGTCGACATGATAGCTCGCCGCCTGCGTCTGGCCTTTCTTAATGTGCAGGCTGCACAAGAGGCGCTGCCCCTTATCGTAGACATCATGGGCGAAGAGCTTAACTGGTCCAAGGACAAGAAGGAGCGCCAAATCAAAGCGGCCACCGACTTCCTGGCATACGAGATGGGACATTCGGTGAACCGGAGACCTCAGAAGCACAGACCCATCAAGCTCTCAAGCGAGGATATCCAGATGTATATAAAGCGTTTCCAGATGATCGACAAGGACAAGAAGGGCTACGTGTCAATCAATGACATCCGACGAACGATGAAGAGTTTTAGCGATGACGACGTTTCCGGTGAGCAACTTCACGAGATCTTGCATGAAATCGACACCAACATGAACGGGCAGGTGGAGCTGAACGAGTATCTCATGGTAAGTCATCCCATAAATTTGACATTTTGATTTTATTATCATGCTGATTACATTTCTTAATTTCTTCTTCAATAAATTAATTATAGATAATGTCAGCTGTCAGGGCACGAGACGTTGTGTTATCCCCGGTTAGCATAATAGCAGAAGATAAGAAGAAGGAGGAGGCCTGTCTGAAACAGAAAATCAGTGTGGATCGGTCGGGTGGCGGCCTGTAGAGGATCGGGACGCAGACAAGAATAACAAGTAGAAACGCTGTAGTCTATAATACTCGACAGCGGAATACCAAATTCTTATTTCCTCTATCAACTATCTTTTCTTTCTTTATCAACTATTATTTAAACTACTATTTAAATTAATCAAAAATGGTTTTGTAAGAACTAAGGGTCACTTTTCAAAGCATGGTACTTCTTGTCAAAGAGGGGTACTGGGAGTTTTTAGGCTGGCTTTGCAGGTGGTGTATCTGCCTTGGAAGACTTTGGTCCATTTTCGTTGTTAAGTTTTGATTAGTCGGCTCATTCATAACGTAATTATGATGTGACACACTTTGCATTGTCGTTTGATTGAGTATTCTGTTTTGACGGAGCGGTCGCCTTGGAAGCGTTCGCCTTATTCGGTTTGTTAGTCAAGGAATGATCGGTCTTTTTCTCAACATCCTGGCTCATTTTAGGATTAACCTTGTTGCTCTGGCAGTTGGATGGTTTGTTTTTAGTCAAGGAATGCTCGGTCTTTTTCTCGGCATCCTGGTTCATTTTAGGATTCACCTTGTTGCTCGGGCAGTTGGGTGGTTTGTTTTCAATGTTCCTTTCCTCGCGGTTGTCTGTATTAGGGATATCAAATGAGTACGAATGTGTTTATAAAAGATTACTGTTTTTTAATGTAGTTCGATGAATGTTGATTTAAAATGAGATAAATACAAGGAATAAAGAAATTAATACAGGGTGTATTTACAGGTGCTGCAGCACTTGGTTTTTAATTTCTTACCAAACAAGGAATGCACTTTGTTCACAGTGGCTCCAGTTAGATCTCCGTCGCCCCAAAAAAACGTCTTCTGCGAGCCAACCACGCATTGGTATATAGCCTTGCGCTGGTTATCGGTCAGATCGGCAATCATATTCAACTCAGGGTCCCAGAAGAACTTCAGCTTGCCCATGGGCTTGAAGGTTATTCTCAGCTTTTCCATCATCTTGAGTCAAAAAGAAAATCTTGCTTAATAATATGACTAGTCGAATGATTATTTTATGCCATATGCTGTAGTTTATTGAATACCCACTGTACTGTGAGAGTGTACACACACTAACACTTTGTTGCAGTGTTAAAATAATCAAAGTCCCGGTCATAGATATGGATCGATCGATATGAATTCACAACCGAACGCAAGCATATAAGTTAACATCTTATGTTTTGCCAGCCCTCACCGATAGGATTTTGTTATTAGACCAACACAGATATGTTTGGACTGTCGAACTAAAGACACGAAAATAAGGAGCTCCTCTTATCAATAAATAAACGCGCTTGGCGCTCTGCATATTGCCTCGGACAACCAGGCCGACGCATCTACCATCCATCCAATCATGGAGTTCCACATCAGCAAGCGATCCCGCTCTCAAATAATAAATAATTACTCCCAGACTTATATACAATCAATCCCAATCGATCCGAAACTTATGTACAATCTCAACCGCTCCCAAACCTTTGTTAACAAAGGGCAGCACAAGTAAGATTTTTGTCACAAAAAATTAGATCAACACTCAAACAACTCGTTTTCTTATTCTCCGTTAGTCTCCAGCGTTGTCCTTAGTTTTTTGATGGGACATTTCTTCAACTTAATTAAATAAATAACAAACATTTTACTATATACATAAAATATACATACATAGCCGTCTCTTTGCTGCCGACTTTGGGCAGCGCGGCAAAGACACTTACAGCTGTGATCATTGAAATAGCTGTGCTCACGACCTATCCGTTTAAACATGAAAAATACTACGCTTGTGTCGCACTGCTATTTGAATGACTACAGCTGTACGAGTAGTTGTTATCTTTCTTAGTATCGTTTATGTAGATACTTACAAAGATAACATCCTTTCAGAATTGAATTATCGGCTACACTAAGGACAAACAAACATATAATTGATGTTTACAAAACAATTTTACCTGGATGACTATTTGGGAGACAGAATTATCCCAATAGGTGATCGGCTGCTGAACCGACTCCCACAGGAACAAGGTCTTGATATAGTAGCTCTTCAGGTTCGCCATGTTGTTCTTGGTGTCTCTTAGCTGCTTCATTAACCGGATGGCATTCTTCAGGTTATTCCTATTGTGGAGAATTTTCTTTTCCGCGTCGTAGTATGACGCCCTGAACGATATGTTTTCCGCATTTATGGGCTTGGGAATGGCATCCCAGTGCGGCGTTCCTTGGAAATATCGCTGCTGGCTCGTTGGTAATACGGCCTGGGTAGCCTTAAGCCGAATGGCTGGCACAAAGTCCACGGAGTACTCGTAACGACCCGTCACAAAGATCGTGTGGGCAGGTCCACATCGTTTATAGCATAAGGACGAGGTCTCGGTCCCCACCTGAATCTGGAAATTGTTTAGAGCCTTGGTCATGACCCCCTGCAACCAACTTTGCAGCTTGTCCTCGCACAACATTTGATTTTTGGTCACCATTTTCTGGAGTTGCTGAAACACGGACTTGTTGTGTTCCTGGTTGCCAATGATCTCCATCACCTTGGACATGTCAAGTGTGACATTGCCTAGAGGATGCTCAATGTATGAATATAATACCTAATGGACGATTTTCCTCACCTGGCTTCTTCCGATCGGCTTTCACAATGATTTTATCATTTTCAGGGAAGATTAAATGAAGTACCAAATCGAATTCGTTCGGCATTGCCACTTTCAGGTTGTCACCATAACTTCCTGAAAAGATTATGAACATTGCTTATCTTTCCAAGAATCACCGATAAATGCAATTGTATAGCTTATTGGCTTAGATTTAGTAATCGCTACCGAGCAGAGAATGATATACGTATGTATGTATTTCGTTTGTTGTATCTGAACATCCACGTCCGCACGGAACCAGCCAGTTTAACTATGCACATACATACATACTTACATATATAAGTGCATGCAGTTCAGTTATTCAATAAGCATTGCAGATTTCCTCATACCTCCTAGCGTGTGTCCCTTGAGCAGCTTTTCCAGCACCGGATTACACTTTTGTAATTTGATGTACAACATAGTCCTTAGCGCATCATAGTGTTTGGTGAACTCCTCCCGGTGATCGTCAATGTTGACGAACTTTTTGTTTACCGTAATAAGATTCCCTTCAAGATTCATTTTCATTTTCGGATCCGATGCCGGCCAATTGCAGATACTCTTTGGAATAACTATAGATACTCTTCGGCGTGTCTTTTTATACGTCTTGTCGATCAGCTGGTGCGGATTTTGTGTTGAAATGCGCGAGGCAACCGAGATAGGTCAGCGCCCGTAAGCAAGCCGAGCGTTAGAAGCGTCCAGCTAATGGGTGCAAAACTCACCTCGGCGGGGAGTTTGGAACCTAAATTTATTTATGAATTATGAACAACAAGTAGAAACGCGGAAGCCGAGATTTCTCGAAAACGAGATACATAGAATGTTTCTTAATGTGTCACATTCATGTATATAATACCATGAACCTTTCTTTTTTATCAACCATTTTCTTTTTCCCGCCGCTTTTCCACACACAATACATTTGCAAGTTGTTGGAAACTCGAATTCGCCGGAGAGTGTTGTTTGCCGCCGCATGTATCTCGGATCTTGAATTCGTGTGGGAATACCCACACTTAATGTGAAAAATCCCAATGTTGTAAAGCGGATGGTAAGATGAGACAACGAAATTCCAGCAGAATATGTTTAAAATGCAATTTCAAGAATATTTTATTGATCGTTATTTTGTAAGTGGTATTTATGTTGATTTTTTTCCATTAGAGCGTCACGTTTGCAGAATTGAGAACGAACAATAATTTATCATTGATCCGTAAATAGAATATTACATTTGTTTGTGGCTTGACCATTGGTTTTGGTTTTCCTTAAGTATGCACAATATGTAGGTATGTATAAATATTGGGGAGTTGCAAAAATATTTTACAGTAACAATAAAAAAAGTACAATAGATAGTAGTTATCTTGGATAATGGATACGTTAAATAATCTTCAACAAAGGCCGATATCATACAAGTAATCCTGTTGGCAAATTGTAATTTTCAACCAATGTGTGAACTTGAACGGGGATGGTTTAGTGTTTCGGGTTATTCCTTGGTTGCAGAGGGAGGGAAAACCCCAAAGAGTTGAAACCACTTGCAACTTGTGCCGGAGAGGATTCACAGTGGACACAGTACACAAGAGGATGGAGGGTCACGGATCTTAAGTTTGAGCTGGTCCTCCCCAGCTCTCTTCTTTAAATTGATTATGTGCAAATACGAGTAAGTCTGTTTAATCAAAGTCGGCTTCTGTGTTATTGGGGTTATGTTCGGTTTCGGCGCAGTTGCTTTTTAAATTTCGATTCAGTTGATTATATGCGTGTATGTATATACTTATATAAAAAGAGTAAAAAGACGCCGTCGGAGCCAAACTTAATAACTAGCTTATAGCTAGGTATATATAATATATAAATATCTGTATTTTGCGCAAGATGCCCAATATTGTTTATATGCCAAGTTATTTGGGGTTGTAGTAGAAAAACTGGAAGAGAATAAGAGTGGCGCGTATGCTAATTTGAAACGATATATTTATAGAAGGAAACTCTATCTAAGTGTTAAGTAGACTATACATATATAGGTAATTTTTATACAATCTTTTGCAACCGCCTGCTAAAGTTCCGGTCAACGACCGTTATGCACGCAATCATGGAAGTGTAAATACAATCGAGTATCTATCTAATCGCGGATATTTATTTTGAGAACATTGAGAAACGTTTCGTGTTTGGTTTGCTTGAGTTTTGTATAATTAAGAGTTTAGGTTTAACTTTGAGACTTTTGCACAGCATTTATGTATTATACATTATCGTTTTATATTTTGTATATATATATATTAATATGGGTATACATTTATATTTCCCGGACAAGTACAAATTGAGTAAAAGCCTCTCTGTACAAATCGAAAATCGAAATCAAAATAAATGCGAGTTTTGTTAACTAATCCAAGTGTAAAGATTGGAAGCCGGACAAGAAACAATCGAAAGAAGCCTGGGTTTTTAAGATTTGGGATTTGGAAGTTGGCGATCAAAGAATTTTGGATTAGGGTTTGTGTTTGGGTTCTGCAGCTACCGTATAGCATATAATGAATCAGTCTTTGCGCGTCACAAGTCATCAATCGAAACGGAGAATCAATACAATTAACACTTATATATTTCAAAATCAACGTTAAGCCGGGGCATGGATTTTGGAATCCGAAGGGAATTAGGGAGAGTACCGAGGATCCTTGGGAATACAAACCGTACAAAAACTAGCTAGATACAAACATACAATACAATATTATCAGTATTATCATCGCTGTCGATTAGCTTCGAATTGGGAAGTTTTTTTTTGTTTTGTTTTTTTTTTTTTTGTACAAAGGTAATAATTAAATTACAATAATAATTGTGGTACGAATACGTAATTAGTGTAAATTATGGTAAAACAAGTTAACAAGCTTTAGAGCTCTTAGATTTAGAGTTTAGTTTTCGTAGATTTAAATTTAGATGTAGGTGTGGGTTAGCTTTTAGCCATACCAAAAATTGAATTACAGAATCAAGAGCGTATAGTATGCGAAAGGGTCGGTAATAGATCCATATCCATATTCGTATCCATGAATATGTTTTCTTCAAGCCATATATTATATGGCTTGATTACTCGTAATTGGTGCGTTTCCATTTCATTAAAGGTTTTCAAGACTTACAAAGTGTTTGGAGAATAACGAATAAAAAACCTTTTCGTCGGTATGTTTACATACATACGAGTATATATAAATATATATAAATTGCTGTGTGGCTTATATACGAGTGTCTTTCATTGTTTATGTTGCTTTATCGAATACGTACAATAAAAAAATGTATATTTAGATTCATAATTTGCTTTAGAATTGAATTTCAATACAAATGAACGCGAAGAGCTGCGCTAGCGTTGTAACTTCTTTTGTTTGCTTTTCTGTTAACCTGAATACAAAAATACATTATCATAAATATATTTATATTTTTATATGTTTATATGTCTGCATGTATATGTATGTATGTATATGTATGCAATTGGTAATTAACTGTCTGGTAACGACAACACGACAAAACGTTTCGATGCGGCCTGGTTTTTATGTGAATACGCCTTCCGCTTGGTGCCTCCTCTGTAGCCCCTTTTGATAGGAAAACCGAACCCCCTACTTGTTGTTTTGCGCCATCACGTGCGGAGACTTGTAGAAGTATTGCACGAACTCCGAAAGGCTGTACACAGCGCCTGGACCCTTGCCAGCACTCATGCAGATGAAGTCCCCCAGACAGTGCATGTTAGCTGAGGACAGGACAAAAATAGGTTGCATTCAATGCGATACTGTGTACATCCCATCTGGCATACACTTACTGTTGGAGAGAATGGGTGGATATGAGGGCGGTGGCTTGATCCAACTACCATCTGGCCGACGCATGTGTCGCCGATCCGAGGAAAACTCAATGAGATATGTGTCTGCGGGTATGACTCTGAAAAATCTACAAGGGCAGCATAAAACAAGGCTGGTTATTAGCTTGAGTCACATCAACAATCGGTCGTGGTCTCACCTGTGGTGCTCCGGTCGCAGGGCCAGATCGGAGCGGAACGTCTCCGTCACATACTTGTGAAAATATGTGGGAAAGGGCAGCGTGGTGTCCAAGTCAAAGACCAAACACCGATTCGGCGATGGATTATGCATGAAGAAGACATGGTAGTCCTGAAAGTAAAACCCGACCAATTTTGAGGATTAGCAAACACGAGATTACTCCGGATTAGCAAACACGAGATTACTCACCCAAATCACAACTTGATCATCGCCGCGCCCGGCTTTTTGGCGCCACAGGGGCACCGTGCGACCCTCGTTGGACACAAAGACGGCATAGCACTTGGACAGCTCCTCGGGCCGCGTTCGCTTCACCTGCTCACAAAGCTTCCACACGTTCTCCTCACTGCAAATACACACACAACACGTCACACTTGATGGTGCACAATTCAAATTGCGCCGCAAGATCTCCCGATTAGGTCAGAGCTCGAAGGTTTCCTACGACCAACCCAAGGCACTCCGGGGTCCGGGGTTAATCCGTATCCCTGCACGAAATGTCAAACGGTGCGGCAACCTCCGACCCCCGACCCGCTACCAGCTTTTTATCAGCAACAGGCCGCCTCTTTGGCATTATATGTTAATACTCGAGTAAGCTTGGCACGCGTTCTGTCTTGCCTCTGGAACCCCAGTGTTTATGGCATTTCAAATATATCTTAATCAATTTCGCTGCTTCACATTGGTGCTCGCATGTGGCAAAGGCCAAGCCAGTGGGCGACATCAGGTGCATGCGAGTGGGGCATTAAACCAGCTGCCCCAGCAGCGAAAGCCCCGGCAAACAGCAAACAGCAAACAGAAAACAGCGAACAGGCCATATCAACAGTTAAAGCCACGACGGACGGGCGGTTTGGGGACAAAAGTCGCGACCGAAAATGGCTCGCGGCGATATCGTGAGCTGGTGTTATTAATGCGCCGCCAGCCAGAGATTGAGGGAGTGGGTTGACCCAAGGTGTTTTCACTGGGCAGGCGGGTGGCCCTTGGCCTCCCGAAGACCCCAAATGCCAGAAGGCAATGTCTGAGTCGCTCGTTGCATTTGCGCGTGACCCACAGATGGCGTTGCTGGGCAGCAGGGAGAGAGGCAGCGCTGCTGGCTCTAGAGAGTGTCGTCCTTCCAGGGCATTCCCGCACTGGAAGGAGACCGCATGCACGCAGCCCCCCGATGAGGTGAGGTGATGAGATGATATGCGATGCGATGCGATGAGATGACTAGAATGAATCTGAGTGCAAATGTGAGTGTGCGCGCGGTTGCGAATTAATCAATGAACATGTCCTGCGGGTGTAAAGAGGGGGTGGTGGTGGCAAGCGAGTGTGAGAGGGTGAGGTCAGAGAACGCGACAACACATCTTTTCTGCCCGTGAGTGTGGGTATGAAAACCTTTTTATGCTCTGTGCCTTTTTCTTTACTCTTTAGATTTTGTGTGTGCGGCAGTACATAAAGCTCATATCACGCGGCAGGATAAACAACCCCTCCTCCTACAAAGTTTTGCTTAGTTTTCCGTTTTCCATTCTCCGTTCTCTCGGTTTTTTTGTTTTTGCTTTTCGAGGCAACAACTCCTTGGGGGGCCGCCTGCCAAGTTGCCATAACTTTGTGTCCTCGGCGTTGCCGCCATTTTTGCAATTAGCATTTTAAATATTGCTCCAACACAAACACGTCCTCCTCTGAGTGGATTTTGTTTAATTTTCGCTTTGCTTTACTTTTGTTGTTGTTTCCTCTGTTGGCCGTTCGTTTTATAGTCGAAACGCGCCTCTCGCATGTGGCAATAAAAAAGCGAACCCCCCCACAACCACCACCCCACGCCGACGGGCAGAGGACCCATAAATACCAAGGCACAAAAACACAGCGAGTGGCACGCTTTCCTTGTTAGCAGACATGACCGTTTGACCCAATTTCTGGAGCTGCGCAGCACCAAACGGCGCCGCGTCAGGATTCTCCGGGACAGTACTCCCCATTATCCCGGCGGAGGCGGTGGCGGCGGCGGTGGAGGGGGCGGGAGTGAGTAATGAGCGAATTTGAATGCAAAGCGAGGCCCATCGACGAGCGAGGAGCACGAAATAAGCGCCACAGGATAATGAAAATCATCCAAACGTAGCAGCAGTGGGCGGCGGGCAGCGGGCAGCGGGCAGGAGCCGAAGGACATGCTCCACTGCGTGGCGAATGTTGTTGCCAAAAGAGATAACGCACAAAAATAAAATATACATAATTAAAAGACGAAACGTTCACTGGCCGAGCGAGCATGAGATAATCATTCATAGCCAAAGGGATCGTTGTGCATTCTCTATTCCCTCGATACAAGAGTTAGGAATGCCTTACACATTATATGATATTATATGATATTATATGATATTACGGCCCAAAGTATGACTATAAGAGTATCCCCAAACAACTATTGCTAGCCCCGTCGCCACTGGGTGTAATTTAACCATCGGCGTCCCTTGGGAGCTTTCCTACATATCATGGCTATTAGCTGGCAACCCATTCATTGTGTTAAGACTCAGGTGCGGAAGTTTGGGTAAATGATTCCAGTGACCTAATGAAAAAGTTGTCCATCTCCTCTTTGCCCACCGTCTCCGTTGTTGTCTGTTGTCTGTTGCTGTTGCTTTTCTTCCTGCCTGGAGGGGCTATATGGGCCCCACACAGCTCTACTTTATAGGAAGGACGCCATCATATATGGCCGGCCTGTGCTCTTTGTGGCTACTCACCAGTAACAGGACACATAGGAGCAGTCAGCTATTTTTGGGAAGAGAAAATCTGTGGTCATCTTGCTGTCTTCCGGGATGCGTTGTGGCCTTTGTATCTATTGCTGTTGTTTGTATCCTTGTTGCTGCTGTTGGCGGTGGAAGGGTCCAGGGAGCGGGAGCGGGAGCGGGACGAATTGTCACTGGGAGACGGGACACGAGACTCGAGACGAAAGGACGAGGGATGTGGAGCACAATCACTGCATAATGCGCCGCTGCCTGGCCGAGAGCAGGGACATTATCGACGAATATCCGTATCGGGGGCTATAGCTGTTTCTGTATCCGTATCTGAGCCTGTGCCTCAATGTCGGTGGCATCGGAGGAGGTTGCTTTCCGGCTGCTTCTGCTCCTGGGACTTGTTTATCCACATTCCTCCATGCTAGGGAGAGGTACTTGAGCTTTCGCTACCTTGGGGATACCGCAAGGCGGAGTAGTCGTAGTAGCGGCTGTTTTTGTATTTCTATATTTGTTTGTGCTTCGCCTTTTCCGTGGCTTTCTCGGGGGCTTCCAGGATGCTGCTGCTGCCTGCTTCTTCTTCCACTCTCCTGTCACTCGCACAATACACACTCTCTCGGTTTCGGTTTTGGTTTCGGTTTCGGTTTCGTCTTCGTTTTCCTTTTCGATTCGCTGCCTTTCGATTGTAGCTTTGTTTTATTTTTCGAATCTCGGGCAATGGCAATCTTTTACGCGGGGAATGCGAGTGTTATGTTTATATTTCTGGTTATGTTTCTGTTTCTGTTTCTGGGAAACGCACGTCAGTCTGAATAAAAAACACAGGCGCTCTCATCCCTCAGAGGCAGGCTTTCCTTTTCTTGTTTTCCCTCTGGGCAGGGGGTGGCGGCGGGCGGGCTGAATGTCCAGGTGACCGAGCCTGGGGCAACACACTTCGTTCAGCGAATCATAGGGATTCGTTCTAGCTGTGGTGCTGCCGCCGACTGCCGGTGACTTTTTTCTTTGTTAGTGCGACTGAACCAATATCTACTGCTGCTCCTGCAAATCGTCGCGGTGATTTAAACTTTCTTCGAGCACATTTTCATAGAGTAACTATCTAGATACTCTTTGGTTTGAACACTGTTCTAGAGGTGGAGCACGTCGATGCATCCGACACTTCACGTTCCTATCGATGTTTCCGAAACATCGCAACCCCAAGAAAATACTGGCAAATACCACCGCCGTTTCGGTATCGAAAAACAAACAATCCCCCAAAACTGAGGCGCTGAAACTTTGAAATCCTATCGCAAGCATAAGTACATTTTATCTGATTATTGCATTTGTGTGGACCGTAACTGAGATTTTATTTGTATCATTTATAGGATACATAACACTTTGGAATCGTATATTTTCATACACGGATATGCAAAAGTGTGCTTGTTGTTGAAGGCAGTTTTTCGACGGAAAGTGGAGACAGTCTTAGGTACCATCTACAGCAACAGTACCCAAGACGGAGTAAAGAGCTAACTATAATTGCGCCGTTAGATCTGTGACAAAGAGTGTCATAATTTGTAACCCTCCCACTTGACCTTAACTTAAGGATCGCCGGCAACCCAACCTTACGCAGTTTGGATTCAGACAAGAAAACGATTTTAAAGTTTTTTAAAATTTTGATTTTGATAGTTTTTGATTTTTGATAGTGACGTCTCCATGACTATATCTAAAGGCTATTAATCTACCGTAGCCATGTTTCATTGTTGATGGTTTTTCCGCCACCAAAAGTAATGTCAAAAACCATTCGAAACGGCGCTAGCTGACAGAAGCTGAGCAATACAACACTCCACCATCTCTGCTTAACGGTCTTCCGGCTTTACGAGCCAACACCTATTATATTCAGTTTAATCAGTTCTATCTAATCGCCCGCCGACTGCTAACTGCTAATTGACAGCTGGTTATTCCGGCAAACCCAATTAGTCGCCGTTGATGACACCCACGGGGATGACAGACTCGCATCCGTGCTGATTTGTGTCTTACAAAACCTGTGGGCGACACAACACACTCGACAAATATTGCGGCAGGCAAGGCGAAATATTGTTCATTCGATAAGATAAATCAGCGCGGTCTGTTTGCCCTCGTAAATGCTTCTTTCGCTGGACTTCCTCCACACAATCCAACGAGCCCGAAGCAGGGCTGATAAGCGCTCAGATATCTGTACTATATATATGGCAGGTTAAGTTAACCCAACCATATCGGCCAAAGTGATGCCCATTAACACAACTTATGGGCGATTCAATTAAAGGTCGCCGTACGTCTCTGGCTCCGCCGATAAGGGACAACGCATGCCAACTGATTGTGGAGTAAATGAAAACAAGTTCCATGTGCATCATCAGCATGTGGCCAGCAGCTTACTCGCAAGATACATCGGCAGGCAATCTGTCAACCCTTTTCGCTTATCAAAACGCAAATCGAAGTCGGCGTTGCCGCCCGCCCTATTATCAGCGATCAAAACGATCATGACACAGAAAGCGCAAATCTATTGTCGGGATGACGTCTCTAAGCCGCTCTATCGCCGGCGTCTCCCCGATTTCCCCACCGCCTCGTACTGACTCGCTGGGGAGAGCAAAGAGAGCCAGTGCCGGACGAAATCCGTATAGTTTGGAGGGGATGGAGGAGACCAGTTGCTGCCAGCGCCAACAACGTGGCGTTCAGTTGCTGCCAGCGCCTCACCACGACGGGTTCGCTCCGCTCTGACGAAGAAACCACACCGATCCGTAGCCGGCAATCCCCGATCTGGGCATCCACTTGGCCGAGTCACGACCTTTCTCGGTGGCAGAACCTGTTTTCCAGCCTCGTGGATTTGTATTTTGGACAGCAGGTTCTTTAGTCGCCCGAAAGAGAAAACTAAATCCACACATCCAGACAACGGTTTGTCATTGAAGTGAGTATTCTTCAGCGCCACTTTAATTGCCGGCCATGCGGATTCATTGAATGTTAAGTGGTATCGATTGATCAAAGTGTTTGCGCGATCACTTGCGGTCCCGTCCACAAGCAGCCATGGATCAGATCAGATCAGCTGTGTGGCCCAGTCCTACTTTTCTTTCCGCCCCAGTCGCGCAAAAAGAGGGTCAACAATCGCCGCTGTTCTTATCTGCAAGAATGTTAGTACTCGTATTAGCAAGCAGTCGATGACAAGGCCAAGTAATAAACAAAACAGCCGAGGAGTTAGCAACCACGGCGAATGATTGTTTTCGACGCGGTTGGTGCGACAAACTAATTGTTTTGTCAATTGATGAGCGTGATCAGCTTGCGGGCTCTAATCAATACCATTTTTTAAGAACTTTCGGGCTTTAGAACATATTGGGACCACTTTAATTAAAGCACATTTAATTCTTTCGCATGTGTAACTTTCTGGCCGAATAGCCTGAGACCGGTTTAAGGGCAGCTAGCTACTTGTTTTTGTTAGAATTCGGTTAGAATTCGACTGTTTCTAGGTTCTTGGAAAGAATTATGAATGTTAATTTTATAAAAACCAGCCGACTATAAACCACGCAAACATATGTACGAGATATATAAACCGTAAACTTTATTGGGCCCCCACAAAACCTAATCTTTATGCAAAGAACCAGAGATTGAGTTGAGTTTTCCACGACCAGTTTATTTGATTTGTGAGGTCATTTTAGATGTTGGGTCTCAACATTTTACTGTGGGAAAAATAATCTGAGTAGGAAGTGCAGACATAGATGTGCGGAAAAATCTGTGTTACCATTTCACTATTTTTGAATTCCTCTTCGAATTTTCGAATCCCTCTTTCAGAGAAGATAATCCCAAGAACCCACCATCGTACAAAATGGATGAGCAGCAGGAGAGTTTGCGCCAAAATGGTCACGGAGGCCACGGCAAGCAAGCACGGATCGTTGTCGGGCTAGATCGACCTTTGCAAACGCCGCGTCCCCCTGGAGAACAGGGTACTGCGGTAAGGCGCCAGGTAGTGGCCGTCATCCTGGCCAACATTGGCGTCTTTTCTACGGGCATGACCCTGGCTATGCCCACGGCCACACTGCACCAGCTGAAGGACACCACGGAGCCGGTACACCTCACCGACACGGAGGCCTCCTGGTTCGCCTCGGTCAACGCTCTATCCGCTCCCCTCGGAGGCCTTCTCTCTGGCTTTCTGCTTGACAAAATCGGACGCAAGCGGTCGCTGATTGTCCTCAACGTGCTGTCCATCGTAGCTTGGATTTTATTGGCCACGCCCAGTCAATCGGACTCCATAGCATTCTTCTGGCAGCTCATTGCATCGCGATTCCTGTTGGGTGAGTGTCTGAAGGGGTTCCACACGATCACGGATTATCTGAAACCATATTTTCTTCGTAGGTATTGGCATGGGTCTAGCCAGTGCACCGCCTGGAGTCTATGCAGCAGAGATCAGTGTGCCGCGGACGCGCGGAAGTCTTATCCTGGGCACGTCTATCTCGGTGGCCGGCGGCATAACAATCCTCTACGGCATCGGGTACTGTATCCGCAACGATTTCCGCCTTATTGCCTTGATCTGCTGCGGCTACCAACTGGTGGCTCT
This sequence comes from Drosophila ironensis, assembly GCA_021223825.1. Taxonomy (NCBI): domain Eukaryota; kingdom Metazoa; phylum Arthropoda; class Insecta; order Diptera; family Drosophilidae; genus Drosophila; species Drosophila ironensis. The sequence goes on along the minus strand of JAJJHQ010007619.1, from coordinate 394,225 downwards.
TCTCTGCGTTATACCTCTCACGGAGAGCCACTGCTGGCTGTTGGCCAAGAAGCGTGTTACCGAGGCCAAGCGATCGCTCAACTACTTTCGGGGATTCGGCAAATCAGGTGAGCTAAACGGAATCAAAGTCAAGTGGCGTCCTATCATATGAAATTTTTATAACGCAACTTTGTGGTATTTCTCGGGCTTATCTTTTGTTGTACTTGAAATTAAAGAACCCCACTTTGGTCGCACCTTCATTCGCTCCCACGCAGTCATAAATCCGATGTTTTCCTTTGACAGACAATTTTTCAAGTAATATATGTTTAGGTCTGCTTATCAGCTCACAATGACTTGCGAAATAATGCGACTTGCGTGAGGAGCCGGAAATGGAAAATGTTTTAATGCTTATATTTCATCCTCCCCAGATGAGATCACCCACCCACTCGTTTTGGAGGAGTTCCAGCTTCTCCAGAAGTCGTTGCAGCAAAGGGATGCCCAGGCGAAGGCGTCCTTTTGGCGAAGCCTAAAGCAGCCGGAGGTGCACAAGCCCCTGCTTATTCTGATGACGCTGTTCGCCTTCCAACAGCTGACTGGCATCTTTGTGGTCATTGTCTACGCCGTGCAGATTTCCTCGGAGGCTGGCATCCAGATCGACCCGTTTATGTGCGCCCTGCTAATAGGATTGGCGCGCTTGGTGACCACCTGTCCGATGGGCTACATCCTGGAGTTGTGGGGTCGACGGCGCGCCGGCATTATTTCTACCCTGGGCATGACTGTGTGCATGCTTCTCCTGGCCGGCCAGAGCCGACTTGAGTTGCTCCGCGGAATACCATATCTGCCGGTGGCGGCCATTGTAGGCTTCATTGTGCTGAGCACTTTGGGACTCTACACCTTGCCCTTCTTCATGATCTCCGAACTCTTCCCGCAACGGGTGAGGGGTCCTGCCTCGGGCCTAACGGTGGCCGTGGGCATGTTCATTTCGTTTGTGTGTCTGAAGACCTTCCCCGACCTCAAGGAGGCAATCGGCATGCCCAATTGCTTCGTTTTCTTCGGTGCCATGGCCGCGTTGGCTCTGGTCTTTGTCTACTGGGCCCTGCCGGAGACGCGACGTCGCACCCTCCTTGAGATTGAGGAACAGTTCCGATCGGGCAAGTGCCAAAAGCCCCGGAACCAGGCCGAAGTCGAGATGCAGGAGGTTTTCGTGCGGAAGCCGGAGCAGTAATGTCGGTTATGGCTGGAGAGCCAACCGGGCGGAATTCAATACTTAAGTAGACCCAGATGTGTACTGTGATAGACAATAAACAACTACGATAATAATGTATTAAAGAAACAGTTCAATACAAATCAAATACACAATTTACAACTGCAATATGAACATTTCCCCAACTACGGGTATAGACAGCAAATCTATTTTGAGCAAGCAACGTGAAATTAATTAGATTAAGTCAACCTAGACCAAGGCCGCTCGCTGATAAGAGCCCCTCAACTGTCTACCTGCTCACAGCACACTCAAACATCAGTAAAAACTTGCTCTCATTCTAGGCCTAGGCCCAATGTTCTCACGCACCTGCTGCCTTTCTAGACAGAGTTATAAATTAGTGGCACGCACGTCTACTTCACCTCGTTGTATACCGATCTACCGCTCAATCACTCAATCACGAAGCCCCAACACATTCCGGATTTGTTGCCCCATGTTGCCCCAGCTCTCTATTTGAAAAGTCAAGTTCGTGGTCAACGTCATTCGTTTTACGATCACAGCGATAATATGGGCGAGAATGCGAGGGGAAGTGGGCGATCTCGGCTGACTCGGATTTCTAAATTAGAACTGAGTGATTATGCAAACATTTGTAGGCGCGGTAAAACGTTACAAATATGGAATGAATCAGCAGCTTGCACCTCCCACAGGCGCAAGCACTTTGATAAACATTGTGTGTAGATTAAGGAACCTCTAGTAGCAAACACCTTCCATAAGCAGTCAAAATAATATGCTCCCAGGTGAGTTTTGAATGACGAAAATGTGACAGCTCAATCACTGGCGCTCCGGCACAACCTGTGTGGTCGAAACGAATGCTTTCGAGGCGCGTGCAGGTCTGCCAATATGATGGTGTGCCACTCGAAGGAAGCGTAGCAGTTGCAATTGCCAGCCATTCAGTGTAATGCGCCGATCTGCTTTATGGTAATGTTTAATGATAATGGTAATGTCGATAATGTGCCATCGCCGCCGGTCAGCTTGTTTTCGATTTCAAAGCAGTCCTTCAAAAAGTCAGCCCCCCATTATGCCGCGGGCTCCCGAGAAATGCAGTAAAAATCTGTTCTGCTTTGCTCGTTAACGATTGGGATGGTGATTCTGATTCTGAAGGAGCCACCGATATGCGTGTGCCCCAAAAATTCTGGCTCCTTTAAGAATCGCGTTAAAAGCTCATTCCCCTGCCTCTTTCTCTCCTGCAACTCCCCATGCACTGCAATTATTTTATTACGATTCAATTAAAAATGTTGAGTAAATTATACTCAAATATAAACAGGCTATTATTTGGGTTTTCTTTTAGAATTCTTTGTAAAACTGAACGGATTTTCATTTAGGTATGTTAACAAATCTATTAACTTAAAGTTGAATCAAGTAACAATTTAAGAGAAGATTTATTGATATCTGGGAAAAATTTGTGGTCCAATCTACACACTGAGGTGCTTCCCGTATTTTTCTCAAGGTGCATCCCTACATTGTGCTCGAGGCGTCGAGGCGTACGTTTATGTAATTATAATAAGTTTTCAATTTTATGGCTTAATAATGCGGTGGGCAGTGGGCACCAGGCATCAAGTAACCAGCCAGCATCGATCAGACTGCATCCTCCGAGCCGCCAGCTGGAGACGGACCCGGCCATTAGGCGACAAGCGTTTAGGCCATGTCAGGAACGGCAGGCCGAAAATCGGGCAAATTGTTTCGGGGCGATTAAGTCAACAGAGACGGCGCTAACATGTGCTGCATGCTACAAGCAACATGCTGCCTGATGCAGCAGCAGCAACAGCGAGCAGGAATCAGGTTGAATGAACTGATGCTGCCACGGGATAATGCCGAAAATTGATGAGCTGCAAATGTGCGAACATTAAAGTTTCCGCTGGCGATGCGCAGTAGTTACGACTCGACTCCCCTTCAGCACCTTCCTTCAGCACATTTTCGCTGGTAATCCAACACCTGCCGAAATTCGTTTCGCACTTGGACGCATCGATTACCGCGCTCCACGGATGGAAATGTCAACAGCTCGACAAAGATTGAAACATTCGTTGGCGGTTAAATGACACGTAACGTTTGCTGTGCCAACAACGACGCATCGGACAATCGGCGGAATAATTCCGAAAATCGACACATGTGAGGTGAGAGAGGGCAATCTGTGCGGTTTTGTCCGCCGAAACACAAAGGACTTGAAAAGGATGCTCGGCGAAGCCAAGCGTAAACCGCATCGGGGTGGGACGATCAGCCCCGACATCCTTGACGATCATCCCGTGGCTCGCTTTGTGGATCTGTCATCATTATCCTCCAGAGCTCTCAGCGGGGCGCATGTTCGCGTGTTCGAGGGTCTCCTGGCATTGTTTTGATGCGAATTTGATTATGTTTATAAGGCAATAAATTAGAAAATCAACACCACAACCACACGGAACTATGACTATAACCGCTTTGTTTGCAATCACAATGCGGTGAGTCCATTAAACGGGTAATTTATGGTTGCCTCGCTGGTCCCGAGTCTCCCACCCTCTCTGGGTGGGTCCTGTTGCCAACCCTTATCCCTTACCCCTTACCCTTGCGGTGCCCTCCTCCCGGGTAAATGACATTGTTAAAACGCCCCAAGTGTCTGCAATTTGTTGCTGCACTTAATGTAGTTATAATTCTTAAAAGCTCGGGTAAGCCAAGTAACCCTACTTTGCTGATCGCCTCTTGCTGATTGCCCACCGTTTGGGGATCGCGAGTTGGTCGGCAAATTACAAGTACCCCGAACGGAGTGGCAAGAACCGGCAAAGCAGCTGCAACTTGGCGGCAGGCAGGAATTGTACTCAAGCTTTTCGACTGTCAGATACCTTGTAGACTGATGTATCAGAATTCAAGGTATACAAAAAACCTTTAGCAATAAATAATGTAGGTTGGAGTAGCTTACCATTAACACCCAAGAGGCATTCTATTTCATCAGCATGCATGTTGCGTTGCGATTTAACCCATGATTCTTGGCTCAAAATATTTTCACCTGAGCAAAGATTGGTCGCCAAGTGCTACCCTTTATTTGTACCTGCTATAAATTTATTACCCCCACTCCGGGGGCCGATAATCGAACAGCGATCAGCGGTCGGCGAGGTGGGCAAAAAACAGAAGTGATTTTTGGCAGCATTACAAATTCGGCCCAAGCCGGGACAGGAGCAGAACCTGTGTTTACCTTCGATCCGATAATCGCCGCCACAGCCGGGAGGGTCGAGCTTCTTTTTGCGCTCTTTAAAGTGTCTGGCAAAAGGTGTGCAGACTGCCACATTAGCAGGCCCAATGGGCTGCTTAACACCTTTCCCATACCCCATACCGGGGCAACAAGGAACGGAAAACTTAGGAGTGAGCGGTGGAAGCTGGCTTTTCTATCTCCCTTGGAACCCTTGGAATGCTGCAAGATTTATGAACAAAATGGAAATGGGCCGGTGGGCGGTGCCGCTGCTTCCCAGCGCAGTCTCACATCGCACATCCAACTAGTTGAATGCGACTTTAATTTTTCAATTAGTCGAGCTACCGTATTTGACTTTTGCTCCTCGCCAGCCATTCTGGCCAACACCGCCAAAGGGGCCAACGAACCAGTGACCAGTGATCACTGTAAGCTTCAGGAGTTGGGAATCGGTGCGAGCCATCGATGTTGGACTCGGACTTGGGCTCTGGGATAGATCGTAAAAATATTGCATTTAGCAGGCTGGCTGGCTGCCTGGCTGCCTGGCTGAAAGGCAGAGCGAGCGGCCGAGGCAAACGCTTTCCGCGTTTTACGATTACGATGCAGATGCAACTGGAAGTGGCAAAGTTTTATGGTTATTTTAACACTTTTGCTGGCCCGCGGATTGGGATATGGGAATATCTGCATGCTAGCGGGGCAACAGGAAAAGGAGGCGCGCCGGGGGAAGCTCGATGGCCTAGACAAGCGTATAATTGATTTGGATTCTATGATGTGTGCTGGCCGATTTCCAGAGGCGTTGCGAGCCATAAAAACCATAATTACAGTCACACACCAGTGGCAGAGGGGAGCTTGAAGGCTTTCAGTAATCGATGGATGGTTGTAGTGCTTTCTGAACGATTGCTCGGTTCAAACATAACATACTACTCGCAATAGTTGTCCCTTTACCACACCTGATCTGCAAGATCTACGAGAATACATGGAAAGCATTTAATAAAGAACCCCTAAAGTTCAGTCCAAGCTTAAGGGGACCCCCGGGCCTTTTGTTATCCAATTATTCCACTTCGGCTTATTCTGTTTCCTTATCGATTATATACTGCCAATCTATAATCTGTGTGTCCTTTGGCCGCATCCTATCATTAGCCTGTCAGCGATGTGAGCTTCGAGGCTCGTCTTTGGCGTGTTTATTGTGTTTGATCAAATAATTTCTGTTTTTATGGCACAATAAATGTCCTTTGAGTGCCGGCAGGCTCTCCCCATGCTTTCTTTGCCCCTGTTCTGCTTCTTGCCTTTTCAATTTAGCCATAATTATGTCAGACATTTAATTTATCGCAAGCAAAGGTCCTCAGGTCCTCAGGTCCTCTTGTCCTTCCGTTGCCGCTGCTCTGCCTCGTTCACTGCTGGATCCTTGATGCACGCAAACTTTTTGGGCCAGGACTCACCCTTGTACCCGTCTTCCTGGCTTCCTTTCTCCGCCTCGAGGAGCAACTCTCACCCGTCCAACCAACCGAACTCGTCAGCCATTTTGTGAGCGAGTGTCAGGGTTCAGTGGAGCGCAGGAGTCGTCTCTTAATGTGAGAAAATGTTACAATTCAGGGCCCGCCGGCAATGTCCTGTCAGAGGCCTCGACCTCCTCCTCGTCCTCGTCCCCGTCCTCGTCCCTCAGTAATTGCTCATTTTGCTTATCGGGCGGACCAATCCAGGGGGCTCTTCTACTGCAGGTGTGGAATGTCCTAATAAAACCCTGTGTAAACTCTATAAAAATTTCGATTTGTGGAAATTGCGTTTTTATTAATTGGCTTTGACATGCCAGTGTCAGACAGTGCGAGGGTCCTGTGTCCCAGTTTCTACTATATTTCCTAGTTTTATGGCCCTCAAGAAAATCGCGTGCCTCTTTGTCCACCTACACTTTTTTGTGTTTTTGAGGGGCAAACAACAGAAAAACGGAATTACGGACAGCTCCTAGAATTGCTTTTATCTTATCGTTTGTCGGCAAACTATTTACGAAATTGCCCGATTGTTGTCTTGCGCCACGCGCGCCCCGACCGAAAGCAAGGTGCAACAGGATCTCTGAGGAGCAGGGACCGGGAGGCGAGTCCTGGCAATGCAACCTGCCCTGGCCTGACTGCATCCATCATCGCGTGGCAGGCTCATGATTTGAGGCACATGCGTAACCTGCGCCAATTTGGCGACCCGCACACACTTGCACTTCGAAAATCCTCCTGGTTCGTGTCTCCTTTCTTCAGTGGTTTTTGTGTCCTTTTTTTGTCGGACAATTTTCGACACAGGCTTGCATCTGCTGATTGCCAAGAACGGGGCTCCGCAAGGCGAACCCTCAATTAGGCCGCCCCTGCAATTAGAAAATATATTCCATACCAGGACCAGGAGCCCCTCAGGACTCTCGCTCGATTCCTCTTCTCTCGTTTTTTTTTTCGGCTGCCAAAAAATAGCGGCGGCTAATTTCACCTTTTCGAAGAGCGCCCACGCCACAAACCCGACGTTTTTGCTCGTTTCCCAGGCGCATTCCAATCGGCTGGCCCTCATTAATGACCATGAAATCTAGACTATCTGCCTCGGAGTCAATTCCGCAGACTTGACCTCCAGGCACGAGCCGCCCCAAACTGCCCCTAAACCGGGAGCAGCTTCTGTTTTTTGCCGCGTCTTTTTTCGCCAGCCGCCGTAATGAGTTGGTGGCACGAACGCGCTGCCGCATCGAGAACTCCCTAGGACGGACGGGCCACTATAATTTGATTACGCAAAAACCTGATGTGGGAGTCTGCTCGTCTTCAAACCCCCGTCACCCGTCACCACCCGTCACCCGGTAGACCCTCCCGTGATCCCGAGTGGATTTCATTTCAATTACACCATAAGCGAGTGTAAACTCTGCGATTGCAATCGCGGGGCCTTTGGGCGCGCGTGGAAAGCAAGTCAATCGGAAGAAGTTAAGCCGATTGTCCCGCCCCTTTTCATTACAATGCTTTTTTCAACCCGCCGACACTCGCCTCATAATAAAACGAGAGCAAACCGGGGCAAACTTCCCACTTCCGTTGCTCATTTGAGTGCCCTAGCAAAGGACATGTTTTGCTGAACATCCAGGCAGTTGTAGACTCTCCAGAAAAAGAGTTTAAACCAAAAATTGTGGAGAACAAATTAAATTACTCCCTAGCGTCATTATTAGCTAATATTATAATGCAACCCAGTGGAAAAACCTCGGGCCAAACATGGTTTATTTGCTGTCCTTGCAGGGTATTTCCCGGTCGTTACCCCATAGACTGATTGGCTGGCCGGCTAAACGCACTTCCCACACAGATTTGTGTGTGCGCGCCTTAATTGGGGCGTAGTTGGCTTTTTGGGTTCGGGCCGAGGCCGAGGCCGGTGCCGGGGCCGGGGCCGGGGTTTGGGTAATTGCTGGCACTTGAAAGGCTTTCGGTCACATAATCGCCTTGTCAGATAGAGCAAGACACACGCTGGCTTTGGGAGGCGGGACTGGGAGATGGGTGATGGGCGAGGGGCGATGGGTGATGAGCGTAGGGCGTGGCGAGCTGGGTGGGCCAAAGGACCAAGGACCCAGAACTCGGATCAAGGGCAGGAGGTGGCAGAGTGTGCTGATGCCACCACGCACGGATGAGTCGCTTGATCTTATTATGCCGCGCTTGGTTGCCTGGGAAAAGTCAGAGGCAGCTGGTTGGCAACTGGCAACTGGCAATGGCAACTGGTAAATGGTAAATGGTAGCTGACTCCTGCAGTATCAGGACATTGTGCTGCCGACCCCACGTTTGCCTTTGTGACACTTTTATCTCTGCCCAGCAGAAGTTCCAACCGGGTGAATGGTCGGGATGGGCCTAAGAATTTTGCATGTTTTTCACACAGGTTGGGGTTTGTGCGGTTTTTGGTGGCAAGTGGATTTGCATGCGCCACGCAGCTTTCATAAGAAAGCAAAGGGGTTAGCTTTGCTCTTGTACGAAAGGATGGAGGTTCCTCTGCTCTATTTTGCTAGTAGGTATGGCCTTTTGATTTACCAGTCATGGCCACTAATTTGCATTCTTCACCTGCTGTCCGGGTGAACGAATCGAATCAATAATGGCCCCCGCCTGCACCCCCCGCCATCCGCTCTTCGAACAATCAACAAGCCATATGACAGTTTTATCTTTTTGCGCCAGTCGCCGTCGCCGTCGCCGTCGCAGTCGCAGTGGAAATACATTTTCGATTGTGAATGCCGAGCGACAATTGTCGAATTCAATTAACGCTGCGGCACCACCGAGCGTTACTTAACGCTGCCACCCAACCGACACCCAGCCAGGAGGCACCCTCCTCCTGCCCTGCCTTTTGGGAATTTTCAGCGCCAGGAGGCGGGCAGGACGAGCCGTAGCTGTGGCCGTAGCTGTGGCTGTTTCGCCAGGGTAACGGCTATGCCCTGGCCTGTGTTACAATGTGCGGAGATATGGCGCGGAGCGGAGTGGGTGATGGAATACAGTACATCACGACATACGTATACGCTCCAGGATGCATCCCCCACACCCTCTCCACTCGCACCGGCAAGGGGGTGTGTGAGTCGAGAGCGGTTGCGTGCTGCGTTGCCTCCGCCGATTGGCCGGAACGCGGCTGCAACGGCAACGGCAACGGCTTCGGAAACGGCTACGGCTAAGGCCACGCTGCCGCAACGCTCTGCCCGGACCCCATCCGTCTGCCCGGGAAGCGTTTACCGCACCCAGGAAGGCAAGGCGGACGTCATGGATCACACAGTGGGCTGAACATACCTAAGAAAGCGCCGGATATTTGATGATTTCTACATAAAAGAGGATGAGCTTTGGGACATCGTTGCTATAGCTTTATCTACCTTATCTTATCTACCTTATCTTATGAAGGAAGAAGGAAAATCATACAGATCCCGGTTGTATCATCTTCGAACTTTACCATAGACTAACCGAAACGAGAAGACTGAGGAGACTGATAAATTAAATAGGGATAGTGATGATATTACTGCGGCTTGAGAAGCCCAACAGAGTTTTGCTAACGAACCCACTGTGCCCGTGTCGATTTCGCTCCCTGAGGACGCTTCAGCGCATCGCGCTGTGCCACCTCACCTGGCCCCCGTCCCCTGCCGGGGTACCGGGAACTGGCCAATGGCAGCGCACCCTGAAGCCGCGGGCGACGCATGCGCAGCCAAGTGGCCGGCGATTGGCCCTCATTGGCCGACAGTGGGCCAAATGGGGCTGGGACTGCGGCGGCTGCGGCAGCCGTGAAAAACCGGTTACACCAGAAAAACGGTTCGCTCGCCGTGAGCCCGTGAAAGAACCCGTCAGGGTGCGAGTGTGAGTGCTGCGTGCGAGCGTGGTTGGTTTTCGGTTTCGATTTGGCCGGGGCGCCTCTGCGTCCAGGCACTCACAGCACATTCAGTCAGTAGCTGGAAAAGGCCGATGGACCGCGGGCGAGGCACGAACGAAGAGCAGCCAACTAACCCCAGCGCTTCAGTTTCAGTTTCAGTTTCCGTCGCAGTCGCAGCCGCAGTTCCATCAAAAAATTGATCCGATCGATGCGGCGGCCGAATCGCCATTCGCGTGCATTTAGTCGAATTCTTGACGGTCGAGTGACAAGGTGCGTGCGTCGCGTTGCTCTCCCAGTTGGAGCCAGGAACAACTATAGTACACAATCCCAATACCCAAGCAGTCGCGCCCCTGATCCCATTACTCAGTGAATATATCCCAAGGAAAAGCTAACAAGCTAACAGTGTTGTGGGGCCTAAGGGCTCAAGGAATCCAGTTTACTCTAAAGTTGGTGGATAGCCGGCGGTGCAGCCAGTGGGAGACTAAAGGTAGGTGGATCCAAGCAGGTGCATCAAATTGGAAAATGTCTCAATGGCCATGTAGGAATCGTAAAAATGTATCAGTTTTATGCACTGATAGACTGTGAACTTTATAGATCTCAAGCAAAACAAACAAATTTCATTGGATTCTATATTTCTTGTTCCTTAAATTGTAGTACAGCCTTGGGCAGCCCTTGGCTCTTTCGGCCAAGATCATGTGAACGTCTCGAAACAAATCTGTGCCCTTCGCTGCAGATGTACATAGGTTTAAATTCCGTAATCAGCTAGAATTTCTTTTAGTACGTTAGGATTCCTTCAATGCGCTATAAATTTCCACTATCGCTAAGGACCTCAATGTGTTATCGATTTCCTTTGCCTAAGAGCCATATCTGCACTTGATACTGTCCATAGGTTATGTCATGGGGAAGATGCTTGCGCTCTGAAGAACCTCCAGAAAACAGTACGGGGAATTATCTCCGAAAACTTCTGATTCAGCGGTGACTTATGGGTGACTTAATTAAGACGCTGCCGGTCGCAGCCGTTCGACCTACCCATAATGACCACCATAAACGATCGTAATCAATTTGTTTGCGCATAATTTGCTTTCTCAACAACTAAATCATTAAATCGAGCCGCTTCCCAAGCAGGTTGCGGCACTGTTTGAAAGGCTTTAATAACGATATTTGCTTATCGTGTTCGACACATCGCTCTCAGATTTGTTGTATTTTTGTCCATCGGCTTTTTTCTTAATGAACGACGATCTAACGGATCCGATCGGAACGAAACGGACCCATTCAAGCGGCGGCGTTAGCTTCGCCCGAGATTTGTGGCTTTAATATTCATTTGTGAATGAAGTGGAAGATGCCACCGGATGGCGGATGCCGCAGGTTCAACCCCGTCGAATTTGCAATGCAAAACTGCGACCCGGGCCAATTGAACTTCCGCCGCACGCAGATAATACTCATATAATAGCGATCGATCGATCGTTTGGCAGATCGATGACTTGCCGCGCTCACAGCTAACTTTTCCCACGAGTCCAGCGAGCGACAAAAGTCAAAAATCATATGCTAATTAATTCTTTGTCATGCCGTCGTCGACGTCGTCGTTGTCGTCTTTTCTGGCCACCATTATGGCTCATTGATTTTTGGGAGCTTTCTATAAGCCAGCCCAGCCACCGTCTTTCCGTCAACGAGCCGCTGGACAACTTACTTAAAACGATCGCGCTGGCTGGTCCAGAAAGCCCATGCTAATCATATTCAAATGGTGAAGCGTACGTTTTATTATAATTTTTTTATTTTAATTAGCGGCTGTTAATGCCCGATCGCCCCGTCCAGCGATCGATGGGATGGATCGGTTCGGCGGCAGTGCCTCGCTCCGATTCGAATCCATTTGATATTTGATTTGATTGGGCTCGAATCACTCCCCTCCACAGGGGGCTGCTGAAAAGGGGGGATCCGAAACAGAAGCTCGGCCAACCTGTCGGTTCCACTTTCGGTAATCGCACGAATTTAAATTATAGTATGTTTAACTAATTTCTATCGGTTTTTATGTCTGTTCCGCTTGACATGTGCACGAAGCTAATTGAGACTTACGAGTGGATCGGAGGGATCCAAGGAGAAATCGGTGGCAGTTGCGCCCCTTTATAAATTTTTGTCTCTTTTTGGAAACCTGAATCCGACAGCGGGATGGGGATGAGGTCAGTCGGAGAGTCGCGAGTCGCGATTAGCCATATCTCTAAATATAACTCCCCATTAACCATTAACAGTTCAAATTTGTTTTCGAAAATGATCTGATGACAGATAAAGTGGGGTAAAAATGACAATTTATAGTAGTTCCTTTGGACATCATCAGTTGGGAGTTGCTGGTCACTTTGGTGGAGGAAATTATTACTTATGGTTGCATTATTGCGCCCTGAACTAGCACACGCCAGAGTTGTGCCCATAAACCCGGAATTTCGGCCACATCTCCGGGGGGCTGCGGCCGGAACTCTGTCCAGTGCCCTCGATCGGCCCCAAAGGCAGCATTCGCATTCAAGCCAGCGAAATGGTCGAGCAGCACGCCAATAGGGAAATTAACCCTTTCATTGCCACCAAATTGGTTTCGACCGGAATGTCTATTTCACTTTCTACAAACCTGATGGGATTGGAATCCTTATCGCTGGAGCGCTTGGCCCCGGGCCAACTGCGAACTTTATGGCCTTAACGGCCAGCACGAGTTTCCCGTTCCGAGGTGAGCGGCTTGGCCTGGCCAAAACACCAAGCCAAGAAAAAACAAAACACCAAAAAAAAAAAGAGAAAAAATAAACCCTACCTAATGAACAACTTAATTTCGAGTTCTTTTCTCGTTCTGTTTTTCAAAAGAGCCGAGGAGGTGGAGTGTGTGGTGCGTGCGGTCGGTGGTTTTCGGCTTAACACGCGCATTTCGGTGGTTTTACGAGCTGAAAAGTAGCAGTGGGCCTAAGGACTCCCAAACGCGGCAATTAAATCTAATGTGAATTCCATAATAACATGGCCATGACAAAGTCCGGTCGCCGTCCGGGACTGTGGCAGTTACAGTTTTTGATTTATACGGTTCTTCAGCGCGTTTTCATGCCTCTGACAGGCTGGCGACAGGCCCAAATCCTGGCCAAAAAACACTGGCCACAAAGGACCAAAGCCACAGGAAGCGGAAACCACCCCGTCCACCTAGGCCTGCGTTGTATTTCTGGCGGTGGTGCTGAAAGCCCATTTGCATATCTCCGTTTCTGGATTGCATATTTAACCGAAATGAGCAATTGGCCAAAATTCATTTTAATTGTGAGCTCTGCGAGCCAGAGTTGTGGGTTGCCAGTTGCCAGTTGGCCGTTGGCCGTTGGGTTGGGGAACTCCCGATAATGGGCCACCAGTTCACGCTGCGCCTAGAATGTGCCTGATAAGCAGCTAATTTGAGATACCTTAGCCTTAGCCTTAGCCACAGCCTGGAACCCCGGTCAACGGGCAGTTAGCAGTTAACAGTCACCGGTCACTGGACATGGCCATTGAGCACATAAACCACTGCACATTAAATTCCCGCTGCCGACACCGACGACGACGACGACGACGACGCCGACGAGTAGTTTTATAAAATAATTAAGTTTTATGTATTTTCCTTACTAGATTTTCACTGTTCTCCCTCCCGATCGGTTCAGTTCGGTGTTCTGGCGTTCTGGCCCGGCGTGGACCGCGAAGCGATTTCGTGGAAGCCGTAAAAAGACTTCGGGGAGTGGGCCGCCGCAGCATCGAGAATCTCGAGGCTGGACCAACCAACCGAGAGCATCCTAATAGCCCGGCGACCACGACGACATCCATCAAAGCGCTTTTATGGCGTTCCTGCTTGAAATTTGATTAAAATTCAGCGATTAACTAAGCAGCCAGCAGCCAGCATTCGGCATTCAGTATTCGACATTCGACATTCGGCAGCAACAAACAGCAAATAAACCAAAATACTTTACGGAGGCTAAACCCCAACCGAGGGAGATCGAATCGCATCGAACCGAATCGCTTTCGGGCTCGAATTGAATTGTTGATCACATTTCTTTGACCGGCCTGGAATTGATTTCAGCAGCCGCCACCATGCCGCATACAGGTGAGTGAGTCCCAGTCCCGCTAATGAACTCAGAAATGAAATTAAATGAAAGCGCCAGATGCGATCGATCGCCAGGCCAGACCCCTTTGCGAGCCCCAATCCCGAAAAACTATACAATTCACGGGTATTACTGGCGCACTTTTGTCGCCTGCGTCTGCGTTTACGATCTCGTGTTCCTGTTGGCCACTTAGGCAGTTGAGATGACTAAGCCGGCCAGGCAGAGATTAGCCAAGTCAACAGCGAGATTATGGCCCAGACGCGTGTGCCAATTGTAAATCTTTCCGGCTTTGCTCGCTTTATTGGCAATCCTATTATACACCCAAATATTTGAGGGCTTAACTTGTGACAGACTCATATCATTCGTAATTTATCCTAACACATTCTACCTTAGTATGCCAAACCCTCAATTAAAATAACCTCAGGGGAATACTTGAAAAGGGATATTTAATGTCTGCAACCCATAACCTTGTTCCAGGCCAAGCTGGTGTCAACCAATTGGGAGGAGTCTTCGTGAACGGCCGCCCACTGCCCGACTGTGTGCGTCGCCGGATCGTGGATCTGGCCTTGTGCGGAGTCCGGCCCTGTGATATATCGCGGCAGCTCCTCGTCTCCCACGGTAAGAGTTATCCCCCACAAATAATACCCAGTGCCACTATGCTACTGCTACTATACGCATACTATTCTGCTCTCTTTTTTGGAATGGTTAGGTTGTGTGTCCAAAATACTGACACGCTTCTACGAGACGGGATCCATCAGACCGGGCTCCATTGGCGGCAGCAAGACCAAGGTAAGTGGCTTTTTGAAACGGGGACGGGAATTCAAATCTACTACGGGGACGGGGGGACGGGAAACCACATGTGGTCCCCGGTCCGGACTCCGGAGGTGCATGAAATCAACAAACGATTATATAAAAATCAAACGCACAGCAGTAAATCCATAAAGTATCACAGATACACGGCGACAGATAGCCCCCGATAAGCTTTTTGTAACCAGCAGCTAGTTTACATGTTCGCCCGTCTCGATGACAGCTTTTATGGCTGCCATGTGGGAGTGGCACTGGGCCAGGGACCGGGCCAGGGCCAGGGAGCGCAGCAAATCAATCTCGCCTGCCGAGGATGAGATAGCCGACCTGGACGGCCTGGACGGCCTGGATGCCCACCTGTGCGGTTCGCACGCCCAATCAAGTGTGGCTGCTACCGTTTAAGCCACTGCTCGCTTCACGGCCCACGGCTGACGCAATGGGGATGGTGGCAGTGATAGTGCCCGCTGCCTGTAGGTTACGGGATCAGGAATCCGGCGATAAGACCGAACGAATCACGACCCCAACGCACTGCAGTCTCCTGGGTATTCTGATTTCGGATGGCGGTTTGGCAAACTGATTTCTTGGCTCACCACAATGGCAGATGCCAGCGGGAGTCGTCCTAAGCTTTCACAAGGAGTGTCGAGTTTCCAATACCCTGCACCTGAAGGAGGAGAGGGTGTTCAGCACGTCGACAAGCACAAAAAACACTTAGTTCTCCCCTCGCGCGACTGGGCAAACAATTGCTCAGGTGCTGTGTTTGCCGACGGCACAGAACGCCTAATTAATGGTAGTTGCAACGCCCACCAAGTGCACTGTGCACTCGGGCCCCTCTGTGGTTTTATTTCCGAAATGGGGGGACGGGGGGAGGAGTGGCCGAGTGGCCGGAGTGTAGTTCACTCCCGCTTACATGGTGATTCAATAAGCGCTCCCCGGCACTCACCCGCTCGAACAAAACGCGCATTTAACACCTACGCCGGGTCAATAAAGAAGTGCACCCCACCCAGCGGTCTGCGGCGTGGAGTGGGGATAGGGTCGGGTCAGGACAGTGGCTACAAAGAGGCAGCGCGCGTGTAGATTCCCGATAAGATCTGGCATGCAAGCTTAGTTTACCAAACGGGTCGGGTCAGCGGGGGCTGGTTCGCCACTCCAACCCCTTACCCTTACCCCTTAAGCGTATTTATGAATTTTTAATGAATTGCCGCGTCACACGTGAAAAGCGGGCGCCAGTCCTTCGGCGGCGTTCTCTACCAAAATTAACATATGCAAAGAGGTAAAGTCAGGTGCCGCCTGTGGGGGGCCTCGCCCCAAATCTCGATACAAAAACATGACAACTGAAAGGGGCGTTGCCGTGCGCGTGCACTGCAAATTTTTGCAATTGTTGCGAGTGCAGTTCGCTTTGGTTTGGTTTGGCGCGGACCACAGTTGAATTTCACGGCAATTAACTGCAAGAGCGCGACACCGGAGACACCAAAAGGGCATAAAAGTGCCTCAGGAATGGGAGCACAAGCGGCGAACAATTTATCGGGCAATAAATCTACAAGTGTATGCAAAAAATGCTAAGGAATTGCGGGCAATAAACAAAGCTTAAGTAAGCTTTAGACCAGTTTCAACAACTAATTTATACGATATATATGTTAGGGAATGAAATACAACCAAGGGGAAACAAATATCCCAATGCATGGCATCCCTCTAATCATGACAAACATTTGCATTGTTTCTCCCTCAGCAAGTGGCCACCCCAACTGTGGTGAAGAAGATCATCCGGCTGAAGGAGGAGAACAGCGGCATGTTCGCCTGGGAGATCCGCGAGCAGCTGCAACAGCAGCGCGTCTGCGACCCCAGCTCGGTGCCCTCGATCAGCTCCATTAACCGCATCCTGCGGAACAGCGGCCTCTGGACGGACGAGATGACCTCCAGCCAGCAGAACGCAGCGGCGGCGGCAGCAGCAGCAGCGGCAGCCGCGGCGGCAGCGGCTCACCAGGCGGGCAACGGGGGTCCTGCGTCTGGCTACCAAGTTCCTCCGCCCGTCTCCGTAGCCCCTCCGCCCACTTCGGCATCAGCCACGCCCACAGCCTCCATGCGATTTGGCGGTAAGCCGCCGCTGATGATGACCCCAGCGCCCGGGGGCGGGGCAGCTGGTGGCATGGGTGTTGGTGTTGGGGAGCTACCCATCAAGCCAGCTCCAAAGATGCCGCCCAGCTTGCCGCACCCCCACAATGCCCACAATCACGGCCTGAACCCGGGAGTCTCCGGCCTGGATTTGAGCTACTCCGCTCTACACAAGCACTGGCTGTGGAATCCCTCGCTGCTGTACTACACTCAGGCCCACATCCAGGCCCAGGCGGCGGCAACCGGTGGACAGTTCCTGCCCTATGCCGGCGGCTATCTGCCCCATGCCATGGCAGCGGCGGCCGCCTCCTCGTCAGCAGCCGGAGCCGCAGGTAATGGCGGTGGCTTCACCAAGTCAGAAAGCTCCATTGACTTGAGCACACCGGGAGCGGCCGGCGATGCGCTCAGTGATTGTGATTCGGGAAAATCCTCGCCTGCAGCGCTCTCCCTCACGGGGGGCGGAGGTAGAGGAGGGGGAGGTGCCGGAACCGGCTCTGAGACCTCACCGGGAGCCACCCTAACCCACAGTCGCAAGCGGAATCCTTACTCCATCGAGGAGCTGCTGAAAAAGCCCGAGAAGCGACTGCGGCTGGACAGCAATCGACTGGAGTGCCTGGAGTCGAGTTCCTGCGAGAGCAGCCAAGACAGCCCGGTGGCGCTTCCTCTGGATATTTCGGCGGAACAGGAAGACGAGGTGGCCGAGGGCGAGGAGGAGCCCGCGGAAGAGGAAGAGGACTGCAGCGTGGAAGTGGTCAACTAGAGCCAACTCTGACCCAGTCTGCTGACCCAGTCCAGTGACCCAGTTATAGTTTTTGTGTATATAGATATACGTAGAGTAGTCCATCTAAAGCACCCCGGTTCTCAGTACGCCGGAAACGAATGTAATTTAATTGTAATGCTTCATTCCAAACCTAGATCTCTGATAAAATCTTTGCAACCTATGAATTTGCTAGACTCAAGAAAAAGTATGATTTGATTAATTCCATTTCCATCTAAGATTTCAATCTGTAAGCGGAACTGATCAAAATAAATCAAAAAGCTACTTAACTTAAATGCAATATGACTTTGTTTTGTCGAAGGTAAGGGTAATGAAAACCTCTGGATATCCACATTTACCAGACAAGTGGATGTCCTACGCAGACGATCCTAGTTGGAAAAACTCACCCAAGACCCAGTGGCATATTTAAATGTTGGCAAGTCTTTTCCTCTGCCGGTGGTCTGTGAGGCTCTACGGCTTCTCCTTCTTAATTAACTTGCGCGCCAATGAAGTGTCAACAAGTTGCCAACACAACAGTAGGAGGGGAAGCTCGACGGCTAGGACGAGGGAGAGACTTGCGCGCCAAGAGGGGCCTGGCGGAATTACAGGATGTCTGACACGACCATAACTATCGATCGCCCGCGGAGGCATCAAGGGGAAGTCGCCAGAGGCGACAATTGTTGCATGCAACTGCCGCATCTGACACTGTTCGCAACTGAAGCTGCAACTGGCAGTGCGAAAATGGCAGTGGCATCGAAATCGGAATCGGAATCGGCTCGGTGTGGCGGCGGCAGACATTGTGATCGGAATTCGTAAGCAGAAATCACCTGGGGAGCAGGCACCACCATCCACGGCGAAGGTGTGAAGTTGGGAGAAACTTTCCCAAGCCTTGCAGCAGCACCACCACTACTCGTAGCTGCTGTGGTTACTGCCGCTACTCTGAATATGCCACCAATAAATCAGGGGCTAAAAATAATTGCCGCGACAATTGCGCGGAGCCCCTTAAATTATGCAAAGCGTGAAAAAAGCAACAAAAATGTATATAAGTATGCGAAACAAAAAACGCTTCCATAATTGTATTACGTGCAATCCGGCAAGCGATTCCGCATCCTGGTCTCAACGGCAAGAGGAGCCGGACAAGGACAAGAGCACTCCACTTCATAAACAATGCTAAAAGGCGTTGAGGATGCGCGCAAGGAAACTGACGGCGAGGAATGCAGAGAGCCGGCAGAATCGAGCCAGCAATGGCCCAAGAAGCCTCCTCCTGATCATGGCCAGATTGGAATGCCCTGGCATGACTATGACTGACAGCCAGCGCAGTCATCACACAAAAAGTTCTGCACAGAGAAAAGGGATCTGGAACCGTTCCAAGCCATTTTATTTAATTATTTATGGATGGTCAACTAGTATCGTCTTTAACTCTTAAAACGAAATATCCCTTAATGTTTAACCCGAAACCCAAAATTCTTGAAATATAGAATTTCCCAAAACGTTTTTTCTGTGCAGCCAAGGAACGACAAAGGGCTCACTGGATCGCCGGATCGCCGGGTCGCCAGATCGATGCTGAGGCAGATGCTGATGATGATCGCTGATCGCAGCGTCGATCCCTCTCGGGCGACACTTTTAGGCCAGGCCAGGATTGGCATCAGAGCCACAGCCAGAGCCACAGCCACAGCCCAACCAGAACCCGGCCAGACTGAGAATCAGAATCAGAATCGGGATCGGGATCGGGATCGATCGCGAGCACAACAGAATATTTTTATACGCTCGCGCTCGAAATATCAATGAGGCGATGGGGCAATGGGCCAGTCCGGGAGCGACGCGTTTTTGCTGGGCGCATTTGGCGCGACAAAAAACGCGCGCGCCGCTCGCGTTTGGATTTCGCGCTAGCTTTGGCCATTTTTTGCCTTGCCTTGGCTTGGCTTGGCTTGGCTTGCTCTTCTTGTTAGCCAGCTCCGGCAGGAGGCAGGAGGCAGGAGCGGGCAACTGAGATGTGGAAGCTTGGAGCTTGGAGCAAGCGCAGGAGCTGCCATGGATTGTTGCAATGTTTCGTCGCGCTGTTGCGTTTGATTTGTGTTTTCGGTTTTTGTTCGATCGCTTGCCTCTGCGATTTCGGCATAAATCAAAATCCAGTTGGGGAATCGCAAAGAAATTGCAACCGCCGATCGACAGGCAGCCTGGCAGACTGGCAGACTGGCAGCCAGGCAGTCGTCCGTCGCCTTTGCAACTGCGGGGCCCTTCTGCGCGACAGATATTATGGCAGAAAATTTATTTTATGGCGGTAATGGTGTTATGTTTTACGCGATTAGCAGATCCAAATGTTTGACATTGCGGCGACATCGGGATCGCGAAATCGCGCTAGCCGGCTCCCCGGCCATGTCATCGCGGATTTGGATGGATGGTAATGGAAAAGCGATGGCTTGACAGCAGCATGCACCGCAATTAATGGCCTTCAATTAGGGAGAGGAGCCTTTGAGGATTACGAACAGATGATGGAGCATGTAGGCTGATCTCGGGTTTAGATTGTATTAGAAATGAAATCGCATGTTTATTGTGCCAAGGCGCAGCGGCATTCATTGCACTATTAACCGGTAACCTTAGAAGTTGCGCCACATGAGCTGGGATTCTCTCCACGACCTTCAACCCCCATCCGTCATCAGCCATTGCAGCTCCACTTCCACATCCACTTCCTCTGGCCCGCGGGTTAGAGACCAATGCCCAGATCTTCCGCTTTCTAGGCCAGAACCCCCGACCTCTCCGCAGGTGTTAACCCGGGAGTCGTGGCCTCTCTTGGTAAATGAAGCAATTTTTTATGGTTAATTTCCCAAACGGTGCACTTAAATGCCGCAATCTCAGCGCCCGTCGGCCGGGGGGCGATGGCTGGCCCAGGCTCACTTGTCACCGCATTTCGAGATTGATTTCTCTGTTTTGTCTCCGGCCGTGGGCACAATTAACCCGTAAAAAGCGGCAAGCAGCGGGCCCAAAGGATGGAGGCAGCGGTCGGCCAAGGGGAAGGGGTTAATTGGCTGTGGCAACACAGGCAGTTATGTATAGTATGTTCTCATTTAGAACGCTCCCTACCGACAACCGACAACCGACAACAGGTTGGGGGGAGCGGAGCCAGCCTGTGATGCGAACTCATAAAAATTGAAACGTTTCAAGCGACCATTAAATTGTGAGTTTTGAGCGCGTTTCGGAATCGAAATCGGAATCGGAATAGAACTGAGAATAGGTGTAGAAGGGGAAATGGAAATGGAAATGGGAACGGGTATGGCTATGGGAATCTGGCCAGGAGTGGGAAATGAAAATCGATGGCAGACAGACAGTAGCAACTGTGTGACATTTACATAATTAACCTTTATTGTTGGCCATTGATTGGGGCCGCAGGGGCGGAAATGAGCTGGCCGGCAACCTCGGGTGTGAACTGCTGGCGGCTACTGCTGTTGATGCTGCTGCTGTTGATGCTGCTGCTGTGAAACCGAAAGATCTTTCGCAAACGAGACCTGATCATCCAGAGACGCTTTTGACGAACCGATGGATGGCCCAACAAGCCAGTGAGCCAGTGAGCCAATGACCCCTCGGTGGTCCGGCGGCAATAAAAGTCGAGTTAACAGCTTACAGGAGCCAAACACGACACACGATGATGGATATCTCGGTGGCGACTCCCTGCGCGGCTCTCCTTCAGCAGGGGCGACGCTTCAGCGGGTTTAACAGAAACCTTTTAGTTATTTCGGGCGGTTTCCTTTCAGCTTTTAAAATGTAAAATTTACCCGCCGATCAGATTGACCTTTAGGGAGCATTTGAAAATATAACTTTAAATCTATAGCAAGTTATCAACTTGTAGAATTCCAACTCCAAAATACAACCTAGTTTGGCTCATTAGATCGAAAAATTGTGAGAAAACAATTCAATGGGGAATAAACGAGGGATTTTTTAAGAAAATGTTGCACAAATATTCACTGAGAGTTGAACACAAGAGTACACCTTTAACAATTTAAAATCCAGTAAAATCTGTAAAACAGACAACCAAATTTTGGCCTTCAAATGGCACAACATTGATGAGGCGGCTGTGATTGCCATTTCCCCGGGGACATCGCACCAATGCAGCCTGCTGGGATGCAAATGAGCCCCCGGACTGATCGGGTGTAACTTTGCCCATCCGAAACTTGCGACAGGGATGGGGAGTTCAGAATCACGATCGCGAATCGCGGCGCCTCCTCCGCTGGCAGTTAATTGGGAGCGGGGCTTGTGTGTTATGACACTCTCGTCACCGAGTGCGCTTCGACCCCACCTGGCGGCTCATAAAAGTGAGGCAACTGAGTGTCCGAGCGAGCCGGAGGGGTTGCCTGCCGGGGGATTTTTGCCGCTGGCAGCTGCGGGATCGAGGAAGTGCGTCGGCACCGTCTCGGACATTCCGTCAAATCCATCAAATGCGGATCGGATGCGCTGCGAATCGGGCGAAATGCGCATACTTCCGCATGCGCATGCACCGAGCACTCCCAGGCTCGCGGCCGCTGCAACCCGATTCACCTGCTCGCGCGTTGTTCTGGCCAAATTAACACGACCCGGCCCGCATTATCCGTGGCCATCATTAGTCGGCGGTCGGCGGTCGGCGCGGCAATTACGCCACTCAATTGTCTTTGACTTGCAAGCGGATCTGAGGATCTGTGCGCAGGATCTTGGCAGCACCTTTCAAATGGGATCCTGTTGCTGCCCGTGGCCGGTAATGGAATTATAATTATAGCCTCGCTCCCTGCCTTCCGTTAATGTTGTCAGCGCGCGAGCACGCGCCACACACTTTTTGGTAGAACTTGAGCTTATGCTTTTTAAGTTGTCAAACTATTTGCGCCTCTTATCGCGACGTCCTGGTGGTCAACTGCTCAATGTTGTTGAGTTTGGAAAGAAACTTGATTGAATTTTAGGCCTAAATGATCCACCCCCTTTTAATCCAAGACCCCGTGCTAGCTTCGAGCAAATCGAAGTTTGTTTGCTTATTGCTATCCCACAAGTTTGTATTTAAATGGGAATTAAATGGGAATATGTATTTGTTGTGGGGATTATGAAAGAAGAGTTGTGAATATTTGATATTTTCATTTAAAATTTCACAGTACTTTCTCTACGCATTGTAGCATTGAAATATGATATGATATGTTATAAAACGAGTAGGCACCGTAGTCTAGATTTATGAAAACGAGAAACCACGTACTTTCTTTCCTAATCAAAAAGGATTATACTCGTAGAAGAGTTGTGTTTCTTTGACACTTCCATTTAAAACTTCTATAGTACCTTCTCCATGTTATAAAATAAAAAGGGACACCGTCGTCAAGAGTTCTCAACGTGATATCACGTACGTATTTTCTAATCAAGCAGTTTTTCATTTAAATTACGTAAACTTTGACGTAAACTGAAAGAGATGAGATGACGTCATAAGCCATTGACCCTGTTAAAAGGTTTAAAGATGCTATATCACATTTTATTGCATCAAACCATTTCGGAGATATTGAAAATAGAAAAGGCAATAAATGTCTGACGGACCTAACGTCCTTATAGCTCCTAACATCTCGGAAGACGACGTGTTAATAAGGACAGAGGGACAACCAATTAACCATTGACATGTCCTTTGTACCACAAGGTACATGGTACAAAAAAATTTTCCAGTAACCTCACTGCACCCTAAATAAAACCTGTGCACTTATCGAAGACACAAACCACAGGACAGATGTGTCTTTGTGAGACATAGGTGGCGCCAGACCATACAGCAAAAAGCAATGTAAATATCTCTTCATATTCCCAAATCAAATTTCCTTTTGTTAAGCCTTATATTTAAAATAAAATGTTGGCCATAGGCAGTAAACATCAATTGATGTTTGTGTGTAAACATCAATTGATGTTTGTCGTGCAGCAGTGTTATCACTTAAAATTCAAGCTCGGGAGATTTGAAACGGTGTAGTGGAGATATCTCGAAAAGGAGATACCATGTACCTATTTTCACCAGGCAGTAGTACTGGTAAAAGTAGTATCATTATTTATTCCCTGATCTTTGTCACATGCCTAGAAATTTAAATTTTTACCTGTAATCTAAAAGTTTTTTATCTCTTGCTTAATATACCATTTGTACCTTTAGGTACTTGGTATACAAATGTGAATAAACCAAGCGGGATGTATTATCGAAGACATGAACCATTAGCCAAAACACTTGCTAGATTAGAGATGGAACCCTGAACAACTGACACACATTCGATAACTCCAAACTTGGCGGCAAAGCCTAAGTTTTCAAACATTTCCTCAACACGAGTGGCGATTTGGGGAATACAGACAGAAGTCTTTCAAGATTAGTGCGTCCACTTCCCAGGCCATCCATCCGCTCATTAAGTTGTGCAGCCAAGTGTGTGCCCGTCGCCACCGCTTATCCCGGTGCAATTACGCGCAAACCGACAGCGCATGCGCGACATTTCCGAGATGACCGCGCACTGGCCCTATGTCGCTTTCCCACCCGCCCATTGAATAACGATTTGCTGCCGCTTTCGCGTGCATTAGCTAGCACTTTTGATTTCTGGAGCTAGCTCTGGCCTGACCTCCTCCATACCGCGTCCTTCCCTCCCGCTGCCTTTATTTAAGAAAAAAGGGCCAGCAGGAGGCGATCTGTGAGGCGGCAACCGGTTTCGCCCAACTGCGCAGTTTAAATGCTTTTATTTGTACCCTTTTGGAGGCACTGCATTTGGTGCTGCCTGATATATGTAGGCCCAACACTGGGCTTTTGCCCCCAAAATGATCCTTCTATTCAGTAACCGGCATGACCCTCATTAGGCGAATCTGCGCTAAAATTGGTCGAATATTTTTGCGCTAAAAGGGAAAATCAGGCAGTGTAACGCACCGTGGAGTTTCTTGGGCTGGAGCAGCCGTCACCCAGATTATCAGGAAACTGGAGGAACCAGTTTGCGGCCCGCGGCATGCTGTGGCATGCAACCTAAATATAGAATTCCAGCGAGAAAACAAAACACGAAAAATCGCGGCGATTTGCTGCAAATTAGCCAGCAGAATGGCCAAATTATGGATGTGGCAAATGTGCAGTCGCTCACGCCACGCGCTGCAGCCAAAAATCACGGGCAAGGCCGGCCATTTGTTTATGTTTGCTTTGTTGAAACCCTCCGCGGCGGCCACAGCCCGCTCATGTTTTGGTTGTGGGGCGCTTATCTTATCAGTAGCAGTCACCGCCACAGATACTCTCTCAAATATGGATACAAAAGCACAGGCAGAGCCATAGCCATAGCCATAGCCAGAGGCAGAGGCAAAGGCAGAGGAGAGCGTGCTGCACACACCTTTCGGCCGAGTGGTTACCTGTTGAGTTGTGTGAGCGAGCGAACGAGAGCGGTGCCAGTGCGAGTGGCGGCGTGTGGGTGCGCCAGAGTATCTGTGTGCCAGAGTATCTGCGTTCGCTCGCGACTCCAAACATTCGAGATCCGAGCTCGCAGCTCGCAGCTCGCAGCCCTCCGCTCGCAGCTCATTCGCTCGAACGCAACGATCGCGCACGGTTGGCTCCCCGGCCCAGAAAACGGATACAGAACCCAAAGAATTCAGTGCCCGAGAAACCAAGTACCACCCAAAAGAAACCGCTAAGCAACCGAGCCAGCAACCCAGCCAGCAGCAGTCCCCCGGTTTTCGTTTTCGCAGACCAAATCCACAAGTGCGAGTGAAGTGTAAGTGTCTTTCTGGTTGTTCCTCCTCCTGGCAAACGCAAACGCAAACGCGAACGCAAAGTGTTGCCAAAACCCAAGCCGGTTTCGGGCCTCGGGCCTCGGGCCCTTGTGATTCATCTCAGCCAAGTTCGATTCGATCGTTGCGTTGACTCAGCGCACCAGCATCCCCGAAAAACGGCAACCAATTAAATTGATTTGTGCGGAAAAGCAAAAGTGTGTTTCGACCGCAAAACCATGTTGTGCAACGCGTCCATTATCACTTCTTTCCCGGGGCCATAAAGATCCCACCACAACGGAATAATCGTAAAAAAGACAGACTTAATTACTGCAGTATCTGCCAGAAAATCGACAGAGAAACAGAAACGCAAGCACACCAATTCCGGAGCTGTTTTTTTTATTTATTAGCGATTTGATTGAATCGCGCGCACTAGATTCTTTAATATTATTTTTACCCAACCGAACATGATTTAATTAAAAAGCCGAAACAGATGCGGGGGAGTCGAAGGGACAGGACAGGGGCTTGTTGTTATTTGTTTGCTCGCCTGAGCTTTTTATGTGCGGGATGTATAGTAGGATGTGCCATGCGAACGGGTATAAAACATCCAAATATTGTATTATTATTATACATATTTATCCACAAAGTCCGGCATGTTTACGCGCATTATTTTTTGTGTCGACTGTTTGCTTCGATATTCGACTCGTTTGTTTCGTTTCGCTGCTTGATTGAGCACATCAGCATCAGCAGCAGCAGCAGCAGCAGCATCAGCATCAGCAGCAGTGCGGCCTGGCGAAAAAAGCGCTTGTTTATGTTTTTGTAACCGACGCGCTGTGGCCACATTTTAACATATTAATGTTTTATGGCTCACTCGTGGTCCAAGCGACCTCCGCTCTGTGTTCTAAATGCCCTCCTGGCCATTGAAATATCTCCAAAAAGGTTTGGGTTTCGGGACCCAGAGCCAGGATAAAGTGATTGGGGGGTATTTTTAATCATCACTGAACGCTGCGCCCCAGTTTTCCCAGACACTTGTTCTCTTTACTCTAGTTTGTTGTGGTTTTCCAAAAGAAAACGGGGCAGGAGCACCTGTTCGCCACTTCAAGGCAGCGAACGGAGAGTGCGTTTCGTGGGCATAGTTTGGTGTGGAGGATCTTTTAATTTGAAATGCAGTTTGCGGGTCAATCGCCTTGGATGGGCCAGGGCACCATCAATAATTGGCAACTGCTCTTCAGCGCTAACCAAGTGCCTCGCAGTTATGGCCCCGAAACGCACCTTTGCTGCACCATTCGGCGGCGTGGGGCTGGCTGGGCGCGCTGTTGCCAAAGCTTGCAAATGAAAACAAATACAAACAATTAGCCGAATAACAAAACATACAATACATCCATCCCAAATAGAAAACAACAAGAACGAAAGGCAGCAACAGCCAGACAGACATTGGCAGCCGCCGTTGTGGCGTTTGTAGCTTGGCGCGGCGCGTTGTATCTTTGCAGCCGCCCAAATCGGCTGGGAATCGAGAACCGACAATGTCTATATAGCCAGCCCGCCAGCCTGCCGGGCCGCCTGCCTCTCGCACGGCCCAAAAGCAGCGCCGCCAGCAGCGGGCCGGCAGCGGCGCTGGCGATGTGGTTGAAAAGATTTTCTGTTCGAAAACGGCACAAAATGCACATAAAATTTTTCGGTTTCGGTTTTTGCTTTAGTTGAGAGAAAATCGTCGCTTAGTTAACGTCGCCCAAGAACTGAACTCTGGCAGTGCACCACCACGATCGCCTCGAGTATACGAAACCGATCCGAATCCAAGTCCGAATCCAAATCCAAACCCAAATTCAATCAGAATCAAAGTCGGAATACAAACGGAAAGCACAACCGAACCCGATCGCTAACACGTCCAATTGAACCAGCAAAGTGTGTAACAACCAACAGAGTAGTATATATCAGCAGGTTATACAATAGCCCGCCGCCTGTCCGCTTGCATTCAGCGCCGCCGATCCCGATCCTTGGGTCGATGAATCAGACTCTAGCTTGGCCGCCCCTCCCCTGATTATGTGCCCTGGCAGTATCTTGTGCAAGTGCGAAGGTTAACAACAAGACAAAACCCTTACGAAACCAAAAACTGTGCCCCCACCCGACCATTCCATATTCAATTGCAAAATACTCGTAATTTTCTTGGCACGCCGCCTCGGTGAACATCTTTTTGGATATTTATTAGAGGCGCAGGCATATGTATAGCAAAAGTTCTGGCCAGAAAGATACACAGAGCGGGGTACACGGTCGCCGTCGTAGATCTTTTGCTCGTTGAAATTGAATAAAAATTTATATAGTCAAAAAGCGAGAAAATTTTAGAAACTTTTCAAGGTGAGTTTATTTTTAGCGCCTCGCAATGGCTGCGCGCGGATTGGATTTGTTTCCGAAAATTCTCGCTCAGTCAGTCAGTCAGCGCCAGCTATTCGCCATTCGCCATCCGCCAGATACAATATCTGCCAGATACACAAATTGCGAAAGCGCTGCTGCGGATGTTGCTTCGGCCACCTCCTGCCTTCCTCTGATTTCTACTTCTGCGGCGGCTTGGCGCCACGGTTTCTGAGACATTTTGAAATCATTTTGCGGGACGATAAAGCATTGAATATTAATGAAGCCAGCGCTCTAGGTCGCCCATCGAAATCGGAAAAATGAAAAGCGAGTGTTTGTTGCGATTTCAGTGGCTGCTGCTCTTTGGGTTTCCTTTTCGCTTGATCTATTTTCAGCCAGCCGACTTTGCCTCTGTTTCGCGTTCTCTGGCATCGCGTATACGCAGTGGATGCTCTCTATTCCCATTTCCATTCCCATCTCCATAGGCCATTTTCCAACCATTTGCCAGTCAGCAACGAGCTGCCTGTGATTTAATTTAGCCATGGCCAAAGCCAAAAACTGTTTCATACTCGCCATGCGATTCTACGGGGGTTCTTCTTGGCCAGGGTTCCGGGTCACTGACCCCTCCGCTCCCTCCCTTGACCATTAGCCATCAAACTCTGATGAGTAGTGCACCGCCGTGCACTCTTCCGGCGGTCACCCATTCAATTATAGCAACACTGCCAGCGGTAGCGATGAATCAATGCCCGATAAGATAATGTGTGTCGTTCTATAAACTCGGATGAGCTAATGGTCAGTTTCTTCGGTATCCATGAATGAAATGTCTCTGTTTACACAGCGGTTTATCAGTCCTCAGTGCGAGGCGGAATTAATTACCCTTTGCCCTCAAGGAAAGCTGTTTTTATACCATGTACCTCAAGGCACAAATGGTATATTAGGCTTGTGCAAATGCATGTAGCAGGGATTGGTCTATATCTTTAAGATATAAAAATCTCCTTGTTTACAGCTTCAAATTGTAATATCTTGCCATGTGACAAGTTTTATAAAGATACCACAATAAACATTGAAGATACGGCGAAAATATTGAAGATATGGCAGATGACGTCATATGAATTTCTGCTTCGACCTCATTGTAATATGGGGTTAAAATATTTAAATGGGAAACGGGAAAACTAATTGATAGTGAAATAGGGTACATGGTATCGCGTTGTCGAGAAATCTTGACAGCAGTTCTACTTGTTTTTTATTCGGAATTCCCTTGGATATGCATGTCCTCCTTAGGTACAAACAAAAAGTTCTGCTTTTGCTCCAATTAAAGAACTCCATTGAGGTTCCTCAACAATTGCTTGGATTTTCTCGCCGTGCCTCTGAAAACATACTTGCAGTTTCTTCTCATGCCGGGACCTGGGGCCGGGGTCGGGGACGGGGACGGGAATCGTAAATTAAGGCCGTCGAGGAAATGTTGCAGAGCTCATTAGAATGGCACTTCGCTCACATCCTACAATTCCTCTGCTCTGGCCCGTGTGTGCGTGACAATATTTCATGGCTCGACTTCACTTGACTGCGATTCGTGCAGGAAACTATTTGATGGGGATATCGGGGGAGCGGATCAAGCGAGGAGGGTCTACAAATTTCAAACAGCACTGCACTGCGTATATTTTAATTAGTGGCACTTTTCCTCGCCGCCTTAGCAGTGCTCTCGCCAAATCATTTCCCAAGAATTTAACCTTCGCGGACTGTCACGGTAGATTGCATTAACCCCAGTTGCTGAGGCGAGCGATTTCGTGTTGTTTTTAGCGTTTCGTACTGCACTTCCACTTCAGGGTTCGTATGTCATTCGCCGCAAAAAACAGCGGGCAAAACAACGCTACAAGACGCTAACTAAAGAACAGCCCCGCAGACATCGATTTAAAGGAAAGGGCGGGGAACGCAGAGCAGAAGGCCCAGAGCCATTTCCGAGAGATGACCTCATTTGGAGGATGCAAACTCAACTAATGGTTCAAGTGGAATTCGAGATGGTTGGTGGGCAGCAAACTGTATTCCTGTACGACCTCCGGATGAGCCACTCTCCTCGGCAACCCTGACCTTAACTCCTTCGCAAGATCTGTGGATTTTGTCACTTTCGCGCGGCCAACATGCTGCGGCCCCAGCCCCATGGCACACTTTCGCAGCGTCTCGAGAAATCGCAAGTGAATTACACAATACAAGTGGTTGCCGTACGATTTGACTAAAAAGTAATCACGTATCTGACGCCTCGCAATTACATAACCGCAATGCGTTCAAAATAAACGCCCACAGCCGCAAAATCTTCCACGAAGAAGTGCAAACTCAACTGGATGGATGCCGGATCCCCACTGCCCCACTGCCCCCCGGATCCCGGACCCCGGGCCGGCCGCCACTGCTCTGCTCTTTCTGCACCACAAACGTGACTGGCAAACAATTTTTGGTTTCATCGCCTCGGCAAAAGCCACAAAACCCATCGAGAGATGGCGATTGAGTCGGCACTGCGACTACAAATACCAGGGCTAGGGTTGAGTGGGGAAACCCGCATCATCCCGGGGGCCCCCGCCTCCCAAGCGGAGCTTTGTTTATGAATTTAACGAACGGAAAATATTTATTTTCTGGCCATGCACGTTACCGTTGAAACAAATTATAACATTCACGCGGCGCGCGTTCATAAATCACAGCAGCGGCAGCAGCAGCAGATTTTACGTGCATCTCGTTTTTTGGGAATTTAATTTCGAAGAGAATCGAGAATTAATTGCCCGATATTTGGCAGCATTTAAATGGGCGATGCCTGATTGGGCGCTTGGGAATGCAAGAGACATTCGCCCTGCTGGCTGCCTGCTGCTCCTCTGCCTCTGCCTGCCCGAATGTTTTCCTTGGAAAAATAGATCAAAACGGTGGCCGGCCTTCCGGCCTCGCCCACGGCCCACGGCCCACTGAGATATTTCATGTTGAATATTTTTGAGCGTTCGAATGGTATTTTCGGGCCAAGTCTATTTCGATCGACAGCCCTCGGGCGCGGACGTCAATGCCAAAGTCACAGGCATCAACGAAATCTGATTGTCACTTTTCATGTGCGAAAGCGAAAGCGAAAGTGAGGGCAACCAGTTCGCCTTAACCCCTGCCCTCTGCACCGGCGATCACCTTCTGTCGCCGAGAATGCATCTCCAATTACCGTCACCATTTAGGCGGGTAAGGAGCAAAGGGTGGTGGGTGGTGGCGGTCGCTGTTTGACACAGAAGAAACAGCCGCGTGCGTCCGTCACCGAAATAGTTTTCTAGTTTTCCTCGGGAAATATATATTTTGAGCTGCGTCAGGAATTCGAATGTGACACTTGTCTCCGCCCGTTAAGACAAATTGTTGCCGAACAGCAGCAGCAGCAGCAGCATCGGCAGCATCGGCAGTGCAAACGTTTAGCATTTAATTTAGCTTTTGATTAATTCATATCCAACAGATACTTGGACGGGGAGATGTTTTAACAAATTCATTCGAGTGTTCCCGATGTTCTCACAATGTTCTTGTTGCGCCGGAGAGCCCAGGAGCCGGGCACTTTGTCAGCCCTAATTGCAGCACTTTGTAAACTGTCACAGCCGGGCTGAGGACTGAGGACAGGCGGCCTAAAGGGGCGGCGAGGCAAGGCAACAAGTGCTCCTGGCCCGGCCGAGTGTTCTGGCCCGGAGTGCCTCTGCCCAAACATTTTTCACCATTTTTGATGGAGAGTTATTGCCATTCGGGATTGGGGGCCTTCCGATTGTATCTGCTCGGTTCCATCTGCCGCCTGTCACCTAGGAGGAGCGAATTTGCATTTTGCAATTGCATTTCGGTTAATCGCATTTTGTTAACCCATTAAAGCCCACCAATTATGCACAAAAGGTAATTACAAACGGAAAAACAAATGGGGCCACGGCAACGTGTGGAAAATAGTTTTCAATTAATTGCATTTTGTTCATTATTGTTAAATCAAATGGCAAATCCATTCTCCCATAATCTTGTTGACTGCGTAACGAGCTGCAGCTCGTGCAGTCCGGTCCGAGTGGTTTGGTGCGCTTTAAATGCCAAAAAGAAGGACTCACTTCCCGGCTGTTGCCTGAAATTGGGGTAGGGCTTTAAGGATGCGGATTTTTGGGAAGGGATTAAACGAAAAACCGCACCAGCGGCAGGCGGCAGATTGACAGGCCTATTAAATTGTCATTATATATGCCACACAATTTGTTTGGACCTCTTTGAAGGGGGGCGGTTGGGGGCACTGATTGAGCGCTTTGTTCTGCGCACTTTGTGTGGCTAATTAAATAAATGCGTTGATAATTACGCTTTATTAGCTCAGAACAACTAATATGGCATTAACTATTTCAGTGACAGATTTAAAATTGTATTATTTTGCACCGCATTTTTTATACCAGTTGTTTTTTGTGTTGGCAGCGGCTAAGCCGAGGGCTTGTGTTTTGTGCACAAAGTTTAATTTATGGGATTTGCTTTTTTGATTGTTTTCTATTATATTTAATTACATTTTGTCCCGGAAAATAATGCGATATTTTGCAATATTTATTGCGGCATTTATCACAGTTCCCCCCTCCCGTTATTGGCCAACTCTGGAGGCCGTAAGTCCTTAAGGGGTTCCCCCTTTAGACGACGGAAAAATTGTTGATTTTCAAGAATTTCTTGCTCGGATATATTAATTTGAAACATCTCGAAACTATTATGATAGTTTAATACAATGTTTCAAAAGTACGAAATAGTCAACAATATAGTTAGTGAGTGAAAAGCTGCGATGTATATAACATATTGTCTCCCTTTTGGAGTGTCTCTGCTGCGAACATTGTAGCGTCCTTAATTTTGGTTTAAAACCAAAAATATACATTTCTTTTAAAGTTAATTATGAGCCATAGTTGCAAATCGGTTCAGTAATGCATTGCATATCGTGTTCACAAAATGGGAAAATGTGGTTTCGAGAACAACGCGTTTATAGTTTTAGGTCACCCCAACACATCACCCGACCTGCCCGTTTCAAAGACTTATAACTTTGCGAATACTGCACGCATCGACTTGAAATTTCGAGGGAATGTTCTTGGATAATTGAACAGTCGATTAGGACTATTTCCAATAAATCGATTTTTGTTAACCCCTAAAGAATGGAACCCCCTTAATAACGTTTACTTATCGTTATCGAAACGTGGCAAACCCTGAACAAAGAGCGCATTTTCCGCCTCGAATCTGCATATGGCTCCCTGGCTTTAAATGCAGTTTTTGTGAATATTGTTTATTTTCTTTCTGGACACACGGCTTAATAAATATTTACCCTGCCATATGCCAGCGACCACATTTTGCTTTTGTTGATTTTTGCCCGCGAACGCTCGAAATGCCTCCTCCGATCGATCGGACGAGCGCGCATTGAAACAGCATTTTCGGGGCGCAGCAAACTATCTCTGATTAAATTTTGCATTCGCATCGAATTTCTCATAGAAATATGTGCGAAATATTAATCAATTTTTGCACAGTCACAGCACAATTATAATTCCCTCACACAAATGCACATACACAAATGCAACGGGCAATCAAATTGCCGCATAAACTACAACCTGCGCGCTCTCCGGGGAATGTATTGTACGAGCCGCAGCAGTGTATTCGTATCTGCGGAATTTACATATTTTATTTGTGAAAATTTATGCAATTACAGGCAAATATTTGAGTTTTGCCAATTGAGAAAAAATCGTTCGGCAAAAAGTGCGTTCCCATGCTACACACGAGCATTGTAAATGGAATTACGGAACACAAGCGTTGCAGTGTCGGGCGCAAGGGGATTACACGTTGGTAATGAACTTGGGCCAACCACCTGCCTGCCCACTGTGGGTCTTGTATCTCGCAGCTAGCAGCTAGCAGCTCGCAGCTCAAATCTTGTATCTGTATCTGTATCTGTATCTGAATGTGTTCCATGGCTAGCAGCGGTGGGGAAAAAAAAGATTGTCGCATTCAATGTCACTTGCACTCTCCTCCCGCTCTTGAAATGCCAGGAAAATAATCACAAAAGAAACTGCAAGAATGCATGCAAAGTGTCACTTTTGTCAGCTTTTCTGTTTGTTTCTCGTTTCTCTGTTTTTGCGCCTAGTGCAAAAATATTAAAAATATCATGCAGCCCACCACCAACACACACGGCACAAAAAGAAAACTTTTCCGTTGTTGTTTTTCCCCCGGCACAATTTCTTTTTTTTTCCCCCTCTTATTTTGAGCTTTTTTTGCCTTTTCAAATACTCAAGTGTTTTGATGCACTGACAGTTGCAGACGTGTGCTGGTTTGCGAGCCGCTGCTGGTGTGCGAGCGAAAAAGTTTTCAGCTTTCAGCGCTTGATAAGCGCCGCCCCGGAAAAAGTGAAAAAAATTTAAAAAAAAAAATGTAGGGAAAGGGAAAAAAGTCGAGTCGTCGAGCCGTTGAGTTACGCCCATTTAGCACGCGCATTGCATTAGACAGACTGAGAACTGAAAACTGAAGACTGAAGAGCAACAGCGTCGCCAGCAGAGGGGGCGGCGAAACATGTCCTGTTAGCCGCAAGCACGAGCGCACACATGACGTCACGTCACGTCACATTGCATCAGCGCAGGATACACGCAAGAATTACTTTGACGCGGCCACAGGATTACCCTGTAACCATCTGCAGCCATGCAACTGGCTTTAATGTTAGAAGAATGCATTTCGCATTATTGTACTTGACGAACACCTCCTAATGTCATAGTCACAGTCAATAGACAAGCGCCTATGTCTAGTTTCAAAAAAATTAGACTTCACGGTTGTTATTAGAACCTTCTGGGTTGAGGTTATAGAGGCTATTTTGAACGGCATATTTATTTTAATCAAAGTGTCTAGGCAATGTCCCTGAAACTAGGTCCCAAGGTGTGTTAGAAAGCTATTTTTACTTGACGGTTTCGAATATGAAAATGTTGTCTTGAATATTCAATTTGATCAATCGGTCAAAAGCTTCAGAAAATTCGAATTCAAGGCAATTTTAAATTGGATCAATTCAAATGCTCGAAAAGAGAATATTCTGACAACAGAAATCCACCTGCCCTTAGATAGTTAAGCTTCAAGGTTTTTATTAGAACCTTCTGGGTTAAAGAGGCTCCTTAAAATCGCATATTTATTTCAATCATAGTGTCTAAGCGATGACCCCGAAATTGAAAAGGGCATAGTTACCAGAGCATAGAGCATTGCTAATAGAAAATCTGTCATTAAATAGTTGTGGTTACTTGCTATTTGTGCAATGAAGTTGACAATTGTGATTTCAGGTCAATCAAGTCAATTGATTTTTGGTTTCGGCGGCTCCGTTTGCCATCCCCTTCAGCTTGGCGAGGTGCTTGAAAAATTGAATCCGTACAGCTATTCCCAGATACCCCAAATCCGATGTTGGCGGAACGGTATTCAAAAATCACTCGCCCCGGGCAGAATTTCTACAATTCCCTTTCCCTTTCCCTCGCCTGCCGCTGCCACAGCAACTGCCACTCTCCCCGGCAACTTCAGTTTCACTCGGCAACCCGGCAGCAGCATCCAAAGTTTAGTTTTGGCCCGGCCAACAAAAGCGCGTCGGAAAAAAGCCAAAAAGAAGAAATTGAAGAGCGGAGCCAAAAAAGAAGCAAATAACGAAAGAACGAAAGAAAAAACGTTGAGCAGTTTGAAGTGTACGTGAAATTTGCATAAATGCGAAATCAACGCGTTCACTGCTTGCCGCTGCTCCTGCCGCCCCGAAAGCATCTCGAGGGACTCTGCCAGAGCACTTTGCCACACATATGGTTGTTGTTGCCGCTGCCGTGCGGCATTTGCATGGCTTGTTATTCCCCGACAGCCGCCTGCCACTGGCTCCTCCACTCCTAATTCCCGACTTCTGCCAGTTAGTGGGTGAATATGTCGTCGCCTCTGCCTCAACTGCTGCTGCTGCTGCTGCTGCCTCAGCTTCGGCCTCACTTTTGTTTGGCCCAAAGAGCCAGAGCAGCTACAACCGCATCTCTCAAGTAGTTTTGCCCCAACTTCTTGGAGCTCGGCCACTTGACAGCAGCAGCAGCAGCAGCATGCCAACCGACAAAATGGTAAATAGAGGAGCTGCGAGCCGAGCTGGAGATGTGCCCGCCCCACTCGAGTGCCTTTTAATGAGCTGCTCCCTTATGCAGTTTATTAGTGTGTTGAAATGGCCGGGCCGACCGGTCGACCGGCCGACCGGCCGACCTACACTTCCCATGGCCCAATGTTTTTCTAACGCCCGATTTGTTTAGAGTTTAGCGAGACTGCAGCGCGTAATTAGTTGGCCCAATGCAGATCGATGCTGCCCTGTTCCATTCGATAAACATACAACAGAGACTATGTCGAAAGCAATTCTAATTTGGTCGGAAAATGCAACACAGCGAAAGGGAACTGGCCAACAAGATTTTAGCCTCGATAGCTTGCAGTACGAGTACATTGTTTACTGAAGACGTTATATGGAGTACCCCCTATGGCATTACACCATAAACCATAACGATTATAGTCGAGTGTCTCGACTACGGATGGACGGACGTACGGACGGACGGACAGACGGATCGACTCGGCTGTTAATGCTGATCGAGCGTATACACATGTACTTTATGGGGTCGCAAAAGCTTGCTTCTCCCTATTCTTTTCAGGAACCTCGTATAAACAGTCTAGAATTTGTATGAGCAGAAACTCTGTCTTTTCCCGAGTGTACTACGAAGTGGCCGAATCGAACTGTTGGCCCCAAAACCCCATCTCCATCTCCATTGCCACTCTCTCACCCACCATGACATCATCCGTGGCCATCATCAACTTTGACTGCTGATGGCTCCAGTTGGGTTTCGTTTTCGGTTTGGGTTTCGGTTTCGAGGTTGCCTCTATACTTTTCCCATTTTTTTCTTAGCCGATTGTCTGTTTTCTACCCGCTCTCTGTGGCATTTGCTGCTGTTATTATGGCTTTAATGGCGGGGAGACCACGGCTAATGACCGGGCGTATGAGCCAAAATCAATTGATTCCTTTTACTAATGGCAACTCATGAGCTCCTCTGCTCTGCTCTGCCGTTTCCATAATGGAAACGGGGTGTTTCCCGGTGACAGGAAATCGGCTTATACAATTTTTCCATCCCAAGAACTTTTATTCAATTTCAGCCATTTTTCCGTTTTGCATACCAAAATAACCGGGCCCCACTCCCGAGCCCCGAAAATGCTGGCAATAAATC
This sequence comes from Drosophila ironensis, assembly GCA_021223825.1. Classification (NCBI taxonomy): domain Eukaryota; kingdom Metazoa; phylum Arthropoda; class Insecta; order Diptera; family Drosophilidae; genus Drosophila; species Drosophila ironensis. The sequence goes on along the minus strand of JAJJHQ010007619.1, from coordinate 357,513 downwards.
TTTGGAATTACCGCATGCAAATTGATTTGTTGCCCTCACTCTGAATCAAATGCAAAATGCGAAATGCAGGCGGGCAGGCGGGCAGGCAGCCAACCGACTGGGGGCAGCGTCACATAAATAAATTGTAATTTGCCAATTGTGTGTGTAAAAGTTATTAGCGATAACTCGTTCCCTGGCATTGCCAGAGTTTCGAGTGCGCTCCGGTTTATACCGAGGCTTGACTGTACCCGGAAACGGACCGCTCACCGCTCCTGGCCCACTGGCTGGCCCGCTGGCATTTGGTTATTAGTCATAAAGCTGCACTGGGATTGCCAACCAGCCAAACAGCCAACTGGACAACTTTGTTAATGATACATGGTTGACCAAGTTTGGATTTGTTGCCGCTGCGGCTGCAACAGCAGCAGCAGCAGCTTTGTTTGCCGTAGCTTGTGCGGCGTCAAGTTGATAAGTTGCCAGAGCAACTTCAACTTGCTGTTTGAGGATCAAATAATTTGTTTACAAATTGCTCGCATATGGAAAGTTTGTGCCGCAGTTGCCCAAGGCCGACTTAAAGTCTGAGGAAAGTGGGTCAGGCCCCAGGAAGGATAAATATTGAAAGGGTTCAGGCACTCGAAGGCATAAGCAGCCTAAGGAGCAGTAGCCTAATCCCGAGGCAAACAGATGCCCCCCGAACCCGAAGTGATTCAATTTGCTTGCGGTTATACTCCACTTTTCATACACTTTAAGCATTCCCAGTGGACTCCATTGACTATGACATTTTGTGGGCCGCATAAGAGCATCCTTCTCCAGGCAGGAGGCAGGAGAGCATTCAAGTCAGTAATTAGCCAGGACTCTGAACTGCTCTAAGCTACCGGAAAAAGGGAAAAAGGGAAAACAGGAGATGGGAACGCGTTCGTGTTTGCACTTTCGTGTTGTTGCGCTTTTGGCCCCTTTCAGTCTGGCACTTTGGATCCACCTCCACACAAAACAGCCGCAACATCCAGATATCCACTCCGCTCCACTCCACTCGGCGCCGCATTTATTTAATATTTTAATTAAATTATTCCCGTGCATGTGCAGTTGCCGGCGTCGTCGACGTCGTCGTCGTCGTCGTCGTCGTCGTGGGTTTGCCGGGGCGTCTAATGGGCCAACTTCATGGCGTACAAAGTATTTACATGCAAATGCCGCCAACGTGTTACGGCCTGTAACTCGCTCGCTCGCTCGCTCGCCCGAATCCTGAATCCTGGTTCCTGGAACCTGGAACCTGGACTCGAGATGGAGCCATTACCACCCGCACTTAACGTTAATTAAACTGCTGTGTGTGCTAAAATGTCTCTTTTCCATATGTGCATGTGTCTTGCTCCAGCCGCCGCCCCCCCTGAATATTTCCAGCTCCACAGCTGCTGTCGTTTTAATAGCTTAATGTAGTTACTTCCACTTTGAGTGTCTTCCATCCAGCACACTTAAAGTGGGCAAGAGGAGATCGGGGTGGAGGGGGTTTGGGAGTGCGAGTGCGAGTGCGAGTAGGGGGTTCCCAACACGAAGCAAATGTGTCTTTGCTAATAAAAAACACAACACTCAGCAAAATTGTTATGCAGCAAACTAAATCAACAGACACCCGAACCCAAACCCCGCCCACTGTTCCATACCACTTGCCATCCGTCCCCCAAGCCACATCCCACATCCCACATCCCACACCCCGGCCTCCTCCGACGCACGTACAAATTACAAAGCTATGCCGGCAAAAAACTACAGCAGGACAGCAGGACACTGGGACGCAGGACACAGGAGGCAGAAAGGGGTTTGCAAAGAAAGACGGGAACCCGTGTAAGCCACACTTACAACACGGCTCCATGTGCCGTTTGGGGTGCGCTTACTTACAGCACTCACTGTGGCCGGGCTGCAGTGTGGGCGGCGAGTCCTTCCTGCTCCTGCTCCTGCTGCCCGCCGCATTCTGGGCTGCATTCTGGGATGGGTGTGCGTTCTGGGTGTGTGCAAAAAAGGCGATATCTAACAAAGTTTAACTCGTTTTATGTCCAGCACCCTGGAAAGTTGTGGCACGAGAGTAGATTGGTGATCGGTGGGACATCATCTCGAAATCAATTATGGTTACTCTTATGTTATAATACTATGAAATCAGTGTTTCTCTGATGCACCAATTAGGAATATTTATGAACGTGCAACACCTACTGATTTATCAGGGTTTGAGAGGGGTTCGACCATGGTTAAACTTCAAAGGATAACCCCATGGTCGAGCATAGACAGCAGATACAACTGCTGCAGTCAGTCAGCCGAATATGTTGGCTCAGTTTGGCACACAAAACGACGCAGCAGCAGAGTAGCAGTAGCAGCAGCAGCTCTTCTGCATGCAGCTGCATCTGGCATCTGGCGCAGCCAGTTGCGTTTGGGGAGAATGTCGGGAGGGGTTGGCGGGGTTGGGGCTGTGTGCGATGGCAGGAGCCGTCCGACTGCTGCCAGGATTAGCCTGGACATGCCTGAATAATGTCTTTATTAGTGGCCAAAAAGGAGCAATCACGCCACGTCTCCTGTCTCCTTCTGCGTCCCCAATCCGCCCCCGTTGTTTTTTCAGCTCTGCTTTTGGTTTCGTGTGTTGTCGGGGTTTTGATTTAATTAATTAGCAGCGTACGTGATAGCAAGGGTATGCCGTGTTATTGTCATTATTACTAACGCACCGTCCGTCCTGTTTTGATTTCTTACAGTCTGCGCTAAAAGAAAATGGCCCAACCACAGCTGCTGCAAATCAAATTGTCACGTTTCGATGCCCAGCCCTGGGGCTTCCGCCTTCAGGGGGGCGTGGACTTTGCCCAGCCCCTGCTAGTGCAGAAGGTAAGTGCTGCTCCGTCAGGAAAACTCGGGAAAACAAAAGCTGTATGGCAATATTAGTGATAACACTTGCCCCGCCACGGCACCGCCGCCGACTGGTGTGGGAAAATCTGACGCGATTGACAAATGGAATTTGTGTGTTCGGAAACACAAACTCTCGGAACAAAATTTAATTTTGCGCGCCGGCCAGCGAAACAATTTTGAAAAAGCGAGCGAAAAGCGAATATTAGTTGGCCAGTTAATTTATTTATGTATTTAAGTGCTCGCTGGCAGTGTTTTTTGTGTTTGTTTGATAAAAATAAATCCGTGGATATAAGTTTCACTTTTTGCGGTCGCTTTTCGTGCGATTTTTGCGCACGTTACCCAAAACAAATAAAATCCGTATTTTTCCCAATTTTCAACAAATTTCCCTGGCCATATTAAAGCGAATGGACACAGATACATGCATATACATACATATGTACAAACCCCCACACACAACCGCCAGACGGACAGACAGACAAACAGACAGACAGAAACCCAACTAAAAATTTGTTAAACATTCATAGCAGATCTCGAAACATTTTACATTTGCGGCGACACGCAACAACAAATTTTGCTAAATCATTTTGACAACTTTATGAGCGCTTGCGGCGCGAATATATCGAGAAATAAATGTACTACACATCCATCGACGTGCATCGAGAATTACGAATGTGAGGCTGTAACTAATTAATGGCCGTTTAATAGCTTTTACCGGCAATTGCCTGCCGCCCAGCAGGGCTTCCAAGCTCCGGCGAAACATTTGACTTCGCCTCCTCTGTCCCGAATGCTTTCCTCGGTATCTAATCTAAATACCTGCTGCTGTCCGTTCAACGATAATATCGCCGTGCTGAACGCAAACAAAAGCAGATAAGTAGCAGCACCAGCTAATATTAAACATAGTTAATCATACCCCGCCCTGGTTGTGTGTGCAGAAGAAATGCTTGCGCGATTAATGTGAATGGAAGTGAGTAATGCGAGTACAACGTACGGAACCCGATCAAGGCGGAGCCCTCGACGAAACAACGCGCATTCATATTTATGACTCAAATCACTCCGATAAGGGTGCCGCCGAGAGGGTCTCTAATCAGAAGCAAAAGTCAAGAATGATTCTATTGTTCCCCCCATAAAGGGAATTGCGCAGGGCTTCTGCTGAAATAATTCCAAATTATTGATTGAGAGCCGGGACCGGGTTCGGGGCCGGGCAGGTAATTGCTGGCATTTTGCCCCTTCTATTGCCCTGAAAAAGCATCTGTAAATATTTTGTTTCGTTCAGAAACAACACACAAATTCTCTGTGAGCTCTCTGTTTGCCTTGGGTTCGAGGGGGCGTGGTCAGCGCTAAATGCGCAATTTCTATTTAAACAGCTGTGGATTTGTGTCAATGTCTCTTTTCTGAGCTGCAACGAGCCATAGCTACATATTTAAAACACGAAACGGAACACCAACGAGTAAGAACGATTATAGTCGAATGCCTCGACTATAAATACCCGGATCTTAGTTTTCACCTGCTTTATAGAAAATGGATAAACCTTGTGGGCGTAACTATCACAGATGGATATTGGATCTACCCATATACCAACCAAATTTAGTGCCCCTAGAGTTCCAATTGTAAGCCCCACACAATTTCTCGGTTTGCAGGGGTTGCGAGTATGCAATTAGTTCTTCCCTACGTATTATAGTGTCCAAAATCTATATACTTTATGTGGTCTGAGACCAATCCTTCCCCCTGTTACATACTTTCGTACGAATTCATTATACCCTTGTTATTTTTATGAACCGGGTATAAAAACGAAAACAACCAAGTGCGGATTACGATAGCAGTGAGCTGTTTCGATTAATTCAAAAACGAATAAATTGAAGCGCTCCTGTCAATTAGCGCCAACCCATTGCGATGGCAGCGCCCTTGCCACAAACAATGTTGGCCAAAAGTGCAGCAGCCGCATTAAATGGGGGTGAAAAATTGGCTGAGCAAATTTGTTTGGAATTTATGCGAAAATCACAAAGCACACAACGCAATTTTCGCAATTTGAAATGGAAATACTTATGGATTGCACACAGCAAAAACAAAGCTCCATAAATCCGAACGCCAACCGTTCTGCGCTATCTTTTCTAGAATTGAATATACTTATAAGAGCTATATGGCCAACCTGAGTCTAGCTCAGTTGCCTGACACTTCAAGCCCAATTGAATTTCGAATGGCGCACTTAATTCGCATCCTCCGCTGCAGGATACTGCGTAAAAAGTTTGCTCATAATGAGCCACACATAGAAAAATGCTACGGCATTGCCTGCTCTTGAACAACATTTATTGCTGTTGGCAAAAGTTTTCTGTGGCTTTCAAAGTCCGCAAAGAAAAGTAAAACCCGCCAGTTTTCTCTGTGCACCTAGGATGAGCTCCTTGGTTGCCAGGACACAAGCTCTGCTCCTGTGCAGCAGAACTAAACCCAACGAACTCCTCTGAACTCTGGCACTGCTCAACTGAGCATTTGGCACTCGAGGACTCTTCTACCTTGACAACAAATCATCTAGTCATCGTCAGCATCCAATCATGTCAGCTGCCTGGCTCTTGAGCCGCCGTCAACAAATTGGCGTCCTTTAAATGCCGCTCTCATCAAGATGCAACACATGACATGGAGCAGACCGAAGCGGGAATAAATCTCCTCCGCCCCGTCCTGCTTTCATTAAATAACAAAAACTCTGAGAGCCCGGGGCATAAAAATAAGCTACTGAGCTGCTTAAATCGGATTAATTTATGATTTCTCGCAGCGGGTTCTGGTTCTGGCTACGGTTCTGGTTCCTCGAAACCAAAGCGCCAGAATGAAGTCCTTTTCCTGTTGCTTCCGTTGTTGTCCTATGTGTCCCGGTTGCCCGCCCTGCTTGTCCGGCGTATGTCCCGCATGTCCTGTGTGTGTTATAAGCTTTATGCCCACGGATTTTCACCCACTCACCCGGGCGCACACACAGAAGCCACGTTTATATTTCATTATCAAGTGCGCCGGGCGGGGTTCGTTTTCGGCCACAAAAAGCGTCGCACAAAAGGCCAAAGTCAAATAAAAGCGAAAGCCAAGCTCTGCACAAATAATGGACCAAATAAGTAATACAAGAGCACAAATTCGGTTTACTACAAATTTCTGGCTTTGGAGGATGTGGAAGGCGAAAAACAACAAACAGCAAACGACAACGGCATCAGTGTCGGCTATTAGCCAACTTAAAGTCTAGACATCATCGGCGTGGAAGAGTGGAACTCTGGAGAGGACAGTGCATAACAAGCTTCTGACGGCATCCAAGGCAACCGCCGAAGCCGCCAGACCCACACATGATCCCCGATCCCCAATCCCCAATCCCCAATCCCCGTTCCCCTGCACCACCATTTTATTCGTAGCAACTCCGCGTTTTGCTCATGCAAATCCGTTGGTGTGTTTTTTGCACACCCTAGCAAGGAGTTAGGTACACTCGACAAGGCTTTTGGACTCGAGAGATTACAGAAAAAAAAAGACAATACTGGCAATTAAAGTAGGATAGTTTTAAGCCCCAATAGAATGTTGGAATCATGAAACCCTCTTGAGGATTTCCGCGCAGCAAGTGCATTTGAAACTTGGCTTTCGAGTTGACCTTGCTCCCGTTGGATTTTTTTTGGGGCCACCACTCCGTCTCGGTTCGGTTCAGTTTCGGAAGTGTTTTTGCTCGTTTTGAGCTTGTTTGTTTGCCTTCCCGGGTTGGCCATTAATTATTTGACTCCTGTCTGGGGGGACCAGGCAGCGGTCTTTGTGCGCGTGTTCTTGTGCCCGCGCTGCTCTTTGTCTCTGCCTCAAACTATGGAAAATTCATAATTCGGGCCGTTTCTATGCGCGCGGTATATTAGTGCAGCCTCCCTCCCCATTGCCACTGAGCCACCGAGGGTTGCTTTCAGCATTTCGAGGAACCTGTCTGGTCGGCCAGGCCAACCGACAAACACGCCCCCGTGGTCTGTTTCTGATTTATGCCAGTCAAATTATGAAGGCGAATTTCCCTGGCTTTGATTTTCGGCCTTCGAGTAATTGAATCTGCTGCAAGAGGCGGCAGGCGGCAGGAGGCAGAAGGCAGGAGGCACCCTGTTGCGGTTGCGACAACTCTCGACGACTGATGTCTGTTGGCTGCTGCTGCCGCCTGCTGATTGAACTTGCACTTTTCCGGACCGCAGCATGTCAACAGGGAGCAGAGAGCAGGGGCAGAGGGCTCAGCCTCCAGACTTCTCGGGCTGCGGTTGCTCTCGATTTACTCGGACATTTTATTAATTGCACAAGAGCAATAAGCATTGTTGCTCACTCGATTGTGCAGCAGCAGCGGCAGCAGCAGCAGCAGCAGGCCCAGCATCCGAGGAGGGATACATGAAAATTGCATTTGTTCACTTGGCAGGAAATTTACATGCTTGTTGAAATTTGTGCTGCGGTTTCGGCCACTTTTCCCCACTCAGACTCGGACAGAGCCTCTCCCGAAAGCCACAGAATGGGGCTGATTACGGCCTTAAGCCGCACCTGCCGCCCTGGCTGGCGACTCCAGCCCGGCTAATTCCGCAGCAATTACCAATGGAGCGTTAATTGAATTAATAAAGAGTGGATGTTGCTGCCGCCCATACGTCCGGTGGAGCAAACATTTCGCGATGCAATGCTGATTCCGTGATTCATCTCTGTCAGTCGCAAAAAGGCGTAATTGATAAAAGTTAAGCCAGCCGCACATACGCACTGGCACTGGCACTGGCAGTGGCACTCTGGCAATGGCAATGGCATTGGGAACCGCCTGGCACTGAAAACAAAAAGGATAACCAGACAGTGATTAAGTGCCTGGCTGCGTCAGTGCCGCATTTGATTGATTATCAATTTTACCGGGTCCGCTTTAACGGACTCCACACGAATCGGACATGGTCTGCATGCCCGCTGCTGCATTGCATTGCCAATTCAAGAGTGTTGAAATTTATTGAACAGTCTCAGTCCAAGCCCCAGTCCCTCCTGCCTCCTGGTTGCGTTTCCTGTTGCCGCATCCCCACCCTCATCCTCTTCCGCTTGAGGGAATCGAGTGTGGCTTCCGCTGGGTCCCAGTTTCGAGTCGCGGCGGCGTTCGGCCCAAAGATTACTCATTATTCTCGGTATTATATGAGATCATTTAAGTAGTTGCTGCACTGTTGCGTCGCTAGGCCATTAACAAAAGTATTTTCGACCCGATGCAAGTTTAGCCACACTCTCTGATCCGTGCCCGGCATTCCCATGCTCACACTCTGGTTTTTCCCAGGTACCTGGCACAGCAGCACTACTATCTGCAGTCGCTTTAAGTTCACTTGCACTTCATTGAGCAAATTTTGCAGACCAGACTCGAGCACGTCTTATTTAGATTTATCCTGCCTGCTACGCTTCAGTTGAGTTGTCGAATTCGTGCCTGCCTGCCTGCCTTCCGCCCAGTCTCCTTTGTGTGCGCCTGATATCTCTTTCGGCCTGGTGGCTATATCTTTAATATATTATTGAATATTTTGTGGCCTGCTCCGGAAATTGTACTAATGTCTAGCCATTGCGGGCCACATCCTGCTCGAATGCCGCTGCTGCTGCTGCTGCTGCTGCAACTGCCGCCACATGCAAAAGTCACATAAATTTGTGCTCCTTTCTGCTGACTCCCATTCTCGTTCGCATTCCCATCCCTGTGGCCTAATCCTTGTGCTCAGCATCTTTGCGCAATTGTTGGTGGCCAAGAAAGGCAGCAGTATCCCGCATAAGGAAGGTTTACAGTGCTTTCGCTGCGCTATCTGTTGTCCCTGCTCTTAAGTTGCATGTCAGCGAGCATAAATCCTTCAGTGGAAAATGCTCGCTCCGCTGCATCTGGAGCACACACATACTCGTACAGCTCGAGTCCTGATAGCGAGCAGCAGCAGCAGCAGCAGCAGCAAGCGGAGAAATTATTGGCCGAGCTCAACACGCTGCATTATGTGCGCCATAAATATTTATAACTTCTAAGCGTAAAGCGTAAAGCGCCAAGCGTAGAGGGCAAGCTCTTTAAGCGGAATCGATTCGGATGCCGGTCCGGAATGGTAACAGCTACGAGTAGGTTACGTGGGAGCCAGAGGCCTCGATTAGTCAGCTAATGGTTGTGCAAGCCGGCCTTTTGGTACCTGCCTCGGGAATGATTCACTCCAACTTCAGGTAGCCACCACAGCGACTGTCTGCGTCTTTGTTTCGGTCTCCAATCCCCAAATTGATATCTCTGAGTCACACAAGGTATTCAATGCATCGAGTGTGTGCAATATGTTTTCCATAAGCTGGAACAAGACTCATCGCCGCGAGTGTGGCGGGTGCTCGCGGGAGTCAGTGATTTAATTGTTGCTTAGTGGATTTTCGCAGCATCAGCGCTGGATAAGGGCCAGCCAAGCGGAAACGGAAATTGCGCACCGAGCACACTTATCTCTGCTGCCGGCTGCCGGCTGCTGACTGCTCCTGGATATCTCACTTCCTGTGCGTGTCCGTGCCCCAGAAAAGGATGTGCGCAGCGCAAATTGCGTGCTGCGGCGTAATCGAAATAAATTATGAACCGCACTTACGGTGCGGCCAGCGGAGCCCTGGAATCTGGCGCATCTGCGGCTTCCGGGGCGATGAGAGCTTTTAGCGCTCCGGCCGGCTGTTTGTTTGGCTTTAATTGGCGGCGGGGCTTAGGCGGCGACAGCCAAAGTTTGTCCGGCAATTAGCGGCAGGTAATAGAGCCCCCGACATATGCCATTATCCTGGTTATTATTTTATTCCGTCGTCTTTTGTGGCCCCGCCGGGCAAACGCATTTGCCGTAACGATATGTCATTGATTCTCGTTTAACGGCGATGGAGAGACGGAGACGGAGACGAAGCCGGCTGCTTCGCATCGAAGTCATCCCCTTGGCAGCCATTACGCACTGCCGCCAGGCACAATGTTCTCCATCTTCATGTGTCGCCAAGCGCCTTGGGGCCATGATATATTGTGTCTTGTCTTGTTTATTTGCCGCACAGAGCGGGCAGGACAACAGGATGCGGCTGGTGGGTGGGAATGGGAATGGGACTTTTTTTTTATTGTTATGACGCATATCTTCCACTCCCCCGGAGAAATTGAGACGCTCTTGATTTCCCGGTGATTTATTGTTGCTGTATCGGCCGCCGTCCAAATTGATTGAATATTTACTAAACGTCTCCGGCAGTGCCCTCTAAATGGTTTACAGGAGCCCACAGCTGCGCGCTGCCACCGATCCCACCCACAGTGGCAGCCCCCCAATCGATGGCTTTGAACTTCAGGGCCGAATGGGAGTCTGCAAAAAAGTCAATTTTGTTAATCAACACGAACGACTTAATCCAAATTGAATGAACTCGAACCTGGGAGCGCTGGCAAAGCGGATCAGCCGCTACACATCACCCGGATCCGGATCCGGATTCGGGCCAAATGCGAGAAATAAAAGCGGGCGCAAATTTACACATTTTTCGCATTTCTGCACCGAGGCGGGCATCATCCTCTGATATTACTCGTATTTTTTTCTTCACTTTTACGGCCGCCTCCTTTTTCGGCTACGAAACATTTGCCAATAAGTGACTGCGAACCAAACCGAACTGAACGGAACGGAACGGGACCAGAGCACACCGAACCAAACCGAAACAAATCGGCTCAAGGCTCAAGGCCCTGGCCCAGGACTCGCACAGGAGCCCAGGTGGGCGCTCGGAGGCCTAAAAAAGCGAAAATTGAAAACGCAGCTGCCAGGGCCATAATAAAGCCCCAAACACGCAGCAAAAAGTGAGAAGGGCTGCTGTGGGCTATGGGACACGGAATACCCTTTGACCCGAATGATTATCATAACAAGTCATCAATATAAAGACCGAAATAGTATCTTATATACACCGCCCATGAATTAGTGCAGGCGGAGTTATAAAAGGTATCAACCGAATTAGTATCAAATATATATTGTCAACATAAATTTAAAGAAATCGTGTTTAATATTTAGTATCAGAGACCGAAACAGTATCAATTATATACAGGACAGCAACCAGAGTAAACCATCTAATTTATACAGCCCTTGTAATAGGGTGAAGGTGGAGATATAATGGTTATCAAAGTAAATAGCAATTTAAAGTATCAATATAAAGACTGAAATATTATCTAATATTTAGTATCAATATAGAGGCAAATGTAGTAGCCCTTGTTATGCTACAGCTGGAGATATAAAGGGTATCAATAGGAATATATAGACCAAAAAAGTATCAAATATAAAGTATCAATATAAACCCCTAAAAAGTATTTAATAAATTACATCAATAGAGACCGAAACAGTATCAATTGGATCCTGGACAGCGACCGGAGTAAGCAACCAGAAACCGAGATACCCCTCCAAAGGATATCCGGGCTTGAAAGGGACTGAGAGGGAGAGTGAATTGCGTTTTTGTGAAAGAGTCGGAGTGTGAGGGGGCGGTGCTCGGGCCACACCCCCACGCCCACTGTCCATGGTCCATAGCCGGCTCAGCCACGCTTGAGGTGATAATGTAATAAGCACTTTTTATGACCCGACCGGATTTAGACCTAAAATTCCACTCCACTCCGCCTCGCAACGAAATGCGAAATGCGAAATCCGAAGGGCATTGTTCTGTCTGCAAAGTTCGCTTGGGCCAGTGCTAGTTTTTCCGGAATTTCGTTCGGATCTCCGCCAACGCCCTTGCCCGTCATTTTTTTATGGCCGGCAAGGATTTGGATTTTAGCCTGCAGTTGTTTGAGCTCAGCTGAACATATTGTTTCCCGTTTCCCGGTTGCCGCTTCCCGCTTTGCCGATTTCCATTTCGGGCTTCCCCCCACATGTTTGGTTTTTGCAACCAGGAGACGCTGCTAATTGGTAGCATTCACACGGCAGGTGAAAGGGTAGCCCCGGGGACGCTCCGCATGAGCGTGGATGCGGGGGGTGCTCTGCTTGGGCCAATAGGAAAATTTCTCACTCACCGCCGTGCATTTGATGGTAATGGTGATGAGATGTCACCTACCTGTGGATCGAAAGCATATGTTACATACTGAAAGCCATTCTCAAAGCTTAATATCTAGCTGTACCTGTGCGATCTGTACTGTACCTTTGCGATCCTTACTTGCACCTGCACGGTGTACAAGCTCGTGCGTGCTTTTCTTCTAATTGGGCGTGGTCCCACCGTTCGTACACATACTTTCAGACACTTCCACTCTATGTATTCACCCTTTTAAACACTAAAACAAACTTAATTTAAATAAAAACATTTTTTCACCAAAAAAGCCGCGCACTTTTCACGGGTAACCGAACTAGAGGTGACCCTCTATGCGATGTAATATCGATTCCCTCCCTCAGCTTGAATATTTTGCCAAAATAGTGATTGATTTTNTGCCGATTTCCATTTCGGGCTTCCCTCCACATGTTTGGTTTTTGCAACCAGGAGACGCTGCTAATTGGTAGCATTCACACGGCAGGTGAAAGGGTAGCCCCGGGACGCTCCGCATGAGCGTGGATGCGGGGGGTGCTCTGCTTGGGCCAATAGGAAAATTTCTCACTCACCGCCGTGCATTTGATGGTAATGGTGATGAGATGTCACCTACCTGTGGATCGAAAGCATATGTTACATACTGAAAGCCATTCTCAAAGCTTAATATCTAGCTGTACCTGTGCGATCTGTACTGTACCTTTGCGATCCTTACTTGCACCTGCACGGTGTACAAGCTCGTGCGTGCTTTTCTTCTAATTGGGCGTGGTCCCACCGTTTGTACACATACTTTCAGACACTTCCACTCTATGTATTCACCCTTTTAAACACTAAAACAAACTTAATTTAAATAAAAACAGTTTTTCACCAAAAAAGCCGCGCACTTTTCGCGGGTAACCGAACTAGAGGTGACCCTCTATGCGATGTAATATCGATTCCCTGCCTCAGCTTGAATATTTTTCCAAAATAGTGATTGTTTTTCTTGTTTTTTTTTTCTATAATTATTATCTATTATGTGTTTTAGATGGGATTTCCTTAGGAACAGGATATTTTGGTCTACTCCATCTTGAATTGTTGTGGTATTGTTATGTTAATTTTTTCTAATCGTGACAGATCTTGGGAATTTTAGGAATGATAAGTTTTGGTCCGTAGGCTTGCAATGCTTGACATTAAATGTTGTCTTCATAGCAAGATTAATGTAGTTGTTGTTTTAATTCTTGAGGTATTATTATTATTATTAAATTAAAAATTACCAGCAATTGCAAATTTCTGCGAACTGTGAACTGTGTGTTTATATTGGTTATGAAAGCCTTCTTCAGCTTGGGGTAATGAATGAAAATTGGTTTGAAAATTTCAAACCAAGTTTCGGCCATAATGATTTAAAGGCCAGCAATCGATGGGCTCGCGGATCGCGACATCGATGAACAATCGAAATCGTTATTGGCGCCCAATTAGAGCTCATCCCCAATTTGCAGTATTTCGCCGCCTTTTTTTTATTTAACCGTGCAAAACCAAAACAAACATATTTCCCGACGTGCGATGGCCATTAAGCGTGGCCCATGTGGCGCAATGTTTTCCGCATTTAAGAGTCTTAAGTGATTAAGCGACAAGGGCGTCGTCCAGTGGGCGGTTAGCAGGTGGGTGGGTAGGTACACGCATGCAATGCATCAAACATGCCGTCCGTCATTAATATAAAAATGAAATTACCTTGTCCAGCGACAGTTGCCATTAAAAAAGGGAAAATTGATGGAAAGGACGACGAGCCGCGCCGCGCCGCCTTGTTGTTGTCGTCTTCAGTGCGCGGTGCGCATCATCAAATTGAAAAATGTCAACGATAGAGCCGGGAAATGGGAAATGGGAAATCAGAGAACAATGCGGCAGCCCAGCTCAGGACGGGACCAGAACCAGGCCCGGACAGTGCAGAATGAGACAGGTAAAAGGCACAGAAAGGGAGCCGAAAAGGCGGAAAAGGTAAACGGCCACGCCCCGGGCGTTGTGCCGACGTTCTTAAGGGGGCAGGGGGAAGGCGGCAGGCGAGCTCTGTTGTGGACGCGGCCCAGATGCATTGACAATCGACAAATGAGGAAAGATAATGCAGGGCATTAATCTTGCTACCAGCAATTTGTCAGCGTTCTCCTTGCCTTCCCGAAGATGCCAGTTGCAGTTCGAATTTCTCGTATTTGCTGATTGAAACAGGGTCTGATGGGAACGGACCCCTTTTTGGGGGCTCTAATCCATGGAAATTTCTAAATTTGAGCAAAGCCTGCTTAACCCCATCCCTGCTAAAGTTGTGTTTTGTTGATAATTTAAAGGATATCACTTGGGGAGCCCCCTCAGCACAGCGCCCCTGTGTCCCGTGTCCAGGAGTTTGTCCCTGTCGCCTCTAAACGTTGCCTTCATCAATTAATTTACAATTTGCCAGACATCCGTGTCCGCATTTGCAGGCTCCATCTCCGACTCGTTTCGTTTCGTTTCGTTTCGGTCCGTGTTATCCTGCTGCTCCGGCTGCTGTGTGTGGTCAGCTTGGCATACTTTTTCTATTCCTCTGCTGGCCCACTAATGGCCATGTCCTTGCACGCCCCACTCTCGAGTCCTGCGCCCCATCAGCCCCGTCAGCCCTGTGGCCCTCTGGCCATCCTCGATGCCGTAAATTGCATTGGTTGCCAACTTGTTGAAAGGCGGAGCAAACTTAAATGCTTTTCAATGTTTTTCCCGTGCAGTGGGACCCACTTAAGGTCATCGAGCGTGCACTGGGGGAAATGCTTGCTTAAAGCCAATAAAACGCAACAATTGGGGGCAAAATATTGGAGGCATCGCTAAGGGGTTTCCAGATTGTTATGCTAATTTTGCATATGACTTCCTATCGGATTACATGCAGCAAATTGGTGTCGGTTTTTTATTATGTAGCCCGGCAGACGGCGGGACTGTGCGCCCCGTTTAATGGTCACAATTTAGCTTTTAATTAGATCGGCAAATTTGTTTTCAAACCATTTTGCTTGCTCGTGCGGACGCCGCATACAAATTCGATGCCAGAGCAGGGAAAACCCTTGAGAGAGGTCTCTGTCCCTTTCCCTGTCCCCGCTGCCGTGTCCTTCCGTTTTCCGCGCCCGGAATTAGAGTGCTTACGGTTTTTCATTTTAATTGTTTTTGTGCGGCCAAGACGACGAGGACTCGTCCCGCTGCCGCTGATTTATTTATTTCTATTTGGCTGTTATTTTGCTCCTCCGGCTCCCGCTGCTCCCCACCGGGGGGGAGTGTTCCGTTCCGTTCCGTTCTGTTGTTTTGTTGCTGCCACGAATTTATTTTTTATTTCATTTGCCACCAAACCAAGCAAGCGAGCGCAATTGCGGTCGTCTGCCCACGGAAAAGCGCTTCTCCTCCGCTCAACCGCCCTCCCGTCCCGAAAAAACGCGCTGTCTGCGTGCCATGCTCTAGTTTTCTATTTTTGCTTTCCCGGCCGTAATGGCAACCTTAATCACGTAATGATTTTGAGCGAGCGGCGCGGGTGGGTGTCCGAATTCTGTGTGCGCTGCGCTCCTACTCCTCCTGCCCGCCTGACTGCCCGCCTGCCTGCCCAAAACTGCTCCTTGCTGTTTGCTCATTCATCTCGGGTCTTGTTTTTGTACTCCGCATTTTCGCAATTGGCACAAATCTCGGCCGGCGCACAAACGCTAATGGCCAAATGCTGTGGCGCTAATTGAAATTACATTTCTTAAAGTTAAATATTTAATTGAGAGCTTGCTCGCCCACCAGCAGCTATATAGCTTGAAACTCGCTCGAGTGCAAACACTGAAGAAGCAGCGAGGACTTCGACAACTTTTCGGTTTAATTTCCGAAAATCATTAGGGGCCAGCAGGCTGGCGGGCTGGCAGGCTGGCGGGCTGGCTGCTTTAATATTTAAAGCCCTTAAAAGCCTCATTGGCTATGATTGAAATGAATGCCCTCTGACGGCGACCCAATTCCCATTCCGTTGAATTGCACTTTCGATTTGTTTGCCGAGCCGAGGACTCGGTCCATTGTCTTCGAAAACCCCCAAATGTCTAGCTTTAAATATGCACCGAAATGGGGTCACCTAATTATCTGTTTAGTGGAATGGCTTTTTCATGTTTTGTGTATTTTTTTAACAGCTTTCTCAGTGTTTTTAGAACAAGCCAGCTGTCATTAACTAATTATTTCGCAGACAGGGGAAGCATCAACAGTTTTAGTGATGTTTAGGATATTTCTTTGGGATTAGCTGCCGCCTTTCGGGCCTTTAAAGCCTCTTTAATTGAAAGTTGCGCCCTCGATGGCCACCGATGGCCCCTCCTTGATGCGGCGTCTTTCATGTCAACTCCCCGGTGGCAGACAGGCAGACAAGCAGGCAGGCAGGCAGGCAGGCAGGCAGACCTTGTCGGACCTTGCAACATGCCTCAGCTTGTTGCATTTCCCCCGGGCATTTTCGGGTTGGCCAGGGCCCGAAAAAAGAATGACGACCGCTGATGCCGATGTGGCATGCTTAGAATGCTCCACACGAAAGCGTCGCCAAATCCTAATTGCATTTGTCTGATTGCTGCAGTGGCAGTGGAAGTTTCGGTTGCAGCTGCAGCCTCTCCGATATCTGCAATGCTGCAGCCCAGGAACTTGCAAGCTGGAGCCGAAGTTTCCGATGATGATGCTGCTGCTGTTGCTGATTCATTAAATTGCTTCCCTCCTCCAATCCCCGATCTTTCGCTCTTATGACAGGAACATGTAAATGCCATTTACTGTTTCCATTTCGGGTTCGAATTCGGTTTCTGTTGCCATTGTCTTGTCGTCGTCATTGTCAGCGGGAAGGGCGGCCAGCGGCCTTTGGGTCTTTTGGCTCAATTGAAATTCCATTTAGTGTAATTCGAGTGCCATCATTCATGCCTCGGATAACAGCAGCGAGGGCGAGGGTGATTTTTGGTCAGGCTGAGATTACGTTTAACACGATTTCACGGCTGTCAGAACGGACCGAAGGCCAGGATTGATGGATGCCGTCCGGAGTTCTCTGTTCGGAATTTCCAGGAACTCGAAAATCTTTTGGCCCCGATTGAGCCATCAGCCCGCTGTTGTGCTGTTGTGTTGAGACATCAAACGACCAGCACGCATTTCCCAATCGCCGACGTTTCCTGCAACGCGATGTTTTGGAGTTTATTTTTAAGGCTGCGTGTGACCCAAATGCGCCGAACCGGACAGCAGTGCATAGAAGATATCTCAGTGCTGCGCTAGACACTTGGCAGCTGATTCGTGCATCTCGCATTTCGACACGTCCGACAATGCGTAAACAATGGCCCAGAACAGTGGGCAGTGGCTGTGGAAAGTGCGAAAACACATTGCCGCCCAGTGCCCAGCGCCCAGCAGGTAGCGGCAGGTTGGGAAAGTTACCAAAATTTCCCAACAGGCAGCGACGGTGCGGCGTGGCATGGCCCACACGTCTTGGTTATTTCCCGCAACCAATTTTGGGCTTCATTAGAAATTTCCGCAGTCCCGCAGAAAATATAATTTATGCATGCTTCTGACACACAATACACAAAGGGTTTGGGCCAGCGACAACCGCAACCAGCCAAAGAAATACCAAACAAGCATCCGGCTCGGGAACCTCGAACAGGACGTACCCAGCGGCTGGTCTTCCTCGAAACTATTGCCCGACCAGGAAGCCAATTGATGGCACAGCCTATTCAATGATGTACCCCTTGACTTAGTTCGGATAATAATCCTTGCCCACATGCGCTCGGCAACTGCATACCCGAGGGATAGCATAAACACTGGGTACTTCTTCTGGTAGCAAACAAAAGCGAAAACGACACAACATTGACGCTGACGACACTAATTAAAAATGTTGGCCAACCCTTCGAATGGCTCATGCGGCGACTGACAAGCACAGAGCTCTGGACCCGGAGAAGGATCAGCAGGAAAGCTGCGGCCGGGGCTGAAATTGAAAAGCTCGCCAAATCCGCTAAACTCGCAAACAACCCGTCAGGGTCAGACGGAGCCGGGGGCAGGACACCTTTCGACCTTGCCCGACCCACGGCCCATTGATGATGTTGTTAATGGAAAAAATCTCAACACCCTTTCGGCAAGCACACACAGCCGGGAAAAGGGACACCGGGGGACCGGGGGACCGAGGGAGACAGAGAGTCAGGGAGTCAAACAATGGCGCGTAATTTTACGAAATTTACATTCCTTAATTAATCTTGTTTGCGCTGCGGCAGTTGCCAGTTGTCTGCCGGCTCTTGCAGCGCCGCCACCACCACCGACTGACTAAGCGCACCCCACCTGGGCGAGGGCGGGTGGTGGTGGCCTGTGTGTGTGCCTGGGGTTTTGGGGCTTCATCCGCTCTCGGATCTGCCGCCTCTGGGGGCAACTAACACCAGGCCACGCTAATGACATTGAAGGCACAAGATGTCACCCGGCATCGGGGGGGGAGGCCAACGACATATCCCGCTGCCACCTTATTAACCCATATACATACATATTTGGGGGGACGCGACTAGATATCCAGATATCCTGTTGCCTAATGAACCCTTCTTGGCCCCGAAGCTGAGCCCTGGCTCTGTTTCAAGTTCAGGTTCAGGTGCTGAGATGCTCCGGTGTGGCAGGGGCTCCTGCTGCGATTCTCGCTTTAATCAACAATTTGCGTACGCGGGACATGTGACATTTATTGAAATTCTAGTTGAGGCGGGTGAAGAGGAGGCTCCAGCATCAGCTGAACGCAATTTAAACTCAATTTCCACTCTAAGACACTGGGATAGGATACTGTGAAGCGGCAAGAGCGCTGAGCGCTGAGCGCCGAGCTGCCTGGCAAATTGCTCCGGCAGATGAGCTTGCGTGGGCGGTGATTAAATTGGATGCCGGGCTGGGGAGTCTGCTGCAAGAAACTAGCTTTGAGAATAGCTGCAAAAAATACAAAATAAATTGGATCAAAGTCCCGGATGAAGAACCTATCAACAAGGAGGCATTGACGAGGGCCAATTATAGGAAAAAAGGCATGTGTTTGTCTAATTTAATTTGGTGAATTTAATCTTTTTGATGTGATTAAAATCAAATTGAGTTGCCAATACAATATGAGCGCAAATCGAATGTCGTTAGGACAATTGTTTAATGCTTTACCAATCTGTAGGATTGAATTAGTCAGAGTTGAAAATGAATTTGCAAGTGTGGCGCACTTTGAGAGTTGTGGAAGGAAAGTGCATCACTCTCCCTGGATGGATGGTCGTAAAAAATCACAGAAACTGCAGAAACGTCATGCGTTTAAATTGTATCTCAGGCGGAAAACCTGTCTCCAGAGCAATCAGCAAATCTATCACAACCGCGTGCGTGAGCGGGACTTTCACCTGGACTCTTGCCACTCGTGACCAAGCTCCACTCCACTCCACTCCACCGCATTCAACTGCGCCGCAATTGGCAATTTCTCACTCGCTTTTGCCAATTTTGCAGCTGTCACAACTCAAAGCCGGCCAGAGTCCAGCGCTCAACTCAAGCCGAGGCAGCAACAGAAACAGCAAGAGAAGCAGAAACAGAAACCAAATCCAAAGCCAAGCCCCTTAAGGCGATTGCCGTTCCCCGAGAGGTGTTGCCTCAGCTGTCCAGGAAATCCACAGAGATCCGCCGGCTACCTACCAGATACCAGCCACGATACACAGAGATACTGCACATATGCTGCACATATGCGCCTGAGCTTTAAGCCAAGTCCGGCATTAGCGGCAGATAAATGATCGGCAGCGCGGCGCCCACGCAGCGGATTAGAGAACGCGTCCCCTTTGGGTGGCCATGGAAATGAAAATGTGGAAGCGGCATCCGCCTGCTCCACATACTCGCATGCATTTGCATGAATGCGATTCTTTTCCCTGCCTGGTCATTAGCCGGAGCAGGGAGCAGGGAACAGGGCAACAGGGAAACCAACAGGGCACCAGGAACCGGGCAGCGAGAGTCGGGAGACCGGCTGCCGCAAAATGCGCAGCATTGTGGCAAACTTTTTCCATGGCTCGTTATGAATATGCAACATTTATATAAATTGTCACGTTTATTGCAGCAGTCGCAATGTGTTGTTGTGTTGCTGTGTTGCTGTGTTCCTGTGTGCGGCTGCATCTGTCATTCCGCCAAATCATAAAAAGGGAGAAATTTATTTACAGGAGTCTTATGTGGTAATACCCTGACTGCTGCGATTGAAAAACTTTTCAAGCGTTTTAAAGATTTATGGCTTCAAGAGGCTTTTTTGGGGGCGAAATCCTCTAATTCTCTAAGAGAGTAAATTGCTTCTAAAATTGTTGGAAACTAAAATTTTCTTGCCATTGAATTACAAATACCCAAAGACGAGAGAGAGAGTGCAAGGACTTGCACCCCGACCGCCAATGCTGGAACGCGCTTTTGTTGAACGTTGATTGCAATCATAATTTATAAATGTTGCCGACAGTTTGGCGGGTGCCCCGATGTTGCAGTTACTGCTGCCGCTGTTGCACTGCTGCTGCTGCTGCTGTTGCCTTCCATATTTCGCCATCAATAAATAAATATTATTTGTCTGTCTGTCGGTCTGTCTGTCTGTCTGTCTAGCTGGCTGGGCAGTCCTGAAAGCGATGGACGATGGCCGATGGCCGGAGGTTCCGCAGTCAAAGCCAAAGCCATTAGCAAGTGATTTGGTGACTTTTTCCAATCTAATTGAATGCTGTCGGGCAGCCGGACAACCTAGCAGCCGGGGCTTTAACCGGGCTCACAAAGAGCACTTTAAACTGCCTGGCAAACGAAGTGGCAGTGAATTGTTTCGCTTTCCGGAGGAGAGTTTTCAGTTTTTCATTCACTCTTTGGCGCGGGCTCTGTTTAATCGCTGCCAGCTCAGCTCGGTCTGGTTGCAAACTGTTTCCCAGTTTCAGACGCTGCTCCCATTTCGCGCTGGTCAAGTGTTGTGGTTGCCATTTGTTTGTGCCAGAAAGCCGCATCAGCAGTGGCGTTGCTGGAGCTCTTGGGTTTTCTAGTGATTTACTATCCCGCCGGCGGCGACGGCGGCAGTGGCGGCGGAGGGAAAAGGTTTGGGTTTGGGTTTGGGTTTGGCTATGGCTCTGGGACGTGGCGTATGAGTGATGCTCCATGCATATTCATACACATTGAGATTCATTGTATTTGCGCTGCATTTCCGCAGTATTTTGTATTTTATCTGCTTTGTTCATGTTCGTTCTACTTACGACTTTTCCGCAATTTTTCCCTTCCCGCTTTTTTCCATGGCATCGGCGGTAAATGGGCGGCGAGTGTGCCGCTGTAGCTGTCATATTGCTCGCCTCAGCTGGGGCTTTAAGCAGATTTATTTTCAATTAAACAAGACCATAACTTGGCCAACAACTTGGATGGACTTGGCAGGCACTTCGTTAGGCTTGGCAAGCGCAAGTCCAAGTCCTGGCCGACTCCTGGACGAGTCCTGGACGAGTCCTGGCTCTTGTTGCTGGCTTAATTTACGCCACAAATTCAATTTATTTGAGATACACCTAATCCACAAAAGCAAACTTGATTTATCAACATAAATATTTTGCATACAATGTGTGAGCCTGGCTAGCTAGGGGAGGTTCGGTGGTTCCCCGTTCTCCCCGGATAATGCATTTTGGCCAAGGTTTTTGTGCGCTCCATTGTTGTTATTTTGGCCATGCTCGATGCGTGTTTGTGTGCTGAACGAAATTCAATTTTAATGCACTCGAATGGATTTGAGCAGCGCTTAGTTGACTTGATTACGAGCCTTTTGGCTTTGGCTTTAGTCCCAACCTCTGTGTTGCTCTCGATCCACAGAATTTCATTTGCTTTATGGATTTTACGATTCGAAAAACCATTTTCCCTCGGCTCCACAAGCAAATCAAACACTTGAACAACTCAAGGCGCAATTCTTCCACTCGTGTGTGGCACAAAATGTTTGTCAAGCTGCCAGCACCACGACGAAAGCCACTCGGCCATATCTGGGAGTATTTGTCAAAACGCACATAATTTCAAGAGCTCCGCCCGCCCTCAAGTGGGACCGAGAGCCGAGCCGTACATATGCAGATGCGGAGTGAAATGCTAAATACATGCCATGGAATGCTGATGATAATGCAAATGAAATTATTTTTACAACATTCACTCTCCCAGCACACCCACATTTCACCAAGCCGGGCCCCAGCTCAGCTTTCAGGGGCTTTTTGGCCAGTTGCAATATAAATCATCATTTGCCTGCCGCTGCCGCTGCTGCTGCTGGTGTATGCTCTGGCCCACACTCGCATGTTGTGTGCCAGGACATGGCATTAATGTCCTTGCTCCCTCCGGTGAGTCCATCATCACAGTGGGTACCCTTAAATCTGCAACAATTGCAGGCTGCGTAATGGGGTGCATTATTTATGAGAAGCTCCTAAAAAGGGCTTTAAATTTAAAAGGTCTTCGCCTGCTGCTGAAACTGTGACTTTTACCGGGGACAAAGAAGTCATAGAGCCTGGAAAATGTGGCAAAACACTTTCCCGAAAACCCCTCTTTCTCGGATACTGCTTGGGAGCTTGCACCTCGAGGCCCACCCGTAATAAACGTCGCAAAATGACCAGTCAGCTTGTGGGCCCAATGGACCCCGAAAGCTGGCGGCCGAACTAATATGAGACATGGCTCCCTGGGACTCCCATTCTGTGCCGTTCGTACATGTAGCCGTAGCCCCCTCATAAGTCATTCGAAAGGGCAAAAACAAATGCTCCGGCAATTGTCGGGCAGCCGCAAATGCTATAAAGCTGACAAATGTCGAACAGGCCGGAGAACAGATAGGTTCGAGCTAGAACCGGCGGGCGGAACGGGGCGGGATCGCAGGTACTCATAAAACTGTCGAAATGTCAATATTCCGGGAGCGCGGGCAGCCGCCAGTCACGACGACGGACCTGAAGCTGTGCAAAAAAATACTTTTCAGGCCGCGTTCGCTTTGATTTCGGCTGGTTTTCGGCCCAGGTGCCTGCCCGGCTGCCTAACTGACTGAATGACTGAATGACTGAACGATGATTCGACGAGGGAGGTGTCGTCGGGGAAGGAGGACTTATTTGTTGCTGTCTGGGAAACACCTTGGCCAAGCAATTTCAATTTTCCCCCGCACACAGCCAACCAACCAGCCGACAACAAGAAAATGAACATGTCAACGGCACACGTCGGATATGGACTTGGATTTGGCTTTGGCTCTGCCCTAGGGACTGGGGCGCACAGAGAGAAATAAATATTGTATCTCTGTTAACATTCTGGATCTACCAAGTCCCCAGTTTCTCGCAGTGCCCAATTTTTGTGGCTCGGTTAGCCTGGCGGCTGCGCTTCGATTCAATTCGATTCGATTCGATTCGGTTCGGTTTCGGGCTTCGCCGCTTCGCCGTTTTCGTTTACGTTTTTTGGCAACTTTGTAAATATTACAAAATTTAGGTGTCTCGCTTGGTGAGTGCGCCAATGAAATATTTATGCGCACACACTCCACACACTCGGCTTTCGGTGCGGCAGTGGCCAGATACTGTCTCTGTATCTGGCCGTGTTTGTTTTTGCACGAGCGTCGCCCCGTTTTGTGCAAATATAAACCGACCGCAGTCGACAGTCAAACGGGCGGGAGGCAGGTGGATTGGTGGGGCTGGTGGGGCAGATGGGGCAGAAGGGTGCTGGGAGGAACTGAGTGACTGGGCCTGCCAGTTGTCTGATAAACAGACAATTTGCCAAAGTGGATACGTGCATGGCGCGTATAATTTGGGGCACACCTGAGCCCCCGTTCACCTAGACCCCTACGCCAGACCGGACCGGGCCGGGCGGGCAGCTACGGGAGGAGCAACAGGAGCAGAGCAGCAACAATTTCCTCTGTGGCTGTATTTTGCGGTTGTGGACTTTAGCTTGATGAGTGTATCTCGTGTGTGCTTAGTTGGTTAGTTTGGCTGATGAAGCGACATTGACAGGCCGAGTGACTTCAGCGGAGGGGGCCGCCGGCTTTAAAGTCCGTTGGCCACTTTAACACTAAACGGAGCTCGTGTGGCCAACTTGAGTTTGCCATTTCAATTTAGAGCCTGAAATTTGAAAATTCTCTGCCGGCTGTATGCGTCAATGCCGCCCACAGGCATTCAGAATATAGAATCTCCGGCGTAACTTTTACGATTTTAATCGCGCAAATTTATGGCATTTTTCTCGCACGATTTCCCCGCGGACGCCGACAGCGCTCGAAACCATACGAAAATATATGCATTCGGAAATAAATAAATGATGAAAACAAGCACCCAAAACGCGCACAAAGCAACACGCCTATAAAACTAAACTTTGCCCGCTAGTTGGCTGGTTGGCTGGCCAGCCCGATATATACGAGTACACAGTATGTTTGTACATTTGTATCATCAGCATCTGCATGTTCCGTTGGCTCTGCGGAATATTCAGCCAAAGTCAGCGCCACCGCGAACCCGCAGCCCGACGCGGATTTCGGATTCGTGGCTCGGATTGCCGCTCATAATTTTTGCAGTTGCAGCACAATAAATTTAAAGCCCGTCCGGCCAGCGGGGCAGTTTCGGCCACTGAGTTATGGCCCCGGCGTATTGAAGTTGGCTAACCGGGAACTGTGTTTGTTTTCCCCGCTCCTTGCAGGTGAACGCGGGCAGCTTGTCTGAGCAGGCTGGCCTACAGCCCGGCGATGCGGTGATCAAGATCAACGACGTGGATGTCTTCAATTTCCGTCACAAGGATGCCCAGGACATCGTGGTGCGCTCCGGCAACAACTTTGTCATCACAGTGCAGCGGTAAGTGGTTGCCTAACCCTGCTCCTAAAACGGTGTCCCTAATGTCTAATGTTCTCTTTTGCTGAATTCCTGCAGCGGCGGCTCCACCTGGAGGCCGCATGTGACGCCCACCGGCAACGTGCCGCAGCCCAACTCGCCGTACCTGCAGACGGTGACGAAGACCTCTCTGGCTCACAAACAGCAGGACAGCCAGCACATCGGCTGTGGCTACAACAACGCAGCCCGTCCCTTCGTAAGTGTACTAATTTGCAATCGTGCGGAGTGGGGTCGGAGTAGCGCCCAGATAGGGGGAGGAAGTTTGTTATTTGAGCATCAGGCATCACCCCAGAAAACTGCCCTAATCAACTGTTTGGTATCTCTTGGGAGGGCGAAAAGAGTATGCTGCATTCAAATGATTACCCAACCGACGAGGGTTACCTTTTTCTCCGTGTACTCATCTCGGTGGCCGCCACATCATTTATAAAATTCATAAACTGGCAACCCAAAGTTGGGAATGCGGAAAGTTTTAGTTGCCACACAACCGCCCCAGCTGATGCTGACGTCCTGATGATGACCAATGATGTTGATAGTTAGTTCTTCACACAACCACCCACCCCAGGCCCCTCCCCCGGCCAACACTTTGCGTTTATTTTGTTGTCTGTCTGTGGCTTTTCATATTCATTCATTTCATTTTCGGTTGGGTTAGGTTTAGGGATCCTGCCATCACACCAAACCAAACCACACCACACCACACCACACCCCACTCCACCCCACTGTGTGAGTTGACAACATTTGCATTTATACGATGTCTGTCTGTCGGTCTGTCTGTCTGTCTGCTTGACGCTCAGTTTGTTTGTGCGTAGTTTTGAAAAGTGTCAGAATGAGTAATGAATATGAGTGCTAGGATTATTTGCCTGGCAAGAATTAATGTGCAAAAGGTCCCAAAACATATACGTACGCATGTACGAATGTATGTACAATAGCAGCCAGGATATTCTATAGTGTGTGATATGCCATGCATAGTAATGCTCAGTGTGTGCCATGCATACATTTACGTATATTTTATTGTTATGAATTTGTATAATAATAGCTCCAGCCAATGACAATAATGGCAGCAGCGGCCCCCCAACAAGAGACACCAAATTGATTTGGGATCATTTTATGAGCCAAGTTTCGTAGAGAACATGATTTAAGGGGCGGAAGTGGAATTGAAATGATATCAAGCACCTTTGGGCAACATAACTCGAACTCGACTTGCTTGGGACAGTATAGCGTATAATGTTTAAACAGAAGCTCGGATTAATTTTGGATGGGAAAGTGGTTCGGTTTCACTTACTTAAACGAAGCCACGGAAATTGAGAGCTATAATTCGCAATTACGATAAGTGCGTGGGCGGGCGGGAGGAGGCTCCACTCCCCTCACTCTGTGTTATTCCTTTTCATTTCCAGAGAAACTTTGCTCATTTCACACTTTCGCGGCAGCAGAGTCCTTGTGGCAACTTCTCATGTATTTTCCTTTTACACCCGCACCGGGTTTTCACAGGCCAACGGCGGCGGCGATGGCGGCGTGAAGAGCATTGTCAATAAACAATACAACACCCCGGTTGGCATTTACAGCGATGAATCTATTGCGGAAACACTCTCGGCCCAGGCGGAGGTTTTGGCTGGCGGTGTGCTCGGGTGAGTTTTCCTGGAAAAAGTAAAAAATAAAACGGAAAAGTGCGGAGAAAAGTCGGACGAAGAGGCGGCAAACAAACAACTGTCTGGGCCGCAGCCGTGACAGTGCGAAATATCAGGAAAAGTTTTACTTAAAAATGTTCTCGCTCTGGTTTGCTTTTCTCCTCCGACTTTTTCCTGCGAAAAGGGGGACGCCGCAGGGCCGCAGGCCGGTCCAAACGGTGAGTGCAATTTGGCAAATGATAGCCCACCACGGATGGCTCTGTGGAACGCAGGGGGCCAAGTACTTCTGGCACTGGCTGGTGCCAGTTGTGTGTGCGACGACTTCTGCGACTCCTTGTGGCCAAAATGCACGCGTGGGACGACCGACGGCAAAGCGCCTTTAGCGCTTAATTTCTTTGGGGGATTTCTGGCCGGGCCAACGCGGCGGATGCGTAACAATCTTGCCGCCGCCACTCACTCGCTTGGCGGGGCATACTTTCGGGCTACGTCGCGGGTGGCAATAGAGCACGGGTGAAAGTATGCCACTCATGGCCAGGCTCGTAGTTTTTGTGCCAGTTGCTTTAAAGAAAGCGGAGGATTTTGCTCATACGAGCAGAAAGCTAAAGCTTCCCTTATTGTCAGCAGACTATAATCATTTGTGATGTAAAATACTGAGGATTAATAATAATTTATTGACCTTTTTCAGCGTCAACTTCAAGAAGAACGAGAAGGAATACCAGGCCGACCGGTCCGAGGTGCTGAAGTTCTTGCGCGAGGAGGAGACCGGCCAGTCGACTCCAGGTAAAGACGCCAACTACGAGATGGCCCGCCTGCTGCTCATCTTGAACGGGGGAGTCAGTCCGTTCGTGAGCGATATACTGGCGGATTAGTGGGCCAAAATGGGAGCAGTGGGCGGGCAGAGTGCCAGAGGCTAGTCAGTCTTTTTTTAAAACGCCCAGCAGGGACCTTGAGAAGTGATTTTTATATTTCTAAATGTAACTGAATGGTTTCTATGTTTCTGTTTGTCGTTTAACCCATCAGACCAGCAGAAGGAGATGGACTTTCGTTTTCTCTACGTGAAAACAAAGTTCTAGTAACGTCCCCCCACCCACACTACTCAAATGCCACCCAGTCACGTCTATAAATATTATTATTAACCAACTAGTTTCAATGTCATATCACAAGCAAAGTACTGTACGTAGTGCTAGTATTATTTCCAGGAAGCTGGAGCGAGTTTAAGTTATTAGTTGATCATGTTTGGTTTTTGTTTAGGGTTTGATCTTAGTAAATACTCAGAGGGTTTCGATGGTTTCGATGGTTTCATGAGGCTTGTGTAGCTCATTTCTTCGTCACATCAATGCTGATAAAAAAACTCTTGAAGACGCCTGCGAACACCTCACCGATCTATCTCTGTCTGTCTACCTTTCTGTCTAACTCATGTTTGTATTTAAAATCTCTTTCATAAATGCCCACAACAACCACACAACGAAACACACCTACATCCCGCACACAACGAAAACAGCCTTTGGCAACTACGAGCATGATGCACCCCAGCAACAGCCACAACAACAGCAATACAACCAACAGCAACAGCAACAGCAACAGCAATACAACCAGCAGCAACAGCAACAGCAACAGCAATACAACCAGCAAGTGCAACAGCAACACTATCACCAGCAACAGCAATCGAGCGCCACCCGCCATGTCACCGCCCCCGTGACCAATCCCAACAAGCCCCCAAGCACCGGCGGACTCCCAACTGGCCAGAACATTTGCACCGAGTGCGAGCGCCTCATTACGTAAGTGGACGGTGCGGAGCGGGTCGGGAAGGGACGGGAAGGGATGGGATCCCCATGTCCCCATGAAACGCACTTGTGTCCCCCATTGTGTATGCCCATTGACTAACAGACCGCATTAGTGACTAATTCGCGGGATTTGTAGGCATTCCCTGGGCGCCATCAGTGGGGATGATATTATAACATAGCCTAAGCTTAGCCTGGAGTGTAAGGAAGGTTTTAGGAGAGGAGGCAATAGCAAGTTTTTTGCATTTACTGATTGACTTTCTCCCCGCCGATCACCGATCGCCAATCGCCGATGCATGGCTGTGCAGAGCCCCACAGCCCGGCCAACTTCTACTGGACCCAGAGCCATGCGATTGGCGGCAACGAGCGACGCACTCCGCTGCACCACCTCCATCAGCCGGATGAGCGGATCGGGGTGCCGCTGCAGTCGAACACACTGGCGCCGGCGGCGTCGCACAGGCCCAGCTTGCCGGTGCAGAAGGCGGAGGAGCCGGCAGAGCCGCCCCAACAGGAGGATCCCCGCATCATTGTGCTGCCGATCTGCCCCGCCCTCCAGGGCCCAGAGTACCAGGCGGAGATGGAGGCGGCGGCGGCGGCGCTGGCCAGCGACCAGGACGGGCGGCCACGGCCCCTTTCCGCCAGCGGACATCCTGCGTGCCAGTTGTGCGGCGTGGGCATTGTGTAAGGCTTTGTGTCCGACCCGGCTCGATGATAATTCATGCGTCTGTGCCAGCCCACAGCCCCCAGCTCCCAGCTCCCCGTGTGTCTGCATTTTAATTCGCTTTTATTCCACGAAGAGTCAATTGTTTGCAATTCACGCGCCATCCCCGAAAGCCACCTGATCCAGACCGTGGGGCGCCCTCGTCATTTGTATTAATTTGTATGCCAATTTAATTGGCTCGCCATCGCGGGGCTTAATTCGATAATGCATTATAGCTTTTTACATATTTCTCGCATTACGAACCGCCCCGGACTGTGTCCAGTTTGGGATACACAAACACAGTGCACCACCGTCTGTCTGAGTGAAAATCATTCAATCATCGTCGGGGAGCTCCTCTGCGATTTATTGTTGCAGAGGAACTGGCCCCCAAAGTGATGATGGCCCAACTAATGACAACTTCTTCCCTCCCGACAATTTGCAGCGGCGTGTTCGTGCGCATCAAGGACAAGAACCTGCACGTGGAGTGCTTCAAGTGCGCCACCTGCGGCACCTCGCTGAAGAACCAGGGCTACTACAACTTCAACAACAAGCTCTACTGCGACATCCACGCCAAGCAGGCTGCCATCAACAACCCGCCCGCCGGCACCGAGGGCTACGTG
This sequence comes from Drosophila ironensis, assembly GCA_021223825.1. Classification (NCBI taxonomy): domain Eukaryota; kingdom Metazoa; phylum Arthropoda; class Insecta; order Diptera; family Drosophilidae; genus Drosophila; species Drosophila ironensis. Next base: position 328,224 of record JAJJHQ010007619.1, on the reverse strand, counting down.
CCCGTCCCCATCAAGCCGTAAGTGATCGTTGCCTTCCTTTTGCCGGGTTACGGATTTCGGGTTTTGGGTGCGCGCCCCGTTTGCACGGCCAATTGAGTTGCTGGCAATTCCCGGCCCGAAATGAAATATAAATAAATTCAGCACACTCGGCGCTGTATGCCAAAACACACCTGACATGCCGGCGACGAAAAATCGTCCATGCTCAACCGAGTATTTACATGCATTCGAGGGCGCCAATTGGCGGTACCCTCGGAATTCCATTCAAATGGGGGTATATCATTGCCCAAACCATATCTAAAAGAAATACCTCCCGGTACCCTCAGAGTTTCAATATCTTTGCCGACATATTGACACACTCTCGCCACCGTTGGCGTATTGTGTCGAGCATTTCTGAAACTCGTGTAAAGTATCCAAAATTCGAGCCCTGTCAACTTGTCGGCGATGTGCACCGCTCGTCATTTTTTTGGGGGCGACCGACCACCACTCTGCGCATTTGGAAATGAAAGAGGCGACACTGATTGCTCTGCTGACGTGTCATCGGCTGTGCCACAAATTTTTAATAAATGAATTGGGAACATACTATTCGTATATGCGGCACTGGGAATGCACTTTCGTTTGGCCGGCAAACGATTGGCAATATACAAGTATTGCTGGCTTCAATGCCAAACCGCCGAAGGGTGTGTGATATTGCTGGTTTGTCAAAACTGTCCGATTGCGTGACAGTTGCAATTTGCATTTGGCATTTGCTATTTGCCATTTGCCATTTGGAATTTGGAATTTATTTTGCGTTTCTGGCGTCGTGTGTTTGCCAAATTTAAATCGATGTCGTTTGGCCAAACTAAATTAAAGGTCCATCGCCCATTGGGGCAATTAGGCGAATGGCTGGTGACAGGCAATTACCAGGCAGTCTCATAACTTTTCGCCCTTTGTTCTGTTGTTGCAGCAACACCAAGTTGAGTGCCAACACCATCTCGTCGGCCCTGAACTCGCACGGATATGGTGGCGGCTCCAATGGCTACTCCAACGGCAACTCCGCCCCCGCTCCCGCTCCGGTAAGTGAAGATGGCTCACCTCTTAGCTGTTAGCTGTTAGCTGTTAACTGTTAAGTGTTGCCTGCTCGCCTGCCCCCCTGGTGGTGGCTAAAACAATGTCAGACAAGAAACACAAACGAAAAACACAGAGCCAGTCATCCAGACACCCAGACAGCCAGACAGCGCACCTGAAGACCCAACCGCCTGGCTGGCAGCACGCGATTCGATCATATTGCCAGCAAAAATGTTTGCATAAACTCGGCAAATTTTGCCAGAAGCGGAGCAGCCAGCTTCCTCCCCGACATGTACATATGTCTGCTAAAATGATGAAAATCCTCCCAAGAACCCAACAACCCAAGAACCCAAGAACCAAGCAAAACAGAGATGCTGACGGTACGGCTGTGGATGTGGAGGGGGACAAAAATGCAATATAATGCAAAAAGTTTTTGCTGCCAAAGAAGTTCAAACATCTCTCGGGTCTCGGGCAATTTTTATCAAGAAACGCTTCTGTTTACCATTTTGTTTCTGCTTTCCCTCAAATTTTTCCCACAAAGCGATCAAATGAAAACAGAAAAGTTTTATGCATTTGCCTGCAGAGAAAACAAAAAATGGGTTGCATTTTGATACAAACAATGATAGACCTTATGCAGTTGGTATTTTTCTCTGTGTGCTTGCCTGTGTTTCTGAATTTCCATCTCTGTGTTTTTTGTGTGTTCTTGGCGCATGGAATTAATGTTTGTTTATGTTTGTTGGATCGACCTACGGCTGTTGGGGGGTGAGCATATGATCCCAGGGTGATCCCGGAGACCCATGGCCCCGGGGAGTGTCAAATCGAACGCGATCGACTCGGCAGATTGATTGCACGGGCTGTTAAAAATAGCGTGGGACTGCAGTTTTGGTTTCTGCGGCGGCCAGCGCATTTCGCGAAAATGTGCAATGGCTGCTAGAAGCTAAATATACAATACATATATGCCAAGCGCTACTTTTTACTCGCGCCTCGGCGTGCATTCTGTATGATTCTTATTTGTATTTTTATTTTTTATTCTGTGGCTTTCTATAAAAAACCACACAGCTGCGGCGGTCTCGGAGCTTTTTGGCCGCCGTGGCCGCAGTTTCGTTGCGCCCTGTGGCCAGAGCGCATCGCGTTGCCCTCGTGTCCGTGTGTCCGTCGATACTGCGTCCGTCCCACCGGACACCGGAGAGACAGAGTCCAGGGAGGCTCAATTAAGTACAAATAAATCCGATTACCGACTTCCGACCAACGACCAGCGAATCAAGTGAAACGACTCGCAATTCAGTGATTTAAGCGCAAGGAAAACGCCCCGAATTGAGTGCTATAAAGTTGCAAAGGTTGCATAATCGCGCGTGCGGATTAGGGGCTCTTGGGGGTTTATTTTAGCCCGCTAATAGTGACCTTGACCTATTAGCCACTTTTAGAATACATCAAACGACACACACAAGACACACCCTAGTACACACCCATTCAGCCGTAGGTTATCTAGCCTGCTCTTGCCTGCATTCTGATTAACCAACTTGAAACTGTTAACCCTTTGCCCGCTGCCCGCCGCCCTAACCCCATTAGCCTGAGTCTGAGCCCAGCCAGGAGCTGCCCTTGCCACCGCCACCCTCGCCCACCCAGCTGCTGCAGTACGCCGAGGCCGAACCGGAGCCGCAGCCGGAGAACCAGGTGTCCCCGGAGCTGCAACAGCAGCAGCAGCACACACGCACCCACAGCAGCCTCTCGTCCATCTCCACCGGCTCCACCTCCTCCTCCTCGGGAGTGGGCGGCAGCGGCAGTGGGAGTGGGAGTGGCAGTGGCAGTGCCGTCGGTCAGCAGAGCCAGCAGAGCTACTCGTCCACCCTGTCGCTGGATCGGTTCGGCTCTCCGCTGCACTCGCGCCAGACGTCCGCCTCCTCCACGTCCCTGGAGGCGGGGGCACTTGCACCTTCGCCACCCCCACCGCCGCCGCCACCCGCTCCGGTTGCATCTGCCGCGGCCAATTACAGGCTGCAGGGGCAGCAGAATGAGAACGACATGAATACGCAGAACCAGAACCAGAATCAGAACAAGAGCCACAGCCACGCGTACAACCAAATGCTGAAAGAGTACTCCAACAAGTTGCAGCAGCAGCAGCAGCAGCAGCACAGCCACCCAAACACAGCCACGCACAACACAACAGCAGCGCCATCACCATCACAAACAACAGGCACACTAAGACACAACAACAACACGTCCAAGCCTCTTGCAGCAGCCACACAGCAGCAGCAGCTGCATCAGCAGCAGCCGCTTGTGGCAGCTCTAACGGCGACACTTGCTAATCAATTGAAATTTAACCCACATCAGGTTGCAAGCCCCCAAGCAACAGTAGCAACAGTAGCAACAACCGTTGATAGCCCAGCAGCAGGGGCAGCAGCAGCATTGACTGCATCGGCAAGTGCAACAGCGATTGCAACGTCAACGGCAGACAATATGTCGGCCAACGTGGCGGATGAGCCGTCTTCGCTTTATGGCCAAATTAACACCAACACCAACGCGGTGGCGCCTCCCCCGCCAGCCGTCGGCGGTGGGGCCGGTGATCAGCCCTTTGAATACGTAACGCTTACCGGGAACGTCATTCGCAGCGTGCAGGCCCCCGGAAAGGGGGCGGGCATCAATTACAAGGTAAACCATCCATTCCCCGCCCACGCAGCCTTCCATTCGAAGGTCGAGGTCAGGTCGGTGAGCAAATTGAGAGGGATAGACCCTGGTTTCGTTTGGGGATTACCAAGTTCGGGTGTGTGATGGAGTAATTGACACGGTTTACATTCGTTGAAGAAATTGATTCGGATTTGTTTTGGGGTTTTTGCACCCGTATTGAGAACGCGAACTCCTTTGCTCACCGAACCTTGGCTGCAGGGTGAAGTCCTACTTGAAACCAAAGGCCCAACACCAAGTAAGTAGCCCCGCTCGTGCTCCGCTCAGCTCGCGCCGCAGATCGCTCTTATAGATCCAAAGCCCAGACTAACCCTTACAACCTTCTTGTTAACTGTTGTGAAGCGTTGTTCTCAATCGGAATCTCTGGTTTTCCGTGCCCCCGAAGTAAACCCCAGGCTAATTCGATACACTTTGTTTCCCCAAGGTGAACCAGGGCTATGCTCGTCCTTACGGAGCCGCCGCTCCCAAGTCGCCGGTCTCGTACCCGCCGCAGCAGCAGCAGCAGTCGCCCCGCCCCGCCGCCGGCGGCAACAACCCCTACGCCACTCTGCCCCGCAGCAATGTCGGCCAACAAGGTAAGGCTGCCGACGACGACGACTGTCAGTCGGAAGGTGAATGGGTCTAGACACTTAAGAATGCGATCGTGTTGTACCACAAAAAACAGCCTCCAGTTGTAGTTCCTTTGTTTGTTGTTAGCCAGAGACGTGTGAAATACGAAAGAACATGAGTGATAGATTAGATAGAGAGTGATCGACCGACCGACCGACCGAACGACGGACCGACCGACCCACCGACGATCGATTGTTGTATAGTATTAACCGGATTTCTTTGTTTTGTAATGACGATGAGTTTTGTATATGAAAAATAAATTTCACAACGACTTAACCGTGAAGCGGAAAAACCACTAACACTCTGAATCCGAAAATCGTTCGAAATTATCGAGATGCTTGTGGCGAAATTTACTAAAACAATTTACCTTCGCTCTCTACACCGCCCCGCCGCCCTAAGAAAAGAAAACTATTTGGCAAATGTGGCTGCAGAAAACATTTAGCATAGTTTAAGTTTCCCCTGCCGCATGGTGTCGAGTGCAAACATACAATATATATATAAATATATACCCTTGTGGGGGCTGTGTATATACATGTTATGTAGGTCGCAATGTAAGCTACCAGCAGCAGCAGCAGCAGCAGCAATACAACAATCAGCAGAAGCTAAAGCAGCAGTATAGGAACTCTTACCCCATGGGATCTAATTATAATACCCCGAGTCAGTCCCCCTACAACACCACTACCACCTCCTACAACAACAACAACAGTAGCAGCTACAACAACAACAACAACTATAGCACCTACAACAATAACAATGTTTACCGAGGTAAAAAAAAAAGAAAGAAAAATAGCTAAATTTGCAAACGCCTCGCAGAAGCGCGCACCCACAATTTTCGAGTCGCAAATTTCATTGCCGTAGAATTTCACTTGTTGAGTCCCAAGCAAGCAGTTGCTGCTTTAAAGAGGAGCACTTCCGCCCCATCCATCACCCATCCGCCCTCATTCAATTTGATGCAACAGAAAGCCATTCAGGCCCGAAAGCACACGCACCAGCACACGCACACGCGCAGGCAGGACACCACGAGACCACGAGACCACGGATGAATTGCATTAGCAGGACTCTGATATTCCGATATTTCGATATTCCGGTATTGCGATGTTATTTTCGCCCCCGCTTGTGCTTAATAATGGAAACATTTTGTTGACAAACTCAATCAATAGGTGGGAACATTTTAAAATGTGTTTATCATTATTACGGGGCCCAGACGGGAAATTAAAACTGACAATGGCCATGTAACCGACGTTGTCGGGCCGGGAGTGGCGGGCAGGCGGGCTATCGGCGGTTTCAATGCCAATGCGATTGCATTGCCATCTTCCACTTCCACTTCCGGGTGCCGGTGTGCCCGTCTGCCCGTCTGCCTGAAAGGCTGAAAGGCGAATCGAACGCCAACCAACCGCCCCAATGAAAGCAAACCGAGCCGAACCGATCCGATCCGAAAAAGCAAACCAAATGAAAGCAAACCAGACCGATACACGCAGTGCGAGTGCTGCGAAATAAGAGCCATTCACGTACACAGAAATAAATGATATAAAATGTATTGCGGATGCCTCTTCTTGGCTTCCCCGCTGTGGCAATTGTGGTCGCCTTTTCGCTCCTTTTCAGGACGCGCAGCCTTTAAATGCAGCACAAATACTCCGTTTGGGGAAAATGAAGAGCAGAGTCCCGCAGACCACGGACACAGTGAGCGCGGAAATAAAGTGCACGGAGCGTCGCTAGCTTTGACACGTTGATAACTATCTTTGGTGGATGCTGGAAAGTTCTTTATTGTTATTGGCAACTAGATCTTTTACTATATACCGTAAAGAAACCATCAAAACTGTAGGGGTAGTGGTAAGGAAGGAAATGAACCTCCCTCCAATACAGTTTCATTGCTCCACACCGTGCACTTCATTTTCCCGCTCAGTGTGCCCGCGGCCATTGCGAAAACACTTTGGGGCCTCTGCACGCCATTCTGGCGTTTTTTCTTTGCCCTCCGCACATACATATACTCGTATACTCGTAGTATCCCTGCTCCTCGGTGTTTGTCTGTTTGCCTGTTTTTGTTTATTTATCAATTACCGCGCTGCGATTCTGGGCTGTCATAACGGAAATGAATTAACAACAAATATGGCGGCGTTCGGCGATTGCACTCACAATTTATGGGGCGCGCGCGTTTGGTGTGCAGTGCGCGCAGGCGGAGCAATTAAAAATGCAATTAGCAGGGAACACAAGGCCGCCCGGCGGCCGCACACCATAAATCTTCATTCCGCCCAGGAATCAATCTCCTAATCAAAGCGAAAATCACGCACGGCCGCAACAATCATTTGGGGTTTCGGTTTCGTTTTCGTTTTCGTTTAGGTTTTCGCAAAACCTCCATGCCAGTGGGCGCCAGGCAGCGTAAGAGCAAATCCAGTTGCGATTTTCCGCCCCCCAGCCAAGCAGCACTCCCCGAAAAATGTGGCGGCAAACAAATGTTTGGCTTGCACAAATGCCGACACGCACAGCCCCACACACGGAGGGGGGCGGGCCAAGCCGGGTGGGACCGGGAAATGTAAACGAAAGCAGATAAATTACCAGCCATTATTATCCAAACAAGCATCCTGGTGCCCTTGCCTTGGGTTTTTCTTCCCCCTCCCCGCAGTAGCAGTAGCTGGGGCAGAATATTGAAGCGTGCCACGAGGCCATACATCACACATCCTGCTGGCATTCGTCAGAGTTTCGAGTTCGGGGCAGGGACAGGGACAACAAAGATTTATCGGGGCACTTACGGATCGAGGCGGAACTATTGTCCTAGGCTCATTAAGCATAATCCCACGAATAACCTCTGTTTTGGTGTCTGCTTCTTTTAGGTTACGGTTACGGTAACGGTTACGGGTACCCCAACCCCACGTATTAAATGCCCCAAATCCAAACCAAATCAAACACCCCAGACCAGTTAAAGAATCCAATCCAAAGGGCGTGCAAAGTTGGCGAAATACCGGATACACAAGAATACCTATATACCTATATACCATACCCTCTGAATGTCAATGGAATTCTTTGAGTTTTAAGCAATAAATTGCCTCGATGTTATACAATTCTGCGAATCTCTATAAGGATTTTACAATATATTGAATACAACTTGCTTCGGCCTAACCGCATTCAGCTTGAAACGTGCCGTCTGTCCCGCGGATAAGCAATATACTCGTAAAAAAAACAAAATACTAATCGAACTGTGTCCCCCAGCAGCTATTCTAAGAATTTCCTCTCTTTTGCGCCACTTTGCATGCCCTTTTGTGTTTGTGGGGATCGGGGGAAAAGCCGGGAAAGCGTATATAATAGAACAATAAGCATAAAGAAGAACTTTTTGCGGCCGAAAAACTTTCGGTTGCTGGCTGCCAACATTTTTGATATGACAAAATATTTGTGGCAATAATTTCGTTGCGTTTTCGTTGGCGTCGCTCTCCTGGCCCCTGCTTGTTTTGCAGTTCTTTGTCCTGGTTCAGGTTCTGTCCCGTCCTGGTCCCGTCCTAGCCCCGTTCCCGTTTCGGGCGTGTGTTTCTGCCATTTTCAATTTCTGCAAAATTACAGCCAATACCAAATTATGCATAATAAAATCCAATGACTACCTGTCGACGCCATTTTGGCGCACAGATGGGGGAATATTTCTGTGTGGGCCCCGGCAGACGTGGACCCATAAAAAATGGAAGTAAATATGCGTGCCTAGCACCAAGAGGGAGGGGGATGGTGATGGCGATGGGGATGGGGATGGGCATGGTCGTGTCCCGTATGTGTCTCTGGCTCTGTTTATTGTTGCTCGCCATGAAAATGGCTCTGAAAATAAGAAATAAAAAATTTATTCGCCCTGCCAGGGAGGGGCATAAACCGCTCTCAACCTCCGTGTTCCACTTGACGACTATTGTTGTATCGCATTTAATATTTTCCCTCTTTATACGGCCGTTGCGATACTCCGCCGCCGTTTTGTTTGTCTGTCAACAAATTGCTGATGTGCGATGGGGTATTATGGGGTGCCGGGGGTACGGGGGGCGAGCAACTTTTCCGATTCACTCGCTTGTTTCTGCGCTTCTTAGCCTCCTGTGCTGCTGAGTGTGCAGCCTGAACTTGACCAACCATGAACACCACTCGACAACACCCACTTACACAAAACTTATAAAACTCATATCCTATAGAACCCAAACTGAACAGAATCAGAGAAGTAGGAGCTAGAAGCTTACATATAGTTGCTATAGTTGCTATCGTTTTTTGCCGCCTGCATTGGGAAGCTTTCAAGAGCCGCCGAATTCCTTTGGTATTAACAGGACGATCGGTACAGCCAGAGGAATTGGTGGCCCAAGTTTCACGCCTTTTAGTTTTTACCAGCAAAGCTGCCTTTGTCGCCGTTGCTCCACCACCGACTGATTACTACTGATCCACTGATCCACGCTCTCTGCCGCTTTCTCAGTGCCAAGGACTAACAAGCGCTTGTCTTTTGTTTCTTTCTGCTCTTATATTTGCCCCGTATCCGCTTTGCTCTACTAACCCTCGAAACACTTGCCCCCCCAAATACACACTGCCCCAAAACTGCTGTGTGCACCACCCTTGAAAACCAAAAAGAGGCCCAACCAGAGGAGCTGCAGCCTCTGTTCGAGGAGGAGGACTGCTACGAGGTGGACATCGAGGCGGAAATGGCGAGGAGCCGGCAATCGCACCGCGGCTCCAGTTTCACCTGGCCACCGCCGCAGGACGATAGCCACCTGGCCCCGACGGCCGCGCCGCTGTACATCCCGCCGCCGGAGACGCAGCACGTGGTGGTGGCGAATCCGGTGCAGCAAGTGCCGCCGTTGCCGCCGGGCGGCGCCACTGCCCGCCTCGATCCGCAGCCTCCGAGCAACGCAGGAGGAGGAGGAGGAGGAGCAGGAGCAGGAGCCACTGGTGCTCCGCAGTGGCAGAGCTACTCAGCCCCTCAGCTGACCACCGCGAATGCGGCACGACTGCAGACAGAGCAGCAGGAGTCCAGCTCGGAGAGCTACACCTCCACCTCGACCACCACGACGACCACCTCGGAGGAGTACCAGCGGATGTACGCCGCCCAGATCCAGGCCTACCAGATGCAGGAGATGCAGTCGGGCTCGGAGTTTGACTACCAGGTGGACTACCTCGGCACCCAGGACTCCATGCAGGAGTACGCCTCAGGACGGCGGAGCGCCCAGGAGTGCGTGGACTCGCTGGCTGCGCCGCTGAGCACCTACAAATTGATCGACATGGTAAGGGAGGTGACACCCAGCCCCGTGACCACTCCTGTGACCACTCCCGCCCCAGCTCCGGCGGCGGCGCGTCGCGTCGTCTTCAACGATGAGCCGGAGATCAAGGAGCTCCCGCAAGTGGCCGCCGAGCTGGAGACCATACCCGAGGCCGTGGAAGACCGCTCCGAGGATCACGAAGGCCTCGTCATCGAGCAGCGATGCCAGATCCTTGAGAGCGAGCGCATGTTCCAGCCAACCCCCGAGATTAAGATTGAGATAGCCCCCGTGCGCCAGATTCCGCCCTCGAAGATTCCCAATCCCTCGCCCAAGGAGTGGATAAACCCCATGGTCAGGGTGCTCACAACCGCGCCGGAGGTTCCCTTCCACCTGGTCGAGTGTCCCTTCCCCCGGCCCTGTGGGGACGACTTTGAGGCGGAGGCAGCTGCCCAGGCTGAGGCTCCGCCAGCGCCACCAGCGCCACCAGCACCTCCAGTTTCAGCTCCCGTGGAGGTTGCAGCTCCCCCCCTGAGGGAGTCGCCTCCCCGGGGCTCGCGTCTCTCCCAGGCCATGGTGACTGCTCCCGAGTTCGAGCTGAAGTTCGCCCCGCCCTCGGACCAGGGCATCCCGCTGCCCGAGGAGAGCGTCCCGTACATGCCGCCACCCATGGATATGAAACCCTACCTCCGGGAGGATTACCGCCCCAAGTCGCCCTTCGTAAGCGCCCTGACCACTGCCCCCGAACGCCCCTTCGAGGGCCACTTTGACCGCGATGTGCCCATCCACCTGATCGACCTGCCCACCCCCAAGGAGCACCTGACCCTCAGCGACGCCCTGGTCACTGCTCCGGACCGCGGCTATACCCCCCTAAACCCCGAGAACGCCACCCAGCGGTATGACGAGGAGCAGAAGCAACAGGAACTCAAGAAGCGTGAATTTCAGGTGCTGGATCACGAGGAGGAGCTGGGCATCCGCCCGGAGCCTCCGCAGTCGGTGGAGTACTACACCACGGACCGCAGACAATCGCGAAAATCGTCCGCCTTCGCGGCCATGCAAGCATTCCAGCCCTCACGTGACCCGCTGTCCTCCGCTCCGGCCTCCGCCTCGGGAACTGTGAGCAACACTCCGCGGGCCTCGGTTGTGTCGGCTGGGCGGGAGGAGACCGATCTGGAGTACCAGAAGTACTGCAAGGCCCAACAGCGCAACCAGAAGCGGCTCGACTACTTCCACAAGAAGGAGGAGGAGCTGCAGGGTACCTCGCTGAGCCAGCAGCAGCTGCAGCAGTCGCAGCTACTGCAGCTTCAGCAGTGCGTGCAGTCGGAGCAGCTGCAGCAGCAGATCCAGCAGATCACTCAAAAGTCCCAGCAACACTCCCAGACAATCCAACAACAGAAACACCAAGTGTCCACCCAAGCTAACCAGAAATCCCTTGCCGAGACCCAGTCCCTTCAGGCCCGGAGCTCTCAGAGCTGCGCGTACCAAAGTTCCGCCAAAGCGACTAGTTCCAGTTCCTCTAACTCCTCTTCCACAGTCACAGTCACAGTCCCAGCCCAGGCATACACGGCTGTTATAACCCCAGCCCCCGTAGTGGCTCCAGCTTCTCTTCTCCCCGCTATCGTTCCCCCCGCCGTCGCTGTAAATACCACCGCCAGCTACACCTCCGCCTCCGCCTCCGCCTCCGCCAGCAAGTTCGATGCCCACGAGCTGATTGAAGAGACCGCAGAGGAGCTAGAGCACTCGGAGGTCCTCTTCCCTCCGCCCTCCCCCCTCAGCCACCTCACCAAGCAGGGCAAAGCCGTACAGTCCGGCCTCCACAGGGCGGATAACATCCCCAAATACCAGCGCAATTGGACGGTGCTGCCCACCCAGAGTCCCATCCGCACGCCGGAGCCGCAAGAGCTGCGCGAGAACGTGCCGCTGGCCTTTGTGGACGCTCCCAAGGCGCCGGAGACCAGCGAAAGCTCCACTGTACATAGACCCATTGCCAGAGCCCAGGCGCAGGCTGCCCCGGCAGTCGCCCCTGCCTCGCAGCCGCAACAGCCGCCGACACCTGTGGCCAAGCCGCAGCTGTCGGTGCCGATCATTGTTGAGGATCGAGCCGGTCCAGTAACGATGGCTTTCCAACCGCTAGACGAGTTCGTCCGCCCGGACCAGGCCCAGACGCCGACGCGTCCGTTCACGCCCTCGATGACCCAGAAGCCGGCGCCGATTATACCCTTCTACCAGACGGAGGAGAAGCTCGTCTTCGAGGAGTGCTCGGCCACCCACGCCCGGGACTACAACGCTGCCTTAGACGTTTCACCATTGCCGCTGCGCACCCGCTCCCCGGCCCCGGGGCCGCCGCCGAATCCGCTGTCCGCCATCCGAGCGCCTCGCATGAAGGAGCCGGAGTCGAATCTTCTCTCTGCGTCTGGGGGAGGGACTCGCCTGCAGGCCGGCTCCATAACCACGGGCCAGAGCTACCAGGGCCAGTTGCTGGCGCATTCGGAGCAGACCACACAGGCGGCCAGCCAGAGCTTCAGCCAGCAGCCGCAGAGGATCACGGAGCAGCGGGTGGGCAACCTGAGTGTCCAGCGCAAGGAGCAGGCCTCGCAGCTGCAGCAGCAGTCGCAGATGCAGTCGCAGAGCCAGACCCGCAGCCAGGTGGGCAACACGCAGATAGAGCGACGTCGCAAGGTGACCGAGGAGTTCGAGCGCACCCAAAGTGCCAAGACCATTGAGATCCGCACGGGCACCCAGTCGCAGTCGCAGTCACAGTCACAATCGCAGGCGCAGTCGCAATTGCAGTCGGAGTCGACGGAGCGGCGCTCATCGTACGGCAAGACCGGCTTCGTGGCCAACCAGGCCAGAAGGCTCTCCGGCCTGGAGCAGGAGATCAGCAGTTTGACCAGCCAGTCGCAGGCGATCAGCGCCCGCGCCTGCACTCTCGGCGCAGAGAGCAGCTTCCCCCAGCTCCGATCGCCTACTTTCGACGACAAGTTTCCGCTGAAGCCAGCGCCAGCAGAGTCCACAGTGCCGGGTTACATGCCCACTGCGAATAAGTTGGTGGCACCACCGCCTGGATTCATCCAGCAGCAACAGCAATTGCAGCAGCAGCAGAGGTCTGCCTACTCCGGTTACTCGTCCGTGCAACAGCAGAGCAGCAGCATCAGCAGCAGCAGCAGCAGCACTACAAAAGCCATCACAGCATCCTCATCGCTCTCATCTTCATCTGCAGCATCTGCGTCGCAAAGCCTAACCCAAGCTTCCTCCGCTATTACTACCACCACTAATAACCAGGCCACCTCGGCCTTCCGGAGAACCAGCAATGGCAGCTGCAACATCAGCGGCAATGGCAACATCATCAAGCCTAATCCGGCCTCGCGGCCTTCCATCGCTTCCATCACTTCTCTAGCTCCGGCTTCCGCTCCGGCTCCATCTGCGGCTAAAGCTCCGTTGGCCAGGGCTCCGCTAGCGCCTAAAGCGGTGATCGCCAGCGCAGTGCAATCCGCAGCTCCGCCCGCCGCATCTGCCTCGGCGCCTGCGCCCGCGCCCGCTGTTTTTCCGCCAGACTTGGGCGATCTGAACTTGAACTCTAATGCCGATGGTTCCGCAGGTCCAGGGGGCAAGAGCGCCGGTGCCTTCGGCGCCACCTCGGCGCCCAAGCGCGGTCGGGGAATCCTCAACAAGGCCGCGGCACCCGGAGTGCGCATCCCACTGTGCAACAGCTGCAACGTGCAGATCAGGTGAACAACTCACAGCTATCGATGTTGCAGTTTTTGATATTTTGATGTTTGCTCTTGAGTTGTTGTGTGTTCTATATTTTACGGCCTAATTATTGTTACAGATTTGTACTAACTTTTTGCCCTATGATCCATTTATTTGTTAAGATTAAGATTGACCAATGCCGGTCAATTTTGTAACCACCTAAAACCATGCATGCGCCAAAAAAGCTAACCCGCTCGTTGTTTTGTTTGCTTTCCGTTACCCTGTGTTGCAGTTCCCGCCGCAGCTGCCACCTCCGCCGCCGTACCGGCCACTAATCCGCATGCCTCCACCTTGCCACGCCCTCCGGCCCCCAAGGCAGCTGACTCACGCGCCGCCGATGACAAGGAGGCCCTCGTCGACGCCACTTCGATGCTCGCAGAGTCCGTGGGCAAGATAAACATGGGCGACAAAACGAATGCATTTATGCAGGAAGCCGGCAAAATCATCTCCAACATGCTGGAGGCCAGGCTGGCCAGCAACCCCGCCGCTGGCGGAGGATCCTCGAGTGCGCCGTTGTCGCATGCGGGCAGCAGCCTGAGCTTGCGCAGCAACAGCAGCTCCAATCTGTCCAAGAGTCCGATGATTGTGCGCAAGCGCTTGGATCTGGATGACTTCAAAAACTTGGATCCCACGCAGCCGGTGACCCTGCAGCCTGTGGTGGCGGTGCCGCTGGCAAAGGATCCGCAGAGCGTCACTGAGCTTGGCAATCAAAAGGCCCAGCCACAGGCTCCGCGCGTGGAGCAGACCCTGCAGATGGAGCTGCCGGCTCACCAGCATCCCATGGGCAAGATCCTGGGCTTGTGCGACGGCGGAAAGCCACTGGACGCCCTCGAACCGGTGGCCTTCAGGAATAACCTGAGACGCACTGGTGGCACACAAGCCACGCAGGCCGACAGGAGATCCTACATAGAACCCAAACAGCCTGCAAAGAGTATTGCTCCGCCGACAAACGGCAGCCAAAACAGTGCCACCAGCCCCGTGTTCAGTGTTTCTGTGAAGGCCCTGGGACCTCGCAGTGATCAGGACCAGGGCATGTCCGAGGAGAATGAACGGGCGGTGAGTCAGTTGCTCAAGGAGGGTAAGCGACCCGTGTGCTGTCAGTGCAACAAGGAGATCACCTCGTAAGTGAATCAGCTTCCAGCTTGCTTTTCGGCGTTTCTTTTGTTTTGTTTTGTTTGGTTTTTGCATTTGAATGTTCCAAAAATTGACAAGTTTATTGATGCCATTCGAACAGGGGACCCTTCATCACTGCTCTGGGCCGCATCTGGTGCCCGGATCACTTCATCTGCGTGAACGGCAACTGCCGTCGTCCGCTGCAGGACATCGGTTTCGTTGAGGAGAAGGGAGACCTGTACTGCGAGTACTGCTTCGAGAAGTTCCTGGCGCCCACCTGCAGCAAGTGCGCCGGCAAGATCAAGGTGAGTTGGGGAACAGTGGCCAGAACAGCCAGAACAGAACTGAATAATGAAACCTTTTGTCCATCAGGGTGATTGTCTGAACGCCATTGGCAAGCACTTCCATCCGGAGTGCTTCACCTGCGGCCAGTGCGGCAAGATCTTCGGCAACCGGCCCTTCTTCCTGGAGGACGGCCAGGCCTACTGTGAGGCCGACTGGAACGAGCTCTTCACCACCAAGTGCTTCGCCTGCGGCTTCCCCGTGGAGGCTGGCGACCGGTGGGTGGAGGCCCTGAACCACAACTACCATAGTCAGTGCTTCAACTGCACGGTGAGTGCTCGGATCTTCCTGTTTCCTTGGCCTCTACTAATTCATTTCGTTGCCATTTCAGTTCTGCAAACAGAATCTGGAGGGCCAAAGCTTCTACAACAAGGGCGGTCGTCCCTTCTGCAAGAACCATGCGCGCTAAGGGCGCCAGTTGGTTTTATGCTCCACTTCAGGGATCACGCACACTAACCTTCAACAACAATAGAAAAGGAACCACTACCCAACCCAAGCCACGCCAACGCAAGCAATACAATACGATTGATTATCTTCAAACCTAAAGGATCCTCCGCATCCTAAAGCTAATTATTTTTGCCCCGAGTGAACTGTGCGTTACCATATATTATTTCTACTTGTTTTTTGCCCACGAATGTTATCCTAATTTTAAATGAAACCAGACCCAGGCAGGCACTCTGTTTTGGGGGAAAACTCTAACAGCAACGACACGAAATCGAATGCGCTAGCGACGCAAGCAACTATTATTTATTCAAGCATAGCATCATAGCATCATAGCACCATAGCCGATAGTCCCACGTCCTCGTATACTATGCCATATACTATATATACTTGTGCGAACAACTGTGGCCGGCGTTATTTTACTTTTGTTCCGATCGACCCGAACTAAGAGCTAACAAACCGCGCGAACACTATCCACACTCGGTTGCTTAATTAATTTCTAAATTTATGTTGTAAATTATCCATAATTTGAGTGTAAATTGTAAATGATCAGCAAGTGAATAAATTTCGAAATCTTTTTCGCGTTTAATCAAGCGGTTTCTTCTTAATTTACTATTAGTGCGTTGCGTATACGCGGTGTGTACACTCGTATGTAATGTCATAATCGTTGCCAACTTCCGGTTAGCTGGGCACACGAAGTTCCCCTTCCGCCTGGAAGTATGCAACAGTTTTCGGGGTGGGAAAACACAGTGGCAGTGAACATATTAGTCCCACTGAAGATTTTTGGGAACACGCTGCAACGGATTACTTACCATTTGGTTATAATTACTTAAATGCACCTGAAAAACAAGTAGAAACGCTGTAGTCGAGATTCCTCGACAACGAGATACCATATACCTACCTCTCTTGCCGTTGCCGTGGGAAGGGGTGCGTAAGACTTTAATTGGTCATATCTTCTATATTTATTGTCCGATCTGAACGTAATTTTGCATGCACGTCTTAAACGATTGGCAGACTTAACAGACTTAAAATTATGTCTCTAGCTCTTATCATTTTGGAGATATAGATTTTTTTGCGACTACGAGGGCGGAAAGGGGCGTGGCAAAATAATAGTTAAACGGTCCTAATGCAAAAAGAAACAGGTCTTTAGCTCTTATTTTGTCCAAGTTATCGAAGAAAATACAGTCTTATGTTTTGTTTTTGTGCGAATAAACTCGACCTGCGTACACATATAACGGACCTAAAGCAAAAAGAATTACACCTCTAGCTCTTACCGTCTCCGAGAACGACGTGTTCATACATGCAGACGGACAGACAGACAGACAGACAGACAGACATACGGACATGGTTAGATCGACTCGGCTGTTGATGCTGATCAAGAATTATATATTCTACTTTATAGGGTCAGAAACGCTTCCTTCTCCCTGTTACATACTTTGTACAAACTTAATATACCATTTGTACCTTAAGGTACATGGTATAACAACTTTGGGAAATGTGAGTGGCTCCCTTTGTTGGTTCTATTATTTTGGCCTGCGCTGTGCACGCACTTCCACGGCAATTTCATGCTTAACCAATTTTTGTTGCTTTCATTTGAGCTTGGCATTTACTCGTATTTATTTTTTTTTTGCGAGCCCGGCCATCCGGAGGTGGGTGGCTTCCCATTTCAGCCCGTTCGGTGTTAATCGCCTCCTGCGTCGCCAAAAACAACCCCCCCGTCGGAAAACAAACAAAACTTCACAGGCCCGGCGATGGCAACAAAATTTCCGCTAGATTAAGCAGCGGGATCAGGACGTGTGGGCACGGGAGATGTGGTTGGGGAGGCGGACCTGAAGCTGGAAGCTGGAAATGGAGATGAAGCTGCGGCCCAGGCGCCGTCGTGCGAGGAAGAAAAACAATTTGGGGTTTTGTGGTATTTTTCAACATTCTGTTGGGTTTTGTTCTTTTATTTTTCGCATGTTTAGTTTACGTCGCCTTGCACATATTAGAGGAAAGGGCGTTAAGTTAGTATCGTGTGTGTGTTTGTGTGTGTGTGTGTTTGCAGGACACGCGCTTTTAGTCATAACTTACATATCATTAGGGGTAGGTGTAGGTCTAACTATGTTTTGTTTTGTTTTGTTTTTGTGCGAAACGCATTCAGAAATCGAAATCGACATCGAAGTTCAGTATTCAAGTGTTGGATATTCGTGGTTTCCGAAAATGCGCGCCAAATTTTTGTCACCGTAGCGTTCCGTTGCTAGATAGTCATGTCCTGTGCATCCTGGAGACACACAGGCACCCATCCATCCATCTATCCATCCATCCATCCGTTCATAGCATAAACTATATATACTTCTTAGTGCTGCTCTTTGATCTCTGGCTTGCTTGGTTGCTCAATTGGTTGTCCGAAATCTCCTCCCTTCGTATTTACAGTGGTGGGGCGGGCGGGCTGGCGGGCTCGCCTTTTTTCAACATTTTTCATCTTTTTGGGATACTTTAATACTTCAATGGGTAGTGGTAGTACGTGTATAATTTGCATGTATCTAGAATTCGTAATAGCTACGCGCCCTTAATGCTTATAAAAATAAATTCAACACATTCAAGTACAACAAACAGCTTAAGTCCTACGGGCTACGGGTTAGAGTTTACAGATAATGGTTTTCACATTACAAGATTCGCTTGTTTTTCGCTTTGTCTAGGAGCAGCTTGCGTTCCGTTCCGTTCCGTTCCGCGCACAATAAATACCTTTGGGTTAACGAGTGATCTTCGGCGGGTTGCCAGCACCGCTACAGGTGCGCCAATATATCGATCTGATCGAGTGCACCTTGGGCGCCGTTGCTGCTGCTGTTGCCCGAAGGCGACTGCGAGATGGTCACTATGGTGACCAGGTCCTTGTTGCGCTCCTTGGGCGACGGCGCAGGCGGCTCCCGTTCGGGCGCCCGGTTGGAGGACTCGATCTCCACGATGGCCGAGGTGAGAAGCGTGTTGGCCGCGTAGTCCGGCAGCTGTTCCGCCACCGATGGCTCCGGCAGCTGCAGATCCTCGTTGGCCAGCAGCCGTCCCGACGGAGCCGTCTCGATGTTCCGCTCGCTGCAGACGAAGCTGGCGGGCGTCGCGTTGCGGGAGCGGTAGCTGGGCGGCAGGCTGTACTCCGAGCCGCCCATGCTGCTGCTGATGGTTCCGCCGGCGCCGCCATGGCCCGCTCCTCCGCCGATTCCGGAGCGCAGGGTGGTCAAGGGAGCCCTGGAAGAGAGTGGATCAAAGGATGGATTATTTACACATGAGCCATGCTGTTTGCCATTTCGGGGCCCAAGAAGTCGGCAAATATGTTAACCAAATGCACAAATTTGCATCCCTGAGACCGGGAAGTGACTCTCCCGGTGGATATGCCGTCTGGTTCTACACTGGGAAGAACTATTCATTAAATTACGCCCGATTTGTCTGCTTTCCAACAATACAATCGGACCTGAGCCGAGTCCTTTGGCCTCGAAATGAATATGGAATCCCGACTTTCAGTCCTTTCAGTGTCCTTTCAGCAAATGTTTGCCGTCATCGGTATGTGAGGGATATGATGACTCTCTCCATTTCCTCCGTTGCGGAGGCGCTTGTGTTTCTCCCTATATATGCATATACATATATGTATATTCGCATCGTTGTCAATTTAAATAACAAAAGGCCGCTGTGGCAATTGTTGCCGTGAGCTGACAGACAGGGCGGCAGTCGGGGAACTAAACCCAAATCACAGACAATTCACACTTCAGTCGGCAGAGCACAAAAGTCAACACTCGAACGCTCATCTGAACATAATGGCCTCCGCCCCTCAACCGTCGCCCGGAGTCGGGGGCGTGGCTGGGGGGGCGATGAGGGTTCGTCTCAAAATTCGAGAAACTCGCACAAATTGTATGAAGCAATTTCGAGTATGTAAAATTGCATTTAATTGTTCCGACAAAGATGCCGGACAAGAAAGGACGAAAGCCGGAGGGGAGGGAGAGAGTAGGCCGTCCGACGGGGCAGGCCTATCTGTGCGATGCGATGTCCTGTGCATAACAGGCAATTTTCGCAGCACTTTGGCCGGCTCTTTGTTTGTTTAATTGACTTGGCCGGAGCAGCCAAGCAGCCCAGCAGCCAAGCAGCCAAGCTGGCAGGAAAATGTGTCTGTGCGGCTATGGCTGCAGAGACGTGTCCTTGTCCCTGGACATTTCCATTTTTTCCCCGACGAGCTGCTTGTTATGCGGCCTGGCAGGCCCTTCAAAATGTGCGCGCGTGTGTGTAAATATTTTGCGAAATTTCACAGAATTCTTTGGCAGTTTGGCAGAGTTCCCGTCTCCCGGCTCCCCTGAATTTGAATACGCACATCCCGCTGCCAAGGACCTGCCCCGCTCCGGTCGGCTGCCAGAAAGTATGCTGTGATTTCTTGCCGCACACTTTGCATAAGTTTTGCTTTTTGACATACTTCCGCTTTCTGCTCACTGCCTTCCGGCTTCCCGTGGATTTCTGGCTAACCCCGGCGAGCCCAAGGATCCCCCGAAATCAGCTTTCCCTGTTGACTTTCCATTTGCATTACAGCATTACACACGTTATAAATATTCGAGTGTGTGCGCCTGCGAGTGTGTGCCTGCGAGTGTCGTTGCCTGAAGTAAATTAATTTGTCATAAATTCGTTAAGGTTTGAATGAGCGGCAAATAGCATTTGAAAAAGGCAATTCTAGTTATCTAATTGGTTTCAGGTCAAAGGGAAAACGTCCTCAACTAATGCTGTTAAGCTTCTTTTTAAATGTAACTTGTATTATTATGCCAAACTAATGCCAGAAAAAGTTATTTAAGGAGTATAAGCGCGAGATTAAGCTGTTTTGTGCCCTTCCGCTCGACAATTTGTAGGCCATAAAAATCAACTTTTCTCATTAGCCCAACATTATGCGTTCCGGGCGATAATTATTCCTCCACCCCGCACTCTGCACCACCCACCACTTGCCAATGTCGGAGCAGGGCCTTGTCATTTAAATTGCCTTGTGCGTGAGTTAGTTTCTGGGGCAGGGACTGCAATCGGATTGCTCGTATATACTCGTATTCCGGGGGGCTGTCCGGGCTTATCTCTTCAATTAGTTTGCCGAATCAATTGCCGGGCCTGGTGCCATCGAAAATGCTGCGAAAAGTTTTCAACCCCCGGAAAATCGTCGAACGAGAAGCGATGTGTCAATGTTGACACCCTTGCCAACCGCACAAGCCAAACCGCCGGAGTCGGAGCTGCAGGAACCGGAGAGTCCCAGATCTCCTCCGCACAGCGCACACCTCACATCCCTTTGTAGTCGCATCCCCCTCCCGGTCTGGCGGCCTGGAAAACATTTTGCGGTTTGGCAGGCGCCAAACTTTTGCAAATAACTCACGAATGGCGTAACGGAACGGCCCAGGACGAAGGAGTAGGGCCCGGAAACGGACGTGGAAGTGGATGTGGAAGTGGAAGTGGAAGTACTTACCTCAGCAGACTGCCGGCATGAGATCGATAAGTGGGCGGGGGCGAGTTGCCGCGCACCACCCCGTTCTGGCGATCGCGGTCCAACAGCAAAAGTCTGCGGAAGAGAGGCGGAAGGATTCGTGTGAGTTGGTGTTTTTTGGGCTAGTACAAGTAGCTTTGGTGGTTGCAGTTGGACAGGAAAAAGGCGGCCTGGCGGCAATCGCGGATGTGGCCACGGGCAATAGAATGCACTGAGAAACCAAGGGGGTTTGCTCAAGGAAACCACTTTTGGTACAAGTATTTACAACACTTTTTAGTTCATATAAAACCTTCAAATTGAAATTTATGTGACTCAAAGTTATCTCTCATAAATTGATTGAGCGCCTTCGCTTTGTTTCTCAGTGCATCTCCAAAACGTTGTGACCGCTGCAGAATTATGCATAATGCAATTAATTGCGCCAGGACATGCGAGTGGCGGTCGAAAGCCGCAGGACCGCCAGCGAGCCCGTTGTCCTTGCGTGCCACCGTAATTTATGCACCGGCAGTGGCCACCACCGGGCCACCCCTCGTCCGCAGCAGTAGCCGACACCAGGGCTGTGCAATTATCCGGGGTACTCACCTCAGCCGATACTCCTGCATGCTGGCCTGGTACGAGGGCGGCGGCGGGCGGTGCTGGAACTCCGGGTAGAGCAGTCCGTGCGGCGCCCCGCCTCCGCGGCTGCAGGGTCTCCGGCCGCAGCGGCCCAGGTCCACGCTGGTGCCCAGGCCCAGGCCGAGGCAGCTCTGCCCCCCGGGCGCCGTCATCCGCCACGCGGCACCGCTCACCGTCACCAAAACCACGCCGACTCCTGAAAGACAGCCAGAAAATGGGGGGAAACGGAGTTAATTCCAGAGTTAAAACTCGAGCAACGCCCCCCTTCGGCCGACTTAATTATCCCGCTCCCAGAGGGGCGGGTCCCCGTGGTTAGCCCCACAATCCCAGGCCCAGGCCCCCATCGCGGGCTCCATCTCTAATCATGCCGAGCAGCGGCGGAGACTTTCACTTTTGTTTCAGTGGAGCATGTCATCATGGCAGCGAATTTGCGAGCCAGCAGCAGGCAGGCAGCTGCTACAATTTTATTAGCGAAAATTGTCGTGAGCATTGTGACATCTTGCCGCGGCCAAGAGGCAAGCAGGCAAACTGGCAAACAGAAGCCTCGCCCGTCATCATCGTCATGAGTGGGAACTTCGGCTCCACTCGATTGTGGGGCCGGCGAGGAGAGATTTGCTGACTGGCTGCCTTGATTGCCATTAAATTATGTAAAATGCCGCCACATACACGTACTACGAGTGTACTCGTACTCGCATCGCACAGGCTGAAAACTTTTCGGTAATTGCCGCCGAAAGTGGCGCAATGTCACGCTTTGCGAGCGCCAAACTAAAAGCGCCGGCAATTGATTAGACGTCGTATACTGAACAGGTATACATATACATATATATTGTAGTCGAGCGAGGGGTAAACTTGGCCCCGCGGCTGTGGTTGCGTAACTGGGTGAATGATTCACGAGCGGACCGGAAAGTTGCTCCGCCGTCTAGAACGGAGACCCCCAATCTGGTGGGTTAGCTTAATGCCGAAGGTTGCTTTAAATATTTGCACACTCTTGAATCCGACTTCTAGCTTGAGTCCCACTCATCCGCTGACTCTTTTCGCCTGTCCCCGGCCAAAGTAACACCTGTTGGCGATGCCAAATAGAGCACCTGGACCTGGACCTGGACCGGGCTGAGCGAACCAAAGAAATCGCAGCCGGAACTAAACGCTCGGGCAATATTGACTGTTGGCTTGTCTGGCTGCAAATTTGTTTGTTCTTCGAACTGGGTCAGCAGATGTGGTGCGAGCACAAAGGCAGAGATACCCAGGTACACACAGACGGGTGGACGGTCGGACGGTCGGACGGACCGGAGGCACCACCTCCTTTTGTTGTGGCAGAAGACGGGCGGGCGGAGAAAAAAACCCAGCAACGGGCAACGCCGAATGGCATTTATAATTGTAACAATTGTGAGCAAATAGACAGACTGCGGAGACCTTTTCACCGCCGGTCGGGCCGGTCGGGCGGTGGGATGGGATTCCCCTGCAATTCCTCCCATGGCTGTGTAAACACCAGCGAACATCAAAAGGCGCTCGCAGCCGACTTTAATGCCATTTTCCACTGCTCGAATTGGCCAGATTACGCAACGCCACTGCAGCGAAATGCTGGGGAACAAAGCCATAAAAAAACAGCTCAAATTAAGCAATTTAGGTGACTCGAAAACACGCAAATATTTATGGCCTTGCTTTCTTTCAGCCAGCTCTTTACATTTCAAAAAACATTTGACTTGTGACCATACGCTTTGAATCTTTATTGGTTAAATTTAAAAAAACCTTTTAGCTGTATGCCTTATATATTAAGTGCTTGGGAGACGTAAGCACTTAGCTGCTTTACAAATTGAAGTGGTTTAGCTCTAGGCCCGATTTCAGGTTGTCATAGAACCCTCCAAGACAAGATTCCCCTCTAGTTGACCTGTGGAACCCCTCACAGATGGATGTACTCACCGATCATCAGCAGGGCGGCGGTCAGGTGGGAGTTGGGCGGCCCGGCCAGGCTGGTGGCTCCCAAGGCCGCCCCACCGAGGGCGCAGGCCACACCTCCCAGGGCCACCACGGCGATGAGGGCGCGCAGGGGCGGTCCGGCGAACCACTGGCCGCAGCATCCCTTGCCGGACCTCTCCGAGGGGGACCTGGAACGAAGAAGGAAAACAGATTTTCACTCGCTTGTCGCACGAAAATGGGAAATTCCACTTAGAGGACAAGGCAGCAGGGCAGGGCTGCAGGGCAGGGCAGGTGGGACCATGACGACGGGACAACAGATGTTTTCCTCCGCAGCAAATTGGCAAAAGGCGAGTGCGGTCCTTTCGCCAGAGTTTCCCTTCACAAAAGCGCAGCGAGTGCGCAATTGTTGTAATTTGATGATTTATGAGCCGAAAGACCAAAAATTTGCGCACGAAACAAAATGAAAGGAGCAACCCGGGCCGAGCAGCGAGCAGCGTCCTTGGCAGACGACGATGAATACTTTTGCGGGGAAGGGACAATTTATGCGACGCAGACGGCGGCGACAAAGGATGTGAGCGCGTGTAAATTCATTAGGATACGGCCAGCCCGGCAGCCCGACGGCAGAGACGAGAACCCTTCCTCCTTGGCTCCGGCGAGACAAACAATTAGAGGAGGAAATATTTATAGGCCAGGCGAGATGGTGCTGGGTGCTGGGTGTGCTGGGTTGTGTTGTGTCATCGAAGCTGCCGCCGGGCCGCCTCACAAAGACCGATGATAAATCGTTGGAAAATTACGTGCACAAACATACTTGCACGGCCATAAACAAGTTGGCTCTGTGCGACCGGAAATTTATGTTTAATAATTTGATGCCCCCATCCCCGGTCGAGGGGCAAAGGATTTCGGGGATTCACACTTTCATGGCAGTGGCAGGGGCGGTGGCAGCTTCCCCGGTTCTTTGACACCCGTGATGCGGCGACTTCGAGCTGCAAACGCGATCTCCGCCTCGGAAATGAGCCCGCAAAATGCCAGAAGGTGTTGCTGCCGAACAATAACCAAATTCTCGTTGGGTTTCTAATGACACGATCTTGGTTTCCCAGGGCGGCTCTTCAATCGCCGGCCCCCTGCGGCGACAAAGTTCAACTACATCGCGGCACAAGCTTGTGTGTATCTCTGGGGGGAGCGTCTCCCGAAGTGCTGACGCGGCTCCCCTCCGAGGTTGATCATCGCATGATTGATGGGGCCCAAATTAGAGGCGGGCCAAATCCAAATCCGAGTCGGTCGAGCTCCATTAGCGTTGCATTCCCCAGTGACGGGCTCATTACAACGCATCGCAGTTTGCCCGGGAAATATGGCAAATAGTGCAATTGCGCAGTTGCCGACAGAACAGTCGTAGTACTAGATCTACTAGGTATACACTGGTCGACAAGTAAGGCTAATCTTCAAGGGATTTGTTGCCTAGATGGCAGTTTAGGTGCTCTAGGGATTGCTACGATAAAATCTTCAGAATAGTGAAGAGTGAGTCAGCCTATACAACAGCTATCGTTGCAACATTATACAGTCAATATTGCAACATTATAGTCAAAAATCAGCTGCGAACACCTCCACAGAGTCCTGATCTCAACCCAATTGAGTATTTGGGGGATCTCCTGGAGCGGAAGATCAGAAAACACACGATAACATCAAAAAAAAATGCTCAAGGATGTCATTTTGGAGGAATGGGGAAAAATAACACCAGAGGAGACAAAAAGAGACGCCTAACGGAAGTTTTGCAAAATAAGGGATACCCTACAAGATATTAAAATAAGAATATTTTAGGTTTAAACATCTGTACGCAGACTTGTACGCAGACTTTTGCGGTACACTTTTTCGTTGAGTTATGTTTAAAATAAAGAATAAACTATAAGATATTGTTCCTTAATTCTAAAAAAAAACTTCGTTAAAGACATTTTATTAAAGTTTATTATAAAAAAAGAATTGAGTCAATATGTGGAAATTGGGCCGAATTATTGGTGTTTAAAGTTCGAATTTGAAATTTTTTTGGGGTGTACGCAGAGATATGCGGGGTAGTGTACGAGTATTTCTCTATAAACTCGTATGGAATGAGTTCAGGGTCATTAGTAATACTATAGGTATATAAAAAGCGTTTGTTTTATGATTTATTTATCATATAATTCCAGCCATTTGGGCCTTTATTTCTCCCCGTTGTATTCATACTCGATTATTGAATACATCACAGTCCGAACTCGTTTTTTAAGTGAGTTTACCGGGCTAATTATATCAAAATAAAAGTATTAGGGGTCGCTGGTAGATAGTTCGCTGGTAGGTGGCTAGAAACTCGAATGGAATGAGTTGGTATGGGAAAATGTGGTTCAGGGGCAGCTGCGTGGGGGCTTTCCATTGCACGCATACCCTGTGCTCCGGCAGCACGCGGGTATATGCATTGGGTGCCGGTCGGTTGGCCTCCCCAACACCCACTTGGGTGCCAAAATTCATCAAAATCGAGCAGGTGGAACGAGTTTTATCGGAGTTGCAAGTTCGAACGCACTTGCCTCGTGCTCTTGTTTTTGTTTACATCGTCTGTACGTAAACACGGCACTCCCTTCCAGCATCCACCGAGCGCTCTCCCCTGGAATTACCTCCCACAACTTGCAGTCCACAGGCAACCGCGATCTTCGCGCCTGGAAATCAGTTCCACTTTGCAAAAGGACGCGTGTGCTTCGGTCCGTTTTTGGTTTCCTTTAAACTCGAATAAAACAGCGATTCCGCTGCGCGAGTGCTGTGCTTTGGTGTTCCCGCCACCGTGTGTGCGTTATTCTATACGATTTTCCGCTTTTCCGCGCGTTTTTCCGCGAAATAACTGTGCGAAAATGTGCCTCCAATTGGACGATGAGTGCGAGCGGGAAGGAAGACTGCAAGTTACAGGTTGGTGTGCATGTGTTGTTGCTTCCCTTGCCGTTTCTCATTTTCTCTTGATCGCTCTCCTGCGCTTTGCAGCATTGCCATACTAGTGTAGAAATCCTTCCTCCAAGAGAGAGAAAGAGTCTTTGTGTTTGCAACAACAGAACAACTTTCTGCATTGTCTTTGATTGTTTTTCTTTGAATAATTCGCCCTGAATATTGAATTAATTTAGAAGGTTTTCGAAAATGTTGTATTTTGGGGGAAATTTTGTATTATAATTTTTAATTTTCTGGTGGTTTCTGTTCTGAGCATTGAAATCTTACGATAGAAACCTTGTGTTTGCATTGTCTTTGAATGCTTTTCTTTCGATAATTTGCTCGGAAAATTAAAATTTTGGGTTTTTGGAATGTTTGAATTATCCCCGAAAGGAATATACTCATTGTGTGCCTTAGGGAAGTTATATTTTAGTGCGCTATTTATGCCATCTGTATGCTGAAGGGGTCGGCCGAAAAAGGCTCGATTTTCAAATCTCGTTTTCTCGGTTATTACAATTTGAAACGTTTTGAAACTCTTACGATAGTTTAATACCTCCATGGGCAGCGCCTAGCACTTTTTGCTCCGAGTGCTCCCAAAAACAAAAAGCTTTGAATGCCTCGAAAAGAGGGGATTAATTGCTCGGAATTTGACGGTGAAAAAGGAATGTGTGAAGCGAAGGTCTCGATCGAAAGGGAACCACCGTGAGCAAGTGCTCGGAATTTGACGGTGAAAAAGGAATGTGTGAAGAGAAGGTCTCGATCAAAAGGGAATCGAAATGTGCACGTCATCCGAAGTTGACGGTGAAAAGGGAATGCGTGAAATTACACAAACAAAATTTGTAGAACCAAAAAATCGGACGTAGACCAATTTTTTTCCTTTTTGTGGTCTGCTCCCAAGCTGAAAATCTGTGCCCATCGCTGGTTTAATATAATGTTTCAAAAATACAAAATAGTCAACAAAGAAATGTATGTGTATATTTGGTAAGTGAAAAGACGCGATGTAAATATTGCCTCCCCTATGGAGGGAGTGTGAACATTGGGACGACCTGAAGGGGGTTCCCCTTTTAGACGGCCGAAAAAGGTTCGATTTTCAAATCTCGTTTTCTCGGATATTACATTTTGAAACATTTTGAAACTCTTACGATAGTTTAGTACAATCTTTCAAAAATACAAAATAGTCAACAAAGAAATATATGTGTAAATTTGTTATGTAAATATGTAAATATTGCGAGGTAAATATTGCCTCCCCTATGGAGGTCACACTCCCTCATTGGGACGACCTTAAGGACACCAATTAGCGGGTATTTGCAGGCGTTACACTCGCCTGTTTCACTCGCCCTATGTATATTGCATGCAGACGCATATTGACGCATATTGTAGTGTACGCATTAATTGCAATCTCAATTTGTAATTGCCAACATTGACACGGATCCACTCAACGGGCAGTGTTTACTTTTCGCGCCCGCCAATCGGCCGAACTTTCATTTCTGCGCAAGCCGCGTTTTCATTTGCTCGGCGGCGCGCTTTCCGACTTCCGGCGCCTGTCGCCCCCTCCACAGCCCCTCGCCCGCACTTCCGGCCGACTGTCAGTTTGACATTTGCATGCGAGCGCGCAGTTTCCGATTGATTGGGCATCTTCGCAGCAGCCGCTCGGCCGGGAAAAGCGCGGCGCCGCACTTTATCGGGCCAACTTCCGCACTTTATCGGGGCAACATCACGCATAACGCGATGTTTTTACAACTGCTCGCAAGGCGAGAAGCAGAGGCATAAGCTCGCCAATTAGAAGCAACACTCCGCAGTCGGGACTAATCAGGTTTAATGGAAACTTAATTTTATTTATCGGGCGGCTTCCCGCCCCCTGCGTGGGAAATCGAAGCGAAAGCAGTCGGAAAACTAATTAAATGCGAAGCGGGCGAAGAGCAGGGAGACAATGAAAGCGAAATTCGTGTTGAATTTCATTTACATGAATATTTGATAATTTATTTAATTCACGGGGGAGCTTTTCTTTTCGCTCTCCCAGTCGCAGTCGCAGTCGCACTCGCCTCGCCTCGCTTTTCCTTTCTTTTCACCTCGACATTATGTAATTAAAACGTGGAAAATGAGGCAATCACTGCACGAGGCCGCGCAAATGAAAATAATTAGCTGGAAAAGCATATTAACATTGGCACATTGATACAGACAGCAGCGAGCAGCGTGTAAGGCAAAAATTGAATAATGGTTCCTCTTTGAGATTATGGCCCACTGACAGGGCGAACGAACTGCTGGCTTTGTTTTACTGTTTGACTGACTGCTTTGCGGTGCAGCTGGCTGACTGGAGGGCGGATTAGGCCAACACAAAAACCATTTTCAACTTTCAATCACAGCGCAGGCTCCCGTCCCACCAACCACCTCCCACCTCCCAAGATCCCAAGATCCCCCGCTCCCGGGAGGTCATAATTACAGCGCGCTTTTCAACTTGCCGCAGTTCTGATTTGTAATAGCAACTTTTTGTGTTCGCTCCCATTGTCTTGCGGGCCTTTGTTGTTTTTGGCAAAGGTTTTGCCCTGTTTTTGGGAGTAGCAGCCACGAGCTGCGTTAATTTGGGCACTAGGAGAACGTCTAACGACTGTGTTCTGTTCTGGGTTCTGCGCGGTGTGTTCTGCTTGGCCGGGAAAGTTCTAAGCGGTTTTCTTCGCCAGCCCCCAACGACCCGGCTTTCTTCGCTCAATACGCTTGGCTTCGGGAAACCCCATTCTTCTCGATACAGATAGAGGTGTTCCATTAAATTCCATGACACGGCCGCCGCTTTGAAAAGCCATAGACGAGACGCACAATAAAATGAAACCAGTAGCGGCAGAGACTCCCAGAACATGACATTCACCGGCGATAAAATCGCTGCTGTTTATGTGTTGTGTATACAAAAGTACTAGCGCGTTCTCCGGTATACTCTGTATATAAGAAACAAGTTGTATACGAGTGTCTCGACAATAAATACCCGGTTCTCAGTTTCCACTTGATTTGTAGAACATGGAAAAACATTGCGGGGTGAGAAGGGCGTCATTCGAGCGGACGGAAGTGGGCGTAATCGGCTGATTTTTGCAACACAAATAGGTATTGGCTCTACCAATGTACCATCCAAATTTAGTGCTACTTATGTTAAAATTGTGCTGAGCTGGTATCACAAAATTCGGAATATAAAATTTGTTTTTCTCTCTGTTATAGTCTTCAAAATTTAGGCTTTCACACGGACAGACGGACAGACGGACGGACGGACAGACGGACATGGCTAGATCGACTCGGCTGTTGATGTTGATCAAGAATTTATACACTTTGTAGGGTCGGAAATGTCTCATTTTCCCTGTTACATACATTCGTACGAATTCAATATACCCATTTTAGTTTTAAGAACCGGGTATAAAAAATGAAAGCAGCTAGAGACGGGCAGACGGGCGGACTGGTAGACTGGCAGACGGGCAGACGGCAATAAAATATCCATGCCAAAGAGACAAAGTCACGTTGTCTCCGGGGGCCCTCGAATGGTGTCTAGTGCTAAACGAACTATACATAGCACTCGCCTACAAACTCCTCCGACAAGCTGTGTGTGCGAGCGCGGGCAGAGTAACATTTTCACACAGAGCCGCAGAAACTTCTGACCTACTAACTGCAGCAGAAGAGCGAGCGGGTCTCCAAACTTGGGCAACGTTTTTCCAGTTAACTGCGAGCGCTTTGACGCTTGACTGATGCCGGAGCTGGGGCTCCCAGACCCGGCCTGCTTAAAGCCGCCTTAAAGAGCCCCGCACCGGTCCGGCTGCCTGGTGTCTTCTGGTGTCTTCTGGTGTCTTGTCGTGGTGGGCGGAACTCGAGCACACGACTTTGATAGCCGCCCGAGAGCAAAGTGCCAGCCGGGGGGCTGTCGGAGGAGTTGGCTCCAACTGGAACTGGCAGGGGCAGTGGTGCGATTTCGGCTGACACGCTCCACTCCCTCGCAATCCGGCGGGCCGGGCCGGGCCAGCCAAGTGAGTTTTAATGCGAGTGTAAAAGATTATATGGCAGACTTGGCGCTCTTGCTGCCAACACTGCCCGCAAAAAGGTCGCGAATGCAGCCAGGGTTCTGGTCTTCACCAAAATATCTGCGAGGAAATCCGGGTCAACCGAAGTTGGTTCCTCTTGGAAGTTCCTCTTCCTGATTTTTTCGAGTGCTGCAATGCAGTCAAAGTTTTTGGCCAACGTTTATTGCCAATTTTTAAATGCATAAAGTGCAAGAGTTGCCAGCAATCGGCGCCCACGCATGACTCCTTTTATGTTGTATTTCCCCCCGAGCTGGGGATGCCGCGTATATAGGGCACCGTGCCAAGTGTGAGGGGGAAATGCAAAAGAAAACGTTGGCCGCCCCAGATGGGGGCTGGAGAAATATGGGTGAGCCGTGGGTGGCAGGCAGGAGGGGAAGGAGGACGAGATGCTGGCGGGGACAAGTGCCAAACATCGTGACGACAACGACAACGACACAACGACAACCCGGCAACTGGAGTCGCAACTGCGTGGCGTCTCAGGCATTTCTAATTTGAGATCCGTTTCTAATTTCTGGCTTTCATGTGGCACAGCCATCGCCACAGCCACATCCACGGCCATGGCAACTGCAACTACAGAGTAGCTCGCAGCTCGCAGCTCGCAGCAACAGCACCAGCATCCGGGTTGGCAATTACTTTTACATGTTGCCGACGCGACATCAGCAGCAGCAGCAGATACAGCCACAGCAAGAGCAACAGCAACAGCAACAATGCTGCAAGAACCGCAGCCAATGTGGCGCGCTCTTGGAAAACACACGTCTTTATACTGCATGTCGGCGGCATGGGCACATACTACGAGTAGTAGCTACGTATGTATGGGTATCCACTAGATACCCGCCGCTTAAGTGGCTGCGTCATTAGGCTCTCCGAGTTGATGTTGCCGATGTTGCCAATGTTGCTGTTGCAATGCAATCCCGGACAGCAACTGGCAACTGGCAACTGAGACTGGGATCGGGTCTGTCATATATCTGTGTCGCTGCATGTACGTACATAAATTAAATTCTTAAATTGCTCGTTAGCTCATCATGAGGTTTGCCCATTCATTCATGCAGTCGCTGCACTGAGCGAAAGGGCAACAGGGTGTACACTGCAACATGTATTTCGAAACGGGCGATGGCTTCGGCTTTTCGCCCAGTGTTCCTGCCGGGACATTGCTGGTCTATGATGGGCTACAATAACAATAGTCGCACTGCCAGCGGCAGCTACAACTCTGTTGGCCACAATGTAGGTCATCGCATCCCTCCCCGGCACTTTTCCACTTTTCCACTTCTCTGCTCTTCCGCTGCCCAGCGATTTCCCTCAAATTCTGTGCGCCTTTAATATCGCGCAGTGGCATCTTCAAGTGATTTAATTTAGCACCCAATGGATTCTCATCGCCGCCCGTCTCGGCGGCGGTCCACTTTGTCGATGGATGCAGGGGGATCCATGCATACGCGGTCGAAAGTCGGCGACAAAAATTATGTGCGCCAGTGGGGAGCTATTATATTTATACTTTTACGACGACCATTGCCCGCCCGCCCGAGATGCGGGCTCTTCACTGGCACAATTTCATCACCCATGAGATGCTATCGGCGGGGAGTTGTCATTAATTAGAATACATTAATGCCTCCAACGGGAGGAGATGACAGGCGCAAGTGTTCGGCGCAATAGTTGGGGCGGGGGCTGCCGGCTTTGTTCTTGGGCTTTCGGTGAATCACAGAACCCGTTGAGTCAATTTTCGTGAGATAAAAGTATCCGCAAGATACTTAAGCTGCAGCTGCGGGAATATCTGATTTGTAGGGGGCATAAAAGCAACAATGAAGCGTTTAAGCATTTAAGCATTTAGGGTATCTGCAGGCCGCTTGAGAGGTTTTATGAGGCGGGTTTGCCAATGAATTATATTGAAACAGACATTACAATTTGTCGCTTCAATATTCGCACTCAATCGATGGAGTGGCGGCTGCTGAACCGCAGTGAACTCTGTTCTGTTTTTTGTGTTTTGCGAATCGATTCTGGCGGGCTGTGGGGCCCACAAACAAAAGAGTTTCGCAACATTTGCTGGCGAGGCAGCCGCCGCCGCCGCCGCTTGAGGTCAACAACTCATTACGCCGTTTTGTGTTTAATAAACATTTCGGGGGCTGCTCCGCATCTCCTCAGTTTGCTTTTTGTGTACGATACTAATTGCGGAGTGGTTGCTGGGGATCTTTTATTTGATTGTGACACCTGGTGACCTCGGGCTCCCAGTCCGCCGTTTTCATGCCGAAGCACTCGGGGAGGAGTGCTGTGAAGCGGGGAAATCGGGGAGGGCAGCTCCCATTGCAGCGGACAAATCGGAAAAATTGAATTTCGAGACTTGGGTATGCAAGGAATGCGAGGAGAAAGCCAATAAGAGCAAACGTCTCGAGTTATGCAAAAACTTTGGCCGGCAAGCGTGAGCAATTTATTGCGGAATCCGTTCGTCAGGAAAATTCCTCTGCCCACCCCCAGAGCCGGCGCGAAGGTCAACCGAAATGGCCAATAAAATGAAATTCCCGGGCCAAAGCCAAAGCCAAATGCCAATAAAAATGCAACCCATTTGGAATCGTTGACAAATCGAATCGGCAGTGGTTTGGTGCGGCTCTGCGGAAAGTTTTTCCGTCTGCGGAGGGATTTTCAAGAGCTTGAAAGCAGCCGGAGGAAAACTGTAAAACCCTGACTCGCCCCTCTTTGAGTTTCCCTTTGTTTTTCGGCGGATTTCTGGAGTTTGTTTTTACGACGAGGCGTTCTGCCATGTAAAGGCTCCCCTGTTTTTTTGTTTTTTGCTTCTTTCGGTCGCCCGGAAATTGCTGCCATCGATAGCCAGGACGGATCCTGGTTCGTGGTCCGCCAGTCGGCAGTCGTCCTTTGTCCTCGCCCACTCAGCATCGGAGACGACACTTTGGCAATTTATTTCCACTCCCTGGCTGCGATTTGCATAAGCGCCAGTCAGACGCAGGCTCATTTCTATTCTTTTTTTCCGCCCTCCACCCTGCAGTTCTGGACTTTGGATTCTGGATTTCCAAGCCAACCATGAAAATGACACGCCAAGAGGAGTCCCGAAAGGAGCAGATTAAGACAAATACAAATCAGTGCATAATTTTTCTATTAAACAATTTCGAGGGGTGGTGGCAACGGACACGGACAGGGACAGGGACACGGACAGGGAGCACCTGGCTGTAAATTCACAGCTTTGGCCCCGGTCCTGGCGGGTCACGTTCGGGGCATTTATATGCACGGACCTCGGTCGGGGACAATCCGGACACGTCCGGAGCTCGACTTTTCAATTTTGGCGCAGTTTATATTCAATTTTTGGCCGCTTTAATTTCGATGTCGCTTTGAAGGAAATCAGCACTACCCAAGCCTATGTATCTGTGCGGTTCAGATCCCTTTCCCGCGAATGCAAGTTGGCGGTTGGGAGCGCAAAAGTCGCGTCAAATGAAAAGCAAACGCCGAGCGATTGAAATGAAATACACGGCAGAAATTAAACGAATACGTGGGACACACATTGTTGTTGCTGTGGCTGTTACTTTTGCTTTTGGTGTCTGCTGTCTGCTGTGTGCTGTCTGGTATCTGCTATCTGCTTTTTATACCAGATACCTTGAGTTCAAAATGGTATATTAAGTTTGTGCAAATGTATGCAACCGGGAGAAGGAGACATTTCCGACCCTACAAAGTCGATCCAGCCATGTCCGTCTGTCCGTATGTCCTATTGTATGTATGATCACGTCGTTCTCCGAGATGGTAAGAGCTAGAGACATAATTCTTTTGGTTTTAGGTGCGTTTAGTATATTTGTAGAATATTTTTACATTAAATTTTAGCCATGCCTCCTCACACCTCTAAAATTTTCCAAGAAGTGTATAATCCCCTGCATCTTTATCTAGATCTCCGAAATGGCTGTAGCAGGAGATATAAATCTTGCTGCTTACAGTTTGAAATTTAAATACCTATCCAAGTGGCAAGTTTTGTAAAGATCGGACGGTAAATAATGATGATACGGGCTTTGCCGGTGTCACTGCCTGGTGAAACTAGGTACAAGGTATCTCGTTGTCGAGAAATCTCGACTAAAGCGTTTTTGCTTGTTTGGTTGTTCGAGTATGGCATATTGTATGTCATACATATTCAATAACAGACAAAATGCAAATTTGCAAATGTCGAAAATGGAAAGTGATGGCAGAAACGGAAAACAAAAAGCAGACAAATATCTAGGCAGACGACACAAGGGACTGGAGTGAAAACATAACTTTTCATTTCCAGAATCATCAGTATTCATGTGCCCGTGCTTAGAAGTCCCCACATGTCCCACCCGGCCCGAACATGGACGGCATTCGGAGTAAATCGTGGGAGATTGATGTGAGTGCTTGGCTTGGGAGCTGTAGCTGTGATAACAAGCTGTCCAGGAATGGTTCGAGACACTGGCATGCTGGCAATTATTGTTGCCGGAAGCACAACAACCAAAAAAAAAGGCTAAAACAAAAAACAAAAAACAAGAGCAGAGCGAGCGATAAACCCGAAACGATAACCCCACAAAGAAAAGAACTATAGTACCAGCTGTTCTAACTAAAAACAAGCGATTAGGCAACACTTGGCGACCAGTTGTATCAAACAAATGTGGAGCTCTCCATGGCCAAAGCAATTTGGATTCGCAACGAAAAACATGAGCAAACACACACTGGAGTGCCAGAGCCCCGGGGAACGTGAACTATCCACCCGAGAACGATCGCTCAACTCAATATCAAATAAATTTCGAGCCATGCATATTCATGGCTCTGCACGAAATAAATAAAAAAGAAAACCCAGCAGGCAACTGCCTCGCCGTTGCCGGCTAACTGCCGATGATATCAAATATCAAGTGCTGGCCATAAACTACTTGACCTTGTGCACGTAGCCGAAGCACTGCACTCTGGCTCCCCCGAGCAGGCTGACACGAAAAATACGTATAAAATGGCATGAAACAAAATAAAAACGAGAATGATAGAGCTGGGCCAAAGCCGGAGTCAAAGCCATGCCCAATGCTCATCGATTACCAATTCACGTTCACACGTTCAGTGTCCGTCGCACTTTGAAAAAGCAAAGACTGCGCCGGTGGAAATCCGCCTTGGTCATGCTCATAAATGCGGCTAATTTGCAGCGGAGCTCTCTGCCACAATGGGGCCGATTGGCGATGCTTCTAAACACCTTGCCCCGGGCACGTTGCCTGGTTGTTAGCCGCTCGCTGTGGGCTTTGGGCTGTGGGCTGTGGGCTGGGAGCTGTTTGCTGTGTTAGCTGATTGAAATGCTTGGGCTGGCTGCCTGGCTAGCTGGCTGGCTTTCGGATTGCTTTCGTTTCGAAAATTGTTCCAAAGTCGTGATTCAGCCAAAGTTTCTTTTGCTGCTTTTTGCAGAGCTGAACTGTTTTTTTTCTTTTCTCAGCTTTTTGGCAGCGCGATAACCTGCCGAATTCTGCGCCAACCTTAAGTATTTTCAGCACGCAACTCGGTCATTATCCATTTTCCATTACCGCAACCCTTTCCGTTTGCCCGCTCCATTTATTGCAATTAGTTTTTGATCATTTGCTGAGGAGTCGAGGATGACGGCTTTCCCAAACGGGTTGTGGACTGAACCTTCGAGTCGCTGCACTTCCCTCCCATACAATTTCCATAACGACAATATTGATGATGGTCTTAATGGGCAAAACACAGGGCGCAATGCATTCATCGGTCAGAGGGCAATTCATTGATGGCCGGACATTG
Source organism: Drosophila ironensis (assembly GCA_021223825.1). NCBI lineage: Eukaryota > Metazoa > Arthropoda > Insecta > Diptera > Drosophilidae > Drosophila > Drosophila ironensis. The sequence continues at coordinate 292,345 of JAJJHQ010007619.1, read as the reverse complement.
AATCAAGCGAAATTGGATCATTTCGTAGCGTAACACATGGCGCGCCAATTACTTGGCCCATAATTCCAGCCCCCCTCCGGCTCAAAACCCGTCGATAGGCCGGCGGGGCAGTGTTTTGCTGTTTGGTTGTTGGGCTGTTTGGCTGTTTGCGCCTGCTAATGTGCAAACGAACTCAATTACGCAGATAAAATACATGCACAGGGTTGTGCCAGCCAGCCAGCCAGCCAGCAACAAGCAAAAAGCCATAAAAATGCGCATAAAGCGCAAAACTGATTGAGAGTTGTTGTGCGGAGATACACAGATACTCGTACTACACAGCGCAGCGCAGCGCACACCCATATGCGGCCATATGTACGAGTACGAGTACGAGTATCTGGCAGATACGCCGGCGAGTGCTCGGACGGGCTAAGGGACATCACGCCACAGCGCATTAAAGGAAATTGACGCGGAAACGAAGCGAATAAAAACTACCCGAGCCGGCCGCAGCAACAATCTCATGGATGCGGATGGGGATGGGATGGCACTGGTTGGTGGGGGGGTCTGAGAATGGCCAACAAGCAATTTCCAGCTATCAACACACACACTCGGCCGATAACAAATGCACACCCCAGCACCGCCCGCCCGCCCCACAACACTTCCCCAGAAAGTGCTTACTTCATTACGCATAATTTCCTGGCCTGCGTTCGGCAACATTTTCATATCCATGTCGTCTTTTTGCAGTCCCGCAGAATGACACACAGGGAACTGGCGACTGGTCAGGCCCTAGGGGTGGTTCGTCTTATCGAGGGTCTGCCAAATGAACTATGTGGCCATGGCCATGAGATACGATGAGGGTGTGCACGCGGAGAAATGGAAAGCAAGTTTACATTTCAGCTTCAAGATAACTCTTTCAAATAAACATCTGTTTCAATATATGTTCTGAAAGAGCGACTACTTAAGGGGGTTTCCTCTCTAAGGTCTTAATCTATTGTTAAACTATCCTAGAACATTCCCTCAAAATTTCAAGTCCATACGAGCAGTATTGATGGAGTTGTAAGTCTTTGAGACTAATGGTTTTTCGACAACAATTTTGGGTAACAAATTTAAAGAAAATGTAAATGTGTTTGTTTTAGACCAAAATTTAGGATACTACCAAGTTCACAGCTATCATAAAAGTTTCGAAACGTTCCAATTTATTATATTCGAGAAAACAATTCTTGAAAATCGAGCATGAAAATCGGCCGTCCGAAGGAGGGAACCCTCCTTGAGGGCAACGAAACAATTGAATTATCAACTCTTAGAACCTTTTTCGCTTTCTCGCGGTGCATGTCCAGCCAGGCACATGTTCGTTTCGTTTTTATGTGCGGCCGGGCAAAAATTATATGCTGATTGCAGTTTGCCGATAAGCGGAACGAAACCAAACGAAATTATGACCATGCGGGCAGCGGCTCCTAGTATCTCTATCTCCACCAGCCCCGAGAAGCTGCGAAGAAGCTGCTGCTGATGCTGCTGCTGCTGCTGCAAAGCAAATGGGAACTAAGCCGCAGCTGTGCGAGATTTGCAAAACTTGCATTGTAAAATGCAAAAATTGCATCCAGCCGGGGAAAGGGGAGGAAGGGAAACTGCGGCGTGTCTGCGTGTGAAAAGTCGACGCAAGTGTGCGTTTAATAGCTCTGCGGCTTTGCAGGCGAGCACGGAGGGCTGAGGATGGAGGGCGTTCAGGGACCCCCTGGGGAAAAGATACTCGAAAAGGGGTAAAACTCATCTTGGGCTCTTTAACTTGCAAAGTACACACAAAACTGACACACAGCAACAGCAACAGCAACAGCGCAGCAACAGCACAGCAACATCATGCAGATGAAGCGTTTAGCTCAGCAGGAGAAAGTTTTCTCTATGTCTCGGCTTTTGTGGCCAAGAGATGAGAGGTGGTGTTAGTGTTGCTGCTGCTGCTGCCGCTGCCGCTGCTGCTGCTTTTCATTTTCTATTTATTTTTTGTGTTTCCTCGGCTTTTTGCCCATCGCCCTCGTCTTTTGTTTTCAGCTGTTGGCCACGCTCTTAGTTATTATAGCAAATTATTTGTTTTGACTTTTAGTCGCTGTTGTACTCGTAGTTGCCGGAGTTTGAGCCGCGGCGGCAGTGGCTGCCGTTTTCCCAGCTGCTTCAAATTACCGCCTTTGTCTCGTGCGGTTCCCATTTCTCATATTTACAATGCGGCTGCGGCGCGGTGGTGATTTTTCAGCTTCTCTCCATTAGTTTGGCTTACGAAAGTGCTCCTGCTCTCTAATTACGAGCCCGACCTACGACCTCCGACCTCCCACCTCCCACCAACTCCCAACACGAAACTCCAAACGGAGCCCTTCCTTTAACTCGAAGACATTTATAGTTGTCACTCGCAACCCTTCTGCTGCTTCTGCTGCTTCTGTTTGCGGCAAAGCTTTGGCACAAATATCACGCATACGCCGCGTGGGCGGCCAAGACAAATTGTAAGTCTCCGCCTGCCCTTGTCCTTGTCCTTGTTATTGTTGCTCTGTATGTGCCTTAGTAATTATGAGAAACGCACACGCACGGGCGGGGGAGCGTCGGGGGAGCGGCGGAGCAACATAAATTATGCATTTTATTTGCTCAAGTGCCGGGGACGCAAAAAGGATGCCAAAGGACACTCGCACAATCCCCAGCAGCCACACGCGCATTTGTTAAATGTTTTAATTAATTTACGAAACGCGCTGGCGCTGCCTGCTTCGCCCGCTTGTTTTGCGACTTTAAGTTGCCAAGCCAAACAACAATATTACCAGCAAACTGTGTAAATGTTTTGCGCACCGTGCGCCCTCTTTGTGGATGTTGTTTTTTGTGACTCACTGTGTGTGGCAAGCAGATTTGCAGACAACGAACAAATAAGCTTTGCCAACAACTTTGACGGCAACAACATCGCAGCGCAGCGGCCACGAAACTGCAAAACTCATTGCACTTTAAATTGAAATCAGTGCGAGATACAAGAGGTCACCAGCTCCTCCTGCTCCTGCTCCTGCTCCTTCTCCTGCTCCCGCTCCTGCCCCTTGTTTTTTTGGTTTCCCTTTTTTTTTAGAGCGCACATTTTGCGGTTGACAGTTGACACAGTGCAGTGGCAGTGGCAGGAAATTCGGGAAAGCGGGACTCGGGAAGTTCACGCCCCCCCTTCGGTAGTTGTCTGGCAATTGGTTTCTGTTTTTCTCCCCCTTTTAGGGGTGGATGTCGTGCCCTGTTTAAGCTAAAATGCTGCCATTAAAATGCGCTTTCCCCGCTGAATCGCTGAATTGAATTGCTGCTGGTATTGCTTTAAATATTTAAGCGCTTGCATTTGTTGTTAAATGTTAATTGAAGGCAAACGCAAGCCCAGACCGAAAGTGTCAGAGGGAATGCCTGATGCAGGTGATGATGATGATGTCAGCGAGGGTTCCGGGAAGTGGGAGTTTCTCTTGAGCACTTTATCACCATCGATCGGGGGATCGTAGGCAAATGCTGCCCACCTACCGGCCATCATCGATCAAGAGATCTACGCAACACACAAAAGACCACTGAGAAATCGTTAACTTTCACCTGGAAATCGGGGGAAACAAAACTGGTTCGCCAATTATTACCTCATGGCCCTCGGTCAGGGGCCAATTATCCGGCTTAAGCCCAAAAAGTGTGTGTTTAAGCCGGATTTTAATTGCAACTGCCCAATGGCATTGGGCATTGGCAGACGAGTTTGCCAAATCTCGAGCGAAAAGCGCGCCCACACATTCCGCAAATACACGAGTACTTTGCGGGTTTATAATGCGGGTCAAGTGGTCTGCTTAAAGCTTAAAGCGAATTTCAGTGCACTTGGATGGATGTATAGTATGTGATTTTTGTGAAAAGCTGAACTTGTTTGAACCCCGAGTGCTGTGTATTTGTACACTATTATTCCCTCTCCAACACACACGCCCTGTTGCCAATCCCATCGCACTCAGTTCATTGCACAAAAGCCAGGCCGCAGCTACAAAATAAAATTATAAAAGAGAGCCGGGTAGCGGGGAGCGGGCAGCTTAGCCGTAACATAAATTATGGACTTTTGTTTAAACCACAGCAGCCGCAAAAATATATATACTCTATAAGTATAAATAAATACATACATTCGGACAATGCGCCGGCCAGAGTCGACCGAATGATACCCCAGATTGCTCTTCGATTCACCACCGGCAAACCAGAAGGTTTTCGGAGGTTTTTCAGCGTGCTTATATTTTATTTATGCGCCTATTTCAAAATGATGCCCCTCATGGGAATAATTGTATTGTTGGCTGCTTGGAATTCCGAAATTTGCATCAGCCGCCGCAGCGTTTGTTTCGGCTTTTGTGTGCGAAATTCTGAATCTGAATTCACAATGAGCTCTCTGGCTTCGAGGCATTGAACTGTAATGGCCAGAACCGAACCGAACCGAACCGAACCGAGAAAAACCGCTCCCCGCTCCAAGGAAAACAAACAGAAGCGGCCAAAAACAAAGCTCTGTACGCCCGGGAGGCCAGCAGCTTCCCAGTGCTCAAGGCCAGGCCATTTATGGCAGTTAAAAACTTATTAAAACAATTTGACCACAGTTAGCAAGACTTAATTGCAGTGACACAATTACGGCCCGAAACCCCATTAGATTTGGCATTTTGCGGTTTCTGGGCCACTCAGCCAGCCAGCCAGCTAGCTAGTCCGTCACAGAGTTCTCAGAGCCAGAAAACCAAGCCAAACCAAGCCAAACCGAGCCAAACCAAACCAAAGCGAGTCGAATCGAAGCGAATGCACTCGGGTGACAATTTAATAAGCCAGAAGATTGGGCTGTCTTTTGGCCCTTTGGCCATCCCCACTCCCGTAAGTAACTCTCTCCAATTCAAAAACTCTGCGTCCGTCTCTGACTCGTTGGCAACTTGTTTGCGACTCGGCCCGTCTATTTTCCAATGTGGCTGCTGCTGCTGCTGCTGCTGCTGCTACCAAACCCACCACCTCTTCTGATGTTGCTGCTGCATTTTGCCGGCTCATTTCAACTTGGCCCGAATGCATTTTCTATACAAGCCCAGACCCAGACACACAGGCAAAGAGCAGACAACCGCAATTCGGTTGGGCATGCAGTGCCAGGAAAAACGTTGCCAGTCACTTGGGTCCCCGGATGCGTATCCCTCCGCACATTGGGCATTTCGTAAGTTTCTTCTCTCAGTGCACCAAATCCCCCTCCTTTTAGCCATTTCTAGCTGCAGAGGAGAATGGCAGCTTTTTGCTTTATTGGCTTTATTGACTTTTGGTAAGTTCTCGTCTCGCTTCGCTTCGTTCGGTTTGCTTTCGTTTGGTTTTATTTCGCTCAGCTCCTTCAACGACCCGGCCAGCGAGCGACAAGTTATTTTTTAACAATTTCAACATTTTTGTTTTCTATTTTCTAATTTTGAGGTTTCGGGAGGGACAGGAAGGAAGGGTGCCTTGGCGGTCGGCTGGCAAACTCCCTGATTGCTGCTGGCCGTGTGTTTACTCGCTTATAAAAATAAATAAACCCAACACCGCCAAATCACTCGAGAGATATATAGTATGGCGGCGGCGGGAGCAGGACGGCGGCTGGCAGTTGCAAGACCATAAAACTGGAAAGTTGTTTGGTCAGTTCTACAGTGGCAGCGGTGGCAGCGTTTAGTGTCGAGTGCTGGCTCTGGGCTTTGATTTTCTCGGCCTGCCAGGCTGCGAATGGAAAACTTATGAAAATCACTCAATTTTCCAGCTGGAAAAGTGTGTCACCGTCACCAAAGGCCAGGCCAGCAAATCTGCAAATCCCCGGCCAAGATCGCAGCCGATCACAAGATCTTTCGTTGGCGAAGATTCCGCTCAGAGCTCCAGAGTTCATGCGGCCTGCAACTCGATTTTGTCTTGCCTCGGATTTTCTTGTTTATTTTTTTTCTTTTTTTTTTTGGGTGAAATCTGGTTTTGGCCGAGTACGAGTGTATCTCTCAACCTCTGGCTCTCCGTTTTTGTTTCTGTTTCTGTTTTTGTTTCTGCTTCTGATTCTGTGCTGTTTCTTTTCCATTTGCAAGCCAAAGTTGAATCATCGCTGTCGATATCGAGCTGGCGTATCTTGCAGATACTTTTGCACTCTCCTCTGCTTGCATGCAAATTCGCGTGTTTTCTGGCCTGCCTTTCGGGGTGTTTGCACTCGGTGGCAAACTGGCAAACTGGCAAACTGGTTTGCGGGGAGCACAGGACGCAGCATTTCAGTGTCAAATGCGGCATCCATCCAGCATCCATCCAGCATCCGTCCGGCAATTAGCGCCGTAACTAAGAGATACTGCCTTTGATTTGGGCCCCAAGTTCGAGTTCATTTCGGTTATGAGAGTGAGTGCCGTGGGCCACGTTTATGATAACCCTAAGCCGCTGCCGCTGCCATACCGATGCAGATACTAATTCGGATACAGATACTGCGACTGCGACTGCGACTGCGAAAGTGAAAGTATCCGAAAAGTAAAAATAAAAGACCAACTTGCTCTCCCCGTCTCGAGCGATTTTATTGCCACTGCCGGCTCTCGCTTAACTTTGGCTTTTGTTTTCGGTTTCGGCCGAGAGTTTCAAAATAAAATTAAATGCTAAGAAAACACAAACAACGCCAGCAAAAAAGGCAGAAAGAAAAATGATTACAACGATTTATACGTAGTGCGGCGGGCAACGTGAGTTCAGCATCACGTTTCCCCTTTACGAGCAGTGCTCCCCGAATTTGCTTTGCTGTTGTTTTTGTCATTTTTCATTTCGGGCCCGGTCCGGGTTTTGGCCCGTTTGGTTATTTAATGATTTAAAGATTATACACGCTCCACCAGGCGACCCTTTTGCTGCCCCCCCTCTCCCTCGTCCCTCGTCACCGGGCCAAAAAGTCCTCCCCAGTCCTCCGCCCGGCTCGGCCCGGGAGACTTTCGCTTTTTTTTACACCTTTTGGCCAAGGTGGAGAAAATAAAGCGGCGTTGTGTAAGAGCATGTTAATTTGGGACGAACGGCCGAAGGTGTTAAAATTGCAGATAATGTCTGCGGTTTGTTGTTTGAGCTCGAAGGGCTCGCCGAGGGATCTCTATTAAGCGACCCAATTATCCCGGGCTCCTGGGGCTGCCGCCAGGTGCTTTGGCCGGGCTTAGAGGCCGCATATCTAACTCCGAGGGCGGATGAGTGTCTGCTGTTTGTGACACATCACCAGGTGCGATTAGAACGCTGTCACGCCTCGAATATGATTAATCCCTGCGACTCCAGGCAGGCGAAACAATTGATCTAATGGGCGCGCAGTCGAAACCGAGGTAGAACCTCATAAATATGCAAACCAGCTCTGGCCCCGGCAGCCCGCCTCCAATTTGGGCAAGGAAAGCTAATTCGGGCAAAGAGTTCGCCCGGCGACACAGCTCAGCCCACATTATTCAATGGGCAAACACAATTAAAATTGGGAAACACGATTTGCTCTTGAGTGGAGGAATTGCTGTCGCAAAATGTCAAACGATCACAGCCGCCGAGGCGGAGAGTGGAGAAGTAGAGAAGTCGGGGTGCTGCGACGTTTAGGCAGGCCATTAGACAGATAGCGCGCGCATCCGTCAGATACAGCAACAGCTACATTAGCGAGCACGGCCGCAGCTGAGATACTGCCAATGGGAACAGATACAGATACAGATACGGCTACGGCTACGTCTACAAGTTCGAGTACTGGCTGGCACATCGATTATTTGTGTGCCGTTTCGCTCAAAGGAAACTGGTTCTGGCAGTGCCCAACTATAGTCAAGTATCTCAGCGGCGCAGCGGGCAATAAATGCGTGGGAAATCGACTAGGGCAATCCGATGGGGAATTATGGCCAGTCAGCAGGCCAGCGAGCTAGCTGCTGGCCCGGCTACGTTAGATGTGCAATTACAGATAACCCCAACTCATTATAATAAAAATGAGTTATTAAAGCTGGCGGAGGGGGCCACAACTTTTCGCCGAAAAGCAGCCGAGAATAATGACCCGGCCGAAACTCAAAATTAGAGCCAACGCCGCTCTAGTGTTTCTGTTTTGTGTTAATTTCTTGGAAGCTGTCAACGTGGGGAATTAATTTTTACACCACGAGCCCCGGCCGGGACCTCGTTTCCTGGTCGCAATCGACCCGGGGTGGTGGGGAATCAAATCATGCAAGAAATTTGTTACTGACATAAAAATTACCATCATTATAATGTCTGGCCCCATCCAACGCGAACACGAGAGCCCCGAAAGCAGGAAGAGCGCCACAAAGCCAAGCCAAGCCAGTGTGTGGTAATAGAAAATGTCGAAATGGGCACTGGCCAAAAAGTATGGCAGGTTAAAGCCTCGGTCCGGTTTAAGCTCCTGCCCAATTGCTATTTAAAGAAGGCAAACACAACGTTAGCTCCTCTTTGGCCCTCTCGAGGTTATGGAATCTATCGAATATTGAATGGAGTCGTCTACCTGCTGAATTTCTCTCAATGCATGCGGCTGGGAAAGACTCGAGACTCTGACGGAGGAACAACGAACCTGGCGGATGAGTGATCGACGCGCAAGTCGAGCTGTCGGGATGGGGACTCGCAATCGGAATTGGAAGCTGGCTGGGAATGCGAATCGTTGGAGAACTCACCTGCGCATGATGGGCAGCGGCAGCGTGAAGCGTCCGTCATTCATGAGGGGCGCTGGAAGCGTTCCGGGCAGTGGCACCGTCGAAATCACGGACGTCAGCGCTGGCGGCGGCGGGGGCGGTGGCTGCTGCTGCGGCTGCAAAGGAGCACCACTCGGCGCCGCGGGGGGTGGTGGCACCGCAACCGGAACGGGCACGGGCACGGGCACGGGCATGGGCACTGGCAGGGCGCTGTACGGCGGCGGGTAGTGCGGATGCAGGATGTCCGGCAACAGGGCACGCGCCAGTCCCAAAGCAGCAGGATGGGGGTGGGGATGGTGGAGATGCGGAGGCGGATGCAACTGCGGCTGCATTGAGGGCGGAGGCGGCGGCCGACGCGGATGATGAGGCGGAAACTGCTGCTGCTGCTGCTGCCGGCGCTCCCTTCGCTCGCGACGTCGCTGCTCCCGTGTCCGGATTTGCTGCTGCTGCTGCTGCTGCTGCTGTTGCTGCTGCTGCTCCTGGGACTCCAGCTGCGGGGCTGGGGTCGCGGAGCTGGCGCTTGTGTTGCTGTTGGCCAGGTCATCCGTTTGGCATTCGGTTGAGGTGAAGGTGCGCGGGTTCACATTGATAATATTGACACTGTTATCTTGCACATTTGCTTCTTGATTGCTATGATTATTTGCATTATTATTTAGCTTATTTTGTACACTTGCACTGAACACTTTGGCTGCTGCTGCTGCTGCTGCTGCTGGTACACTATTTATTTCCACCACGCTGTTGTTGTTGTTGCTGCTGCTACTGCTGCTGCTGCAGCTGTTGTTGTTGGTAGTTTTGGTGGGTGTGTAGCTGCAATTAACAACGCACACGCCGTTGTTGTTGTTACTAACGATGCTCGTAGGCGAGGCCGCCGAGGATGCCACGGATACGCGATTGGGGCTGCTGCCATTGGTGTTGCCATTGCCATTGCGATCGCTGCCACTGTTGTTGTTGTTGTTCACCTGGATGGTTAGGCTCGGCTGTCGCTGGCAGGACTTGCTGTTCACTGCCACATGGCTAACGCTCTTGACAACCTGGTTGTCGCCCGATGCATTGAGGAACACACTGCTGCTGGTAGTGCTAGCGCTAGTGCTGGCGCTGGTGCTTGCAACATTCGTTGCCTCTGTGGCTGGCACATTCACACGCATGTTGGCGTTGGCTATGTCGGACTCGAATCTGCTTTCACTCGCGCGAAATTCGGCATACAACCGCTCGAGTTCTGCCAAACATTTGTTGGGCCGCAGCACGCCGCTGCCGCTGCTGCTGTTTGAGTTGCTGCTGCTGTTGCTTGCGTACGGCGAGCAGGTCGATGTTCGCGCTTCGAAGGTTGCCGAGAGACTGATCGCCGAGCGGGAGTGGCTGCTGCTGCTGCTGCTGCTGCCGCTGGTCTCTCTGCCCGGCTCGGTGGCAGCTCTCGCGCCCGCTCTTCGCTCTCCGGCGGTGGCTGCCGCACAGGAAACAGGTTGACTGACCTGCCCTGCCGCCGAGCTGGTTTCCTCGTTCGCCGCCTCTGCCGCCTCAGCCGCTGCCGCTGCAGTTGCAGTGGCAGTTGCATCGCCTCTCCGCCGTTCATTGATAATGCAATTCGCTGCGCCAGAGTTTTCTTCGCTTTGTTGTGGTCCGCCATTCGTTGTTGGGCTCCGCTTTGTTTCCGTCCTGCTTTTCATTTTTGCTGGCGTGAATGGAGCGCAATTCTGGAAGAGCCAGGAGAAGAAAAGCTCGTGTGAAAATCGCGAGATAGTCAAGTCAAGTCAAGTTTGCATGCGCAGCCAAATGACGAGATTTAAGTTTCGAGTCGTAATTAATGCTAATTGCCCGGGGATTACCCGGCTTGGCTCCGCTTTCCCGTTTTCCCGCATTTCCCGCATTGCCCCTGCGGAAAAAGGTGACACTCGAACCGTCGCGCAGAGGGATCCTGGGGCCAGGGCATAAATGTGCGCTTAATTGAATTAATTAAGGCAACGCATAAACATAAAACCGTCACAAGTAATTGTTGGGTTGTCCCTGCCTGAGCTTTGCTGATAAATTCCGTCTCCCTGCGCCCCCAGATCCGGGTTAAAAGCCATGCGGATGGATAATATACCACTCGTCGTAGTGTGGATTCCCCGCATATGCGTACGCACAGTGGGTCGAAACGAAAGTGGTAAAGCCTCACATCTTCAAAATTACTGAGATACGAAAACAATTTAAGCGGCAGATTGTGAAACAGGATCATTATTATTGACAACCATACAAAAATCGCAATCTTATGGCAATTTTAAAAAATTATAAGCAAAACACTTAAAAATTGGGACATCTTCAGCTCACAGCTTAGGTGTTTGATGGACAAATGATCAAATTCTACAAATTTTTTGATCACATCAGTATTTTTATTGTTTTGGAAAGTTTATTTTTAGAGATTAAATTAAAGAGTTTTGTACCTAGGGCGACTCTGCGACCCACTGTGGCTCGTGTGTGCGGGTTCTAATTATGTTACGCTGTGTTACTTGCATTAATTACGTCACAGAAATATAATGTGATTTACTGTTAGCCCCAAGCCCCTCCGAGCTTATTGTTCACTCTTGTGCACTGTGATTGCGTCGCTCGCTCTTCGCTTTGCGAGTTGCCTGCAATCCCGAAAAACCAAAACCAAAACTCATCCCCGGCTAACGGTTCTGGCGACTTCATTACTTCTTGCCCATAAACCTCTCGTCATGAGCCACGCACATGGCCGGGGGAGACACACACACGAGTGTGTGTTGTGGGGGCAGCCATGGGGGGAACATGTCGGTCTGCGGCCATTTGTCAGTGCTTATTAAAGTCGGCCAGCCATGAAGAGATTGACATTGGAAATGGATCAGAAGTGCACGACGACGTTCAAAGAAACCGATGGAGGGGTCCAGCCGGAGGAAAAGTAGCGAGGCATCACCCGATCCGAAAGCTTATCCCTGACATATCAATAGGTTTTCCGCAGAAAGTTCTGAATTCAATGGAGTAAACAAAATTTCTCGATCGGTTTCCTGCCTGGGCGTTCTAAAATTACACGCGGAAGAAACTAAACTTCTTGTTGACTTGAATTATCACGTTATTTATGAATGACCATCGAACGGATGTGGATATGGATATGGATATGTAGGTTTACTTGCTTGGTTTTGCTGAAATTTGCTTCCATGATTCCCTGCCCTTGTATTAATATTCAGAAACCCGATTTGATACGAATTGCGTTGCAATTGATGTGATTGCGGTTATTTCGATGCCACAACAAAACGTTTTTGTTTGGTTTGTGTAAAAGTGCATACTGATATTTTTGCCTCCTCCCTCACCCACCCACAACCCCCTCTTGTGAAACCATTGTTATGTACACTAAGTCCCCCGCCTTTGTGCCTTGTGTGTCATTTTTGTGCGGTCAATTTTCCGTTTCGCTGACGCCACATAAACAAATTATGAAGTGTGCACGGAAAACACAGCCGCATGCGAGCCCCTATGCCGGTGCTTTATGCCATACTTTATACTTTATGCATGTGCATATAAAATTTAATATGTGGAAACAAGACCCGGCCCCGTCTCCGCCTCCGCCTCCGCCCACCGAGCAACCTATAGTACCCACCCCCATCGAAGCCCTTCGATGTTCCTCTGTTCAATACCGATAGGCAACATATGGCGCTTATCTGCGAGGGATGCTAGCGGGCCACTTAAGGGCCTAAGTGAAGCATTAGCCCTTATCGGGGTACGATAGGCGGAAGGGGGTGCGGGGGGAATCCGCATAATGCGGATATGGACGCCGGAGTCCGGAGTGCGGAGTGTGGAGTACGAGGCTGTCAATGGGCCCGATAAGGCGACAGTTCGACTTGGCGCTCCCATTTCGCGCTCCCAGTGCTGGCGCCAAGCACTTTGTGTTGAACCCTTGACATCAAATTTGATGGTGCTCCATTAAGCAGCTGAAAGTATGACCCACGGTGTGTGCGGGGGTTTGCCATGGAAATGGAAAATGCGATGGCATTCAAGGTGTAAATTTGTGCTACAGCCTTTGGATGCTCAGTCAAATATCTAAATATTCTCGGAGGATATTAATTTCCGGGATTAAAGGGTAGCAAAGGTCCATTAACTCACCTGCGATATGTAGTCGTCCGTGAAGGAACGCTTTAGACCCAGTCCAGCGGGAACTATTGCCGTTAGTAGAGCAGCCTTGGATCCCAGATCCTCCTGATCCTCTGCTGCTGCTGCTGCACTCTTCGTTGGCGATCGTTGCGATCTATCACATGGTTCGGGACCCACCGCCGGACCCACGCCGGCTTTGAGGAGCAGGGAGGCGGGCGGAGCCGGAGGAGCACCGTTGACTCCCTTCGAGGAGGCGGAGTACAGTGACTCGTAGGAGGGCGGCTCCTTAATAGCGGCAGCTGCTGAAGAGCACCACTGCGTGAGCGTGTGGGCAGGCGGACTGCCCAGGTAGGAGGGGAATGAATAGCGGTTCCGTCTGCCACTGGGAACTCCACTTTTTCCCAGGTGATCGAAGCCAGCGATGGCTGCATCGAAGGCGGTCAAACTAAACGGGGGAAACGAAGGCACGGGGGGCAGGAGCAGGGCGTCCGATCTGCTGTCCGGGTGGGTGAAGGTCAAACGGGAGAGGTGGGAGTGCTGCGGCTGCGACTGCAACTGCGACTGCGGCGTGTGATTCAAGGCCGAGGCCTCGTAGCTGCTGTGCGACTTACGAAGCTGCCTGTTGAGCCGTTCGTCGTCGTCCTCCTCCTCGGCCTCTTCCTCCGAGGAGCTGGGGACCGGTGTCCGCTCGTAGGGGGTCCACAGCATAGAGGACAGCGCCTCCTCCACATCCGGCGGTCGCTGGTGGCTCCGATGTGTGCTGGCTCCCGAGCCCGCGGCCGTTGCTGCCGTACTCTGCCCATGGCTGGGCGTGCTGTTCCGTTCCGACAAGGACATGCTGCGCTGCTCAGGAGCCTCATCGCGCAGCCGTGCTCAAAGTCAGATGGTTACATGCCCGAAGAGCCTGCGAAAGATTGCATGGAATAGTTAGACTTCGGCAGACCTCTATTCGATAATGAATTCAATCTTAAAGTAATAGTAGGCCGCCGAAATGGCTTCCAACCTTTAAAGTTTAAACCCAATTCAAGCAAGTATGCTCGAGGCTTTACTGCCGGTTGAAATAATCTAAAATATAGTGCGAAACAAAGAACGAGCATGTTTCGCCTGGATTTGTAGGGGCGAAGTGGAAATGGAAAACTTTTAACTAAGCAAATGGCTGACAAATTAAACGCTTACAATGCCCCAATTCCGAAGCCAAAAACTTTTCAGCCCGACTTCGGCCTCTTCCAATTTGATAAATTGCGATTAAAGCATTTGAATTTTTTGAGGGCGCCTCTCTAAGTGAATCTGCCCCAAGCCAGTGCTGGATGGGGGAAGGGAAACCTAAAATGGAAAACCCCAAAACGAAATAAGCCAGCAGACATGAAAAACAAGCATCCGTTTTGTGGGAAATATATGCAGAAAAGTTTGCGATGCAAAGTTTTTGGCAGCCTCGCCTCGGTCTCTCACTCCCCTGCGATGCTCCCTGCGTTCTCCCCAAAGGAGTCAGGAGGGAAACTTTGCCGCCCAGGAGGGAAAATCGGAAAAGCCACCCAGCACATGTGTAGGCCTTGCCAAGCTTAAAACTGGTAAAAGGGGATCGAAAGGGGAAGTCGAAATGGAAGCAGTAGTGGACTGGAATGAAATGGAATGGCTTAACTGCCATCGCACTAAACGGGAGACATTGAAACGGAAATGGCTGGCCGCCTGCAGTAGCTTCATAAGAGGCACCACCACCACCACCCAGTGGTTGCCACACCACAATGCCGCACGGAAAAAATTGTAAACAAGAGCAGTTTATTAATTCTTGTGGAGAGGTTTAGACCTCTGCCCTGCCCACTTTGTAATGGAATATACCTGCCATATGTAAGGGACCTTCATCTTGAGCTAGTGCGACTGATTTGAGCCAAAAGACGGGATAAGGTTAAGGCGCTGGCTGTCGCCTTCGCGCGACGGTCTGGCAAGTTTTATGTGTTGCATATCCCGAGGCGCTTGGCTGTTCTAATTTCTTTCGCTCGCCCTTGCAGCTCCTTTTACTCTTTTCTTTGTACTTGCTGTATATTTCGGGTACTTCTCTTCTTTTCAGGGTTTTGTGTGTTTGTGTGTGTGGCTGCCACCATTGAATTGGTTTCTTTCTGCCCTTCTTGCTTTCGCTTCTGCTCTTTTCTGTTCTGTTTTGTGCCTTTTTCTTATATTCTCTTGTGTTATGCTTAAATAAAGATTTGTGTTAGTGTGTTTTATTGTTGTTGTCGTTGGTGGCATTGTTTGACGGCGTTGCTATTGTTGTTGTTTTATGACTGTTGTTGGAGCCGCGCACTTTGCCTGTGTTTGTTGTCGTTTGGCAACTTTATGTGCTGCTGGCCTTCATTGTTATCATTCTCAATGGTCGCCATTTCATTGTTGTGTCGAAGGAAGTGGAAGGAACCTCCCCACACGCACACACACACACACACTCCCTCCGTGGCAGGCATTCAGGCCGAATTCACGGGTGTGTGCAACAATTGAGAGCGAGCCTGGCTACCTGCATGTGCGAGTTTAATATGCACGTTACCTACTTTTGTGAGCTTTTAATTAACAACAAGTTGCCGCCGCCGCCCCCTCCCAACACACAACCGTCGGCATACAGCAGAAAACAAAACAAAACAAGTAGAAACGACTAAAGTCGAGTGTCTCGACTATAAATACCCGGTTCTAAGCATCAATGACACATTTTCGCCAATTGCACGGTCAGAAGTTGTCATAATAGGCTGATTTTCGCAAGACAGATGGATATTGACTCTACCAATGTACTACCCAAATTTAGTGCCTCTACAGATAAAATTGTGAAGGCCACAGAATTTCGCGGGTTGCAAGGGTGCGGGAGGTGGTAGCCGATTTTTAAAACAAACTAGTGATGAATTGGTATCACACAATTCTGAATGTGTAATTAGTTTTTCTCTAACTATTACAGTCTCGACTGTTGATGATGATCAAGAATATATATACTCTTTGGGATCGTTTCGTTCTTACTGTTGCATATATTCGTACGAATCCAACATACCCTTGTTCTTTTTATGAAGGGGGGCACAACAAAGAAACAAAGAAAGTACAAAAGAAGGCCAACAGAAGCAAGCCTTGAAATCTCAAAGGCCTTTGTCGAGGAGGGGATTTCACTAGTGTGGCTTTCGGCTCGTTAAATATGTATTGGCCTCAATATGCAGCGGCTTAAATTGCAATCGAAAATGGCGAACTTGCAGCCCCTTGTGCGCGGGCTAATGAGGCCAGGATGAATGATTCAAACTTGTGCAGAGGAAATTCGAAAGAAATTTTCGCAAAGAATTGCCACAAAGAAAATAAATAAGAGCAGCCAAGCGAGCGGCCGGAGAGGCGAGTTCGGATAAAAAAGCGAAAACTTTGCGTCACGCAAATGAGCAAAATTCTGTGCGGCCCCGTTCAATGGGAATTATTTACATAAATATGCAGCAGAAGCAGCAAGTTGGCTGGCATATTTTTTGTATTTATTTTTATTTCTATTTGCCGCTTTTATTTGCCTAGACGTGCGTCAGTCAATCGTGGTGCCCCGGCTCCCGTTCCCGTTCCCGTTCCCGCTCCAGTTCCGGCAAAACTTTTCCCGCTGGGAATTTGTAGCAGGAGCTGGGAAAAAAACTCAAAAGAAGCATTGCCATCGACAACCGAGCCAGGGCCAAATTGCTGCCAGTATGTTTGTAATGCAAACAAACTTTATCTAATTAAAGGAACACGTGTTACCCAACGAGGACACACCAAGCGCCCATCCTCCCACTCTTCGTCTAGGGAGCGTCTTCATCTGCGTCTTGATCGGCACGGACAGCTCCATCTTTGCGGGGATAGGAGGGGTTACTATACATATATCCTTGGGACGCTGGCAGCTGCTTTACATTGATGACGAGGCACTCGAAATGCTTTTGATGTCTCACTTTGCATTTGCCGAATCGACAACTTCCAGCGTGCGAGTGTCTCTATGGGAGCGTGCGTGTGTGCCTAACTTCCGCTTCCTGTGGCCCCAGGACACCCCCGTCAGCCCGTCCGCCCGTCCGTCCGTCAGTCTGTCAGCCTGCCGACTGTTCCGGCTGACTGGAATGCGTCTGCGACTACTGCCTGTCGAGTGCCTTTTGAGTTGTTTGTCAATATGTAGACCATTATTCAATCAATATATTGACACACATTTCATTTCCTCTCGGCAAATTCTCCGGCAACCCGACCCCCTTGCCCATAATCCAGCCAAGTGCTAATCGCAAACAAAGTAGTTTTTGCTTGAGTTCCATTTCAATTTCTTTTGACGTCTCACCCACTCATTTTGGCCCATTTTTATGGCTCGTGGCTGTTTGGTTTTTCTTGAGCTTTTCTCCACCGCCTCTGCCCGCCCGTTCCTTGCTTTTCCCTCTAGTACGAGTAGATTCGATTCGATTGATTCCTCCTCCGTCAGTTTTACGTACTTTGACACACTTCCAGGGCTCCGTGATGCCTGTGCCCCCGGGGACTTACATTTCCGCTTAACTATTGTCGGGTTGGTGCAGCCGGGGAGGGTCTGCGTTGCTTCTTAAATTTAATTTGAAGCCTGAGACGCTGACGGAGATAGGGACCGGGTCGTAGACGGATGGGGAGTCCCGCTTTGGTGTTATTTGCACACGAGCCGATGATAGTCCTCTCTGGCACTGGGCCCCGTTTTTAATTTAATTCTGCGCCTCTTGCTCTGGCACTTAAAAAGTTTTTCCCAGTGCCCGAAAGTGGGCAACGAATCCCGACCCGAATCCAAAACAGGAAACATCAGTTTGGCACTGAGGGAAAATTGTGGAGACCCTCGGGGGTAGATTTAAGTATTTGCCAGCTTTCACTCTTCAGATTCTCCCAATAGTTAGATTTGTACAGTTTAAAGCTTAAGGACTTCAGAGTTTAAAGCTTTAAACAAAAGTCGAATAGAAGTAGTTCGTTGTCTTATTGAAAGTTCTACCAAAAAAGTTCCATTTACTGTTATTTTTCTCACTGCCTCGGCATGAAAATGCGAATCGAAAGGAAAAGCTGCGAATGCGATCGAGTTGCTAAATCACTTAAGCCATTCAGCTTTCCTTTCGATTTGGAAGCGAGACGTGGAACAGGAAAATTGTGATAGAGAGATTACTATTGTAGTTGAGGGATTTGCTAAGCAGACAGACGTAGGGAATTGACTTTTGCTGCACACAGCCCAGCATCAATCTGCATTAAAGTTGTGGCTTTATTTTTTTGGGGGGGTAGGGTGAGATAAACTCTCAGGACCGTGCCCGGCATAATTAAGACTGGCAAGTGCAGTATTCAATTTAAGTTTGTCGGACTTTTAGCCAGGGCTTCAATTAACCAACTATAAACAAGCTGCTAACTTGGCCAAAGCAGCGTGGCCAAAGCTCGAAAACAGTTAAGTGCTGCAGGTGCTTCCCCGTCCCCCTCCCAGTAGCAACAGCAACAGCAACGTCAACTTACCATGCAGTTCGTTTTTGCTTTGGAGCCTTAAAGCTGCTTTGACTGGCGGCTGCTCTTCAAAGTTTCAAGGCTCTGGCCAAGTTTTTTGCGTTGTTTTGTCCTCTTCTCCCAGCCCTGCAGGCTGTAGGGTTGCGCTTAATTATGCTAAAAGCAGGCAGCAACTTTGCCAGCTACAGAAATGAATATTTACACCTGCCCGGATGCAAATGTGGCGCCAATGTCACAGCCATCAAGGGCAGCACACCGGTGGGCAGGAGACACCTCGGGAAATCACCGGATGAAGGTTGAATATGCTCCGGTTTTTCTTTATTTCTCGATAGTCACTTAATCACTGAACCGCCAAGGGGCTTGGCCAACTGACCGCAGAGTCCTGCAGTTGGTCGCGGCAAACTTTCGCTTCTTTTGACGAAGCGGCTGGGTGAGCCCGGAAAATACAGGCTTTCCAGGCTGCTGCGGCGGAACACGCGAACGAACTGACTGGCACAGGATGCCAACCATGGCTTTTCAATGCGAACTTGGGGGAACTCAACACGGACACTCTCTTCGGTTTGGTGAGTCTGCGCGGTGGCGAGCTTCTCTCGTAATCTGCACGTGCAAGGGGCTTCCAGGAAAGCCCCCTTTCCCACTCGCCACTCTCCGCGTAGTGTGTGGGAAATGTTTGTTTACATTTGGCAAAACAACAAGCGGCTGGCAGGATGCAGGATGCAGGGCGGCTGGGTGGTTGGGTGGTTGGGCTGTGGGGAGGCCATCAATTGGCTTTTGCCTACTTTCGGGCAGTGAAATATGACTTCTGCAATCGAATGGGAAGCTGCAATTGCAACGCCCGAGGCCCTAAAAGCAACAAGCTGCTGCGGAAGCGGCTGAAAGCCTGGCTAAAACCAATTGCCGGCACTTTGGCTCTTGGGCCCGACTACACCCCTAATGAACTGGCTGATGGGCAAACTTTTTTAATTATCATTAATGAACACGACGAGCAGTGCACAATCATTGAGCCAGTTGCGTCCGCATCCAGCAATTATTTTAATGTTCGATGAGGTTGCAGCCAGCACCAGCAGTAGCTGTAGCAGCACGGCAGTAGGAGCCAAGGCCAATGATTTATGGCCACCCTTGGCCAAGAGAGCGTGTGAAAGTTGCCGGCATTGGCAATTAGATAGCTCCACGAAGGCATAAAAAGGCGGACAAAGGCAAAGTTCAGGTTCGGGGGGGTTCGGCTGCGGCCCGGGGCAGGGGAGTCCATGAAACAGCGTTTATGTTTAATGCGTTATAATGGCCGCTGTAAGTGTACATAAGTTGATATAAAAGTTTTATGGCCCGGGCGTGAGCAGCCTCCGGGATTCACAGCGCAGCCACAACATTGTTGTAGAGCCTCGAACGTAAACAAATCGATGAGTTATCCCCCCCAAAAACAAATGAAATTTAGATTTAATTCAACTTTCAACACGCTGGTCAGCAATGAATTATTGACTTTCAAATTCAATTGGATTTCGGATTTCGGTGTGCTCTCCGCCGGCTTTGTGAATAGAAAAACAGAATATTCAGCCGCAAAGATGCGTATTTTTGAGGTTTCTCGATCGGTATAATAAATTATTGCTCTCGGACGCATTTATTGAATTACTTGATATTGCTAGCCATAAATTATGCATGTTCCACAATTTTCCATAATTTATGTGTGCTTCAAAACAATTTAAGCCCCTTCCCCGAGCCTTTTGGGGTTCGATTTCAATAGAAAAGCCTTGCCCAGGAGGGGGACCGGGCGGAACACGCATGAATACCTCCCCAAACACGCACCCAACCGCACGTGTTCGTGTGCATACGTGGGCTTAGTCAGATATCCGCGTATCTATAACTGCCTCACAATTGCACTGCACTTGCCGCAGAAAGACCGATAAAAGAATAAACAAGCAGCGCACGAGGGGGATCCTTTTTCGGGCAAAAGATAACTTTGAATACCCTTCAAGGCTCCAAGGTATTGGTTTTATTTGACAGTTAAATCTTATAAACTTTTGTCTATACATTTCAGGGAAACCAAACTTGTTACTCATCATCGGTAAGTGGAGATTTCATTCTTTCTCTATAAGACTTTCGGGCAATTGATAGCAAACTTATACTCATTCGTAGTGTCCTATTAATTATAACGAATTGACCAATGTAAATTTATTTTCCTTATTGAAACATTTCCTTTGATGGTGCCTAATAATGCGGGTGGTTTTCAAGCCTTTCTCTTGGCCAAAACATAACCCCGGGCGGGCTTTTAGATAGATTTTGTGGAGCTACCCTTTCGTAGAGTAGTGCGCGTAGTGGCGTTTCCATTTCGCTTTACAACCCTGCCCTTGCAAGGGAACCGCCTGAGCTGGAGGCAGGACCACGACGACCCAGACCCCATTTATGACATATGCGCAGGTCGAAGGGCAGTTCCAGCGAGGAGTTGGAGGCGAAGGCAAAGAGCCTGCAGCCAGACGCATTTCCGCCACCCCCACGCAAAAAATCTTCGGTTTAAGCGATTTCGCCAGCTCCGGGCGGAGTTTTTCTTTTGATGCCGCATGGAAACTGGCTTGTGAGCGAGTCTGCGAATCCACGCAGAGCCGTCGTTTCCCCCTTCGAGGACGCGGCGTGGCAAATAGGATGAGGAGCTGGGAAGGGCCGTGGGCGGGAGGGTGCTAGGTAACCGGAAAATAGAATGTGCGAGTGAAAGGCAAGAATTGCAATAAAACATAAAATTGCTGACTTCAATTCGTTTGCCATTTAGGTTTCGTTTTCCCTTTTTTTCTTTGCTGCCTCCATGCCCATCTGGGCCATTGTGTGTGATGTGTGGGCGTGTGGGCGTGTGGCAACTGGCAACCTGCGTTTGCCCCCTTTATATATTTTATTAGGTTTTATTTGATTTACACTTGTTTTGTGCTGAAAGCACTTCGCCCCTGAGCCAGGGAGAGTGGTGTGCTTGTGCTTCTGGGGGAGGAGTGAAAGGACGAGGGAGGGAGGTCAAGGAGTATCCTGTTGCGAGCAAAAGGTTTTCTGGTTTTCCGGATGCCTATAAAAATTTGTGTATGGCAAGGAGTCGAAACGATTTTACCTTTACGACGGAATTTCTAAGATTTATGACTACCTACTATTTTGAAGGAAGAAAAGCTGTTCAAAGTTCGAAAATGGTTGAAATTTTCCCGAGAATATGCACAGTAATTTGTTTTTTCTCAAACCTATCCCGACGGCGGCAAATGTCCTGATTACGAACGGAAATTAACCCTTTGTGCCCGGATCTGCTACTGTTTTTGCTCGGAGCCAGGAGAGCGGGAATCCTTTCTGCCTGCCGCTGCCTGCTAAAGCACAATTAATTAAGCACGCACAGTGGGAGCACAAAGATTTTAATTAAAAATTTTGCTGAAGCTGCACAAGTGTCCTGCGCACTGCCCAGCCACCTCGCCTCGCCTCGCCCGCCCCGCTCTGCTCGCCTGCTTCCACCTTTGTCCCGTGTTGCACTTTGTTTCATTATTTCATTACATGCCTGAGCTGCAATTGTAAGGCTTTCAATTTAAGCCGAAAACTGATGAGCTGATGGACTGCAATTGGTAATTGCCAATTGACAATTGTCGATTGCCCATATTGTTGATGCTGCTGCTGCTGTTGCTGCTGAAGTCCCTGGCACATCCTTCCTCCACCTTGACACACTGCATTTCGGTGAAATTTAAGCTTTGCTCTACATTTCCAAGCGGGAAAGTCTTTATCCGGTTAGGGGGGGTGCGCAAATTCTAAGGGGCAGCCTGCGGGCCGCAAGGTGTTAATGAGTGCGATAAGATCCAAATTAGAATATCAATAATTCATAATGTTTGCGGTGGCTGCTTTTGAGGCCGAGAGCGTGCTGCGCTGCTCATTGCCGGCCGTGTTTGCTCGGGTCCTCAGCGTCTCCGTCCTCCTCTCGGTTAAAGTCGATTAGAGCCTCCACCCACCCACTCACCCCTTCACGTTTTCTGCTTTGAAAGGGGTAAAATATGCGAAATTCTGTTGACTTGGAATTAGAGTTAACGTTGGGGTGGCAAAGAGGTGTATTAAATTGCGGTAAGATATATTCGCTGTTATTTAAAATTGATAAACAAAATCGTTGGGCGAATTGACATATGGGTTATGGAGGAACTTCACTACCTTTTGCTGTCAAACCCCCTTAATCCCCACACACCTGTGTTTGCTTTTGAGCTTAGCGCCAGCAGCAGCCCAGAGACAAAAACGGCTTCACACGCTCGACTCCTGTCCGTGCTGCTGTCCGTGTCCGTGTCCGCATCCGCATCCGCAGCTCCTGCTACTGCTACTGCTGCTGTTACTGTTTGCTGCTCCGGCTGGAAGGGAGCCAGGGAGGGTTCACAGGTATTAAGGTCAGCAACATAAAACATGCAAAGCTGCCGGCCAGCCTCACCTCGAATCCCGGCCTGGGGCAGAAAACGCAGGCAGTCCATCACAAAAACAAGCACACACAAAGGAGCGAGTGTTAACCCATACAACTACGGTTTTAGCCAGGCACGAGAGCTGGCAGAGTCATAGTTTTACATGCACTACGATTAAAAAGAGTGCGGTCCGTAAATGCGCATTTTTCGGAATCAAAAGGCCAACTATAAGCTTCGATAATTGTTAGGGGGCTTAGGAAAACATACCGGAATATCATTACAAGTCTTGCTGGATTCCCTATTAACCGCAGGAGTCGTTACCAATTTTGTTAATTAAATGCCGCACTCGATGGGCAGCGAATCAGGCTTGACCTGGCCCCAGAATTTCGTGAGTGACTGTACCAACCGAGCCGGAGTCTGTGTTGCTCCCATAAATATGCTACACTTTGGCGCTCGTCTCTTTGACCACCGCCTCCTCTCGTGGGCCAAGGACTTTGATGTTATGCCAGCGAGGAGATGCGGCGGGTGTAGCAGTTTAGGCGGACACACTCCCTTGTCATTTGCGGTTGCTCTGGTTTCCGGTTAGCACACACACACACACACACACCCACACACGCTGTGCATATGGAAGTGTTGGCCTGTGTGTGCAGCTTGCTTGTCTGTTTTGATCCCTTGTTAATAATATAAATGATGATTTATGACCCTCCAAGGAGCGCATGCAGAGAGCGCTGGAGTTGCCAAAGGAACGGATGTGTGGGGTCATGGGGCAGTGGGGGGTCAGCGAGGCGGTCAAGGGTTCCCGAGGAAGACAATGGCCTAATGAATTATTGATCAACTTAAAGATGCCTGGAAATTTCCGCCTAATTGTCAATTACCCTCAAAGACTCTTTGGGCGAGGTTCAAGCAGAGCGGCAGCCGCAAAAAAAAAAGAAAACATAAAATGGAAAAGCGCCATGGAAACCTCATTTGCAACCCCGAAAATATTTAAAGCATTTGCCAGCACATTAAAATCGAATTTTGCATAGCCAAACAACAAAATAATAAAATGGCAACCAGAGAAAAAGCCAAGAAAGAGCTTGGCGAGCATAAAAAAGCCACAGGGCTCAGGGCTCAGCGTTCCGGGTTTTGTGACCCAGAGCGCAGCACAGAAAGCGGCGAAACCAACGAAAATTTATGCAAACGAATTAAATTGGCAGGCTGGCTGGTTGGCAGGAAGCCAGCAAGCCAGCAGGAGGAGCAGGCGTACCCAGAAACAGGACCTAGGATCAGCGGAGCACCCCCGCTGATTGCGGGTCTGTGACTCTGTGTGTGCCTGCCCGGGCATAATGATATAATACATTATTTTTCACAAAATTTAAATATTTGCCCGCACACTCACCTGAAACAAAAACAATCCACTTACGATAAGCGGGACGCGGGCAGAGCCCACGGCCAACTTTGGCAATTACACCACCGAAAATCGAACTGCGAGCTGCGAGCGGAGAGCTGCGAGCCGTGCGACCTCTGAGGGCCTAATTGGTATGCCCCGGGAGTTCAGATCGTTTTCGTCTGTTTATGAAATTGAAAATTGCACAGAGCGACAATAATTCATTTGCTTGCTGCCGAGCAATGGGAAAGAGGAAGTGTGGCAGTGTGGCAGTGTGGGCGAGTGGGATTGGGCCATCTCATAAGTCAGAGTCAGCCGGGAAACAGTACGTATAAAGTATAACAACAACGGACGACGACGCATGCCAAGCGCCATATATCATGCCGCCAGTTGAGCGTGAATCGGAATGGAGCTGGAACTGAAACGGCAACTGGAAACGGCAACTGAAACTGGGAGTCGTCGGGTGGCAGGACTACAGGAACTTTGGGGGGCGAATGCAGCGAAATAAAAATAAACAAGCCAGGCATTTGCTGGGGGAGGGCTAAAATAGCAAAATATCTCGGCAAGAAAAACATAAAACTGGGGAAATATTAACATAAATGGGCCACGCAAAATGCTTCATCTATAATTCGCTACATAAATAGTCCCAGTATACCCGTACAATCCTTCTGAACAACGTATGTATCGTTATATGGTGGATCGTAAGTGATGTGAGGTGGTTTGGTTGGGATCAGATTTATGATTACCACCAAACCGATAAGTATCCTGCTGCATATTCATTTTGAAACCGGCCGATATGTTTTTACCTTTAATGTTAGATGAAAACTTGTATTATAGACTGCTTTTCTGCCTGTAACGGCATTCGATTTGATAAATACCCTTGCGACGAGACATTCTGTTCCTGTAGCTATATGTAATTGTATATATCGTTGAATGGGAACGGGAACGGGAACAGGGAGCGGGTCCACGGCAATGAATGACAGGGAAGTAGCCCGCTGTGTTGCCAACTCCTGAGCCCACCCCCACGTTCGCCCGTTCCATTGTTGGCAGTAGTATCCTTGGTTTCCTTCGACGTCCCCAGGCCAATGCATTCGCCTGTGTCCTGGCTGTGCGTGTCGTTGTCTTGACTTCCCGGGGAATTGTTCCTGCCGTGTTCCCATTTACATGTCCCTGCCCCTTGGCCCTGCCTCTGCCCCTGCCCCTGCCCTTGCCCCATTGCCACACTCGGCTCTTCTATTTGTGGCGGGCCCATAACACGGTTATTGCATTAAGCAATGTTGTAGCCTAGATTTGAATGCCGCCTCCCGTCCCGCCGCCGGCTTCCACCTCCCCCATTCAGGAATTTTGCTTTGTTTAAACATTCAACGTTCATTATTTCCCCGCCCGCTGCTGCATATTTAATAAAGTTTTCAGTTAATTTTCATCATTCGCATTATTTTCGCGGCACATGCGTGTTAACAATTTATTCCTTGGCTACGCTCCGCTCCATTCATCTTTTTCCCTCGGTTTTCGGCTGGCACCACCAGCTTCCAGCTTCCTAAATATTTATGAGCCCGGCCCCGGCCCGGTAAATATTTAAAGCGCTATTTTTCGGCCACTGCCGGGCCGGGCCGGGCCGGGCCGGGGCTTTAAAGCTCCTGCCCGTACTTATTAAATTTTTTGCACCGCCAATGGTTGCCGACATGTGGCTTTATTATAGTTTGACACTGGCGTAAATTGCTGTGCGTATAATGCGATAATAATAATTTGATAGTCTGCAATAATATAATTAAAAGTGACAATCTGCCCGCTCTAAAATGCTTTAATCAATGTGGGTTGCCGGGCCGACATGGCGGTAGGATGGCTGGGATGGCTGGGATGGGTAGCGGTGGGCGCCTAGTATTTTCGGGGCACGACAAAGTCATCCCGGGCAGACATTAACAATCCCCGCAACGAGTGGGAGTCCCGAAAACAACGCAACAACGCAACAACAGCAACACACACATCCCATTGAACACTCCGGCCACCGGAACGTGTTTTCCCGGCACAAATGCGCGCGAGTGTGTGTGTCCGGAAAAAGCGAAAAACGAAAACAATGTCAAACACATCAAAGTCAAGCAGCGATTTTCCAAGCAACCCCACCGCCCCCACTTGCCAAATGGCAGGCAAATCAACTGAAAAAATCACAACAAAAAGTGCCCCAAAAATGCTCGTGCCATATATACAGAGAGAAGGATATGTATGCAAATACGTATGTATAAAGATGGCAGCAGCATGAAAGAGGGAAAGCGGGAAAGCGGAAAAAGTAAAGGCAAAAAGTGCAGTTTTGGCAAAAATGGAAAACGATGTCAAATGCAAATTGACAGCTTTCAATATCAATTCCAAAACAATCGGTGAACTGCACGCGAGGGAAATGAAATGCCAGCGAACGGAGTAAAATCAATTTTGCCTGTCACGGACGAAGGAGATGCAGGGACATCTCTGTTCGCTGTCGCTGTTCGTGTCCCTCGCTCCCTGTCGCTTTTCCAACTTTTCACCAACTGCCTGGCCATGTAACACTTCAACTTTATTCGATTGAAGCCATTCAAATGCAATCAAACGGCTTGACAGGTTAAATTAATTAAGCCGGATTTATGTGGCTACATCCGAGTACATATACATAGTATGTGCATGGACATCCAGTCCCGTCCCCGTTTGATTTACTTCGGTGTGGGCAGTTGCTTTTGATGCGGTTTCCATTCGTCTTGGCCGCATTCCTCGGATGCCTCGGATGCCTTGGATGCTTTGGCCAAGCTCGCAGCCGGGCGGCACTGAGAGCTGAAGCCTGAAAGCCAGTCCATATGGGCGAGTGTGGTCAGCTACATTTCGCAAATTACCCTTGCGGTGAGCCCTGCCACGTCACTGTTTGTCAATGGAATAAGTATTTAATCGCAAAATGAGTAATTTGCATAAATTAACTCGGACTTTGACCGCCTGGCTGGCTGCCTGGCTGGCTGACGGACCGACTGCCGCCTGCCGTCCGCCTGCATTTGCATTAGAAGCGAGATAACGATGTGCCGGCTTTTAGCTTTTCAAGCTCATTCCAGGGGATGCCTTTCCCCCCGGGATCCGGGATCGGGGAGGGGCAGGCAATCTCGTTATCTCAATATCCACAGGAGCCCGGGCCGATGAATCGGTGAAGTTGCATTTCAACGGCAAATTATTAAGCCCGGCAGTTGCCAGTTGGCAAGCCAAGGAAAACCCGGGGAAACGCTCCAAAGGGCATAAATTCAGGGCATAAATTTCTCAATGCCCCTTGTGCGCAATTTTTCTTATCGGCAGAAAAAAAAACATCTACCCTGCTGTACCGTACCATGTACAAACCTCGTTCGAATCGAATCGATTCAAAGTCCGGAATCCGGTTGCGTGGAATGGCAACTTTATGAAAATTATGAGGGCTCCACTATTGATTTTCCCTCAAGTTCAGCGCACAAAGTATACGTATACGTATAACGTATAATGTGCTACGGATGGCAAAACGGAAAGTCAGTCGAGCATTGAGCCGTAGATTTGTAATTACGGGATTAGTCCGGCTCATCTTCAATTGGGTCCGCTTCCATGTGTAAACACAGACGACCACATCGAGGACACGTGACCTCCAGGAGGAATGGAAGGAATGGGTCTAATTTGCAATTAGATATGTTTTGGCCCCCTCTCGGCCTTTGGATCGATCTCCTTTGAGGAAGCAGGCGGCATTCGCTGGGGTGCAAAAATT
The DNA here is from genome assembly GCA_021223825.1 of Drosophila ironensis. NCBI lineage: Eukaryota > Metazoa > Arthropoda > Insecta > Diptera > Drosophilidae > Drosophila > Drosophila ironensis. The sequence goes on along the minus strand of JAJJHQ010007619.1, from coordinate 264,751 downwards.
ATGACCTCACTCCGGTGGCCATCAATTTGTTAACAAATCTCGAACACAAATCATCAAACGCTTCGGATCACGCGATTTAAAATAAAGTGCTTTTGGTCGACTTCCAAACCCTCTAAAGCTAAAAAATTAACCTGCTGGGTAATATTTTTTAGTCATCAAGGATTCGCTAAACAAAATTTACATAATATTTTATTTGGTTGAAATGTTAAGTGTATTTTTAAAGATATTTAAGAAATCCAGTGGGTGAAGGCACTAAATTGTCTGCGAGATATTCGTGGCAGTCGAGGAAACTCCGCTTTCCATTCGAGTGAATTTCCAGAGACGCAGCAGTCAGCCATGACGAATGCGGGAATTCGGGCTGCCTCTGACGATTTCCGCTGTTGTTGCTGTTGTTGCTGTTGTGGCTGAGAAATTCATGAAAAACTTCAGTGCCTTTGAGGTCTGCGGCCCATTCTTGTAGTCGGATTTTTGAGCCAGAGCCGCTGTTATTCTTTATAATTGCGCATATGACCCTGTTTAATACAGTTCGCTGGGCAATTTTCCAGCCAACTTTGCGGAACTCGGCCGTCTGCCTGTGGGTCGCCACCCTAATGGGGGCCAGTGGGCCGAGTATTCTTTATATTGGCCCACTCGAGTGACAATTGATGGCCAAATAAATGGCAATTAACTGACATTGATGTAGCGGGCTCCTGAGTGGTCAGAACTTCGTTTGGGGGCAATAAATCAAATGTAAAAAATCTTGCCATTCATCTTCCAATTGAAACCCAAAAGTCGATATTTCCAATTCCGCAGAGCAAACAAAACTGAAAAAAAACAGACAAATATAATTCTTCTTAGAGTTGGCTTAAAACCTGTTAGGGAAATGTGACTCATCTCACAAATGACACTCTTGAAGGCAAAAGTTTTTGTACTTTTTTGGCAAGCTTCTAAATTATTGACCAATTTAGTTCATATTTTTGCTCTCTGTTTCGGCCTTGGCTCCATTTTAATCTGGTAAGTGAATGTGTCAACTTTTTGGCACTTTTTGTTTGTTTGCCAGCCACCACCACCACGCACACCCCAGGGACACAAAGGCATCAAGCCCAGCAACCAACCTACCAACAATGGGTCTCATTTGGGTTGTTTTTCTTCGGCTCACGACGTTCTATTATTCATTTCAATTTGCGTGTGTGAGCGGGAGTCCTTCAAAGGTACGGACTGCGGACTACGGACTGGTGTATTTTTCACCAGAGTTCATAGAGTCCGTCCAGCCCACAAAGGTCAGTGAAAGTTTGTTATTCTTTTTTGCCAGCTCGTTTATTAGATTGTAAGCCCTCCAGTAGCGGGCTGACACATCAAAAACTTGCCAGCGGCTGCTCCTGACAAGTCGATGTGAACTGAGCCGAAGTGAAGTGGCGTGGCGTGGGGTGGCTGCAGAGGCGAAGTGGCATCGATGCCGGGGATTGGATCTGGACTGAAATTGAACTGGAGCAGGGGGGCGGCGTGTCATAAACACGACAAAGTTTTCCTTTCTTTTCGGGTCGAAGCTGTCGATGCTGATCCGCCAAGGGAGCACACAAGGAAGGGGCACGGGATTGGATTCATTATGGCCAACTATGTTTGGCTTCTTTGTGTTAGCCGGGTCGCGTGCAGCTCATAAAAGCCGAACGAAGCCCTTCTTCGGCTGCCGGCAGCTAATGTCTTTCTAATGGATATCCTCCTGACTCAATGACACGGCTGCCCATCAATTGTGGGCAAGTAAATATTTTGTTAACATAATTGCATAAATCGCAGTCAATTTTTCACCCGGTTCCGTGGTAATTTCGGCCCGCACACATGAGGCTTTGGCTCCCGTTGGCTGGCTTTCGGGTAATGATGGCGTTGGGTAAATAAACTGTCAGTTTGCATGACTGCTGCCATCACTCATACGCCCCCGTGACCCCAGCGGACCGTGATTGTGGCCCGCACACCGCGCTCGTTCGCACTTTCAGCGAACAAGCGCCAAACCAGAGCAACAGACAACAAACAAAGTTTGGCGCTTCCGTTTCGGCTCCTTCGGTTCGCCTTCAACCTTTTCAGACTCGGGAGCAAGGAGCAAGGACTCCTCCGGTCATATGCAATCATAATGAAGACATTTCCGGCTCATTGAACACTAAAGCAACAGCAAATGCTATAACAACGGCGCCTAATGAAGCCATAAGCATTGCAGACGGGCGGGGTAATTTTCCCCAGTTGAGCGCATATGCAAATATTTTGGGTTCCTCCTTTTTTTGGCAATCGACAGCTTGCCAGTCGACTTCATGCTCATTAACTTGCAAACGCATTTCAATGGATTTCATTGACTCGTCAACTTAATCGGTAATGTATTAATATGTAGCCGCTCAAATTAAGTCGTGAAACTATTCCAAATTCAATCATTGACAACATATTTTTGTAATAAAGTCGAGACGCGCTTACTTGTTTAAAAGGGGTGCTGGGAATTTCCTCTATCCAGAGTGTCCCAATCTTTTGCAATGGCTGATTTGGTATGCAGATTGAAAGGCGTTCGATGCAATACCCGACAGACCCTGTCTACCGGGCAGGCAATTCCTGGATAGACAATAAATATCTGGAAGCGCTTTAAAATTGATTCTGCTCGGATCACTTCTCCGAGCGCTCCCAAGTGCATGCTACCTAGCCCAGCTCCTTTTTGTCTTCCGTTTTCCATGTCCTGTGGTCCAAACAAGACACGACAAATTGCCGGCAGAGGCCCTTGGAAAATGCCGCCCCAAAAAAAAAAGAAACCATAGCGAAGAACAAGAAACGAAACGAGGCGGAGGCCTGGGAAAACTTATGCGCATTGGGCACAAGTCAAATTGCATTTAAAGTGACAAATGTGCTTGGCTCCGGGAGGGACAGAAATTGACCAAACACGTGCTAAAAATATTTCCTTGGCCAAACAAAAACCAAATGCCAGTTAACTTCCCTTCTTCATTCATTCAAGGCGGGCAAAAACCCAGAAGCCGGAAAAACGGGTAAGCGGGAAAACTCAAATCGGTAGGAGAGGAAGCGAAAGCATTTTTCATGCTTTGGTCAGCGACGCCCCCCAGGGCGCGTATGTGGGCCAGGAGCTTGCAATCGGAGGAGGCAGGAGGCAGGAGGCAGGAGGCGTGGTTGCCCGCCAGTGCTGACCCGGCATTAGAATTTATCGCTGTCAGCAAGCTCCAGCGTTTTTCTTTTGTATTTTTTTGTTTTCGTTATTGTCGCTCCATGTGGTATCCGAAGTGGGCGGGCATCGAAACGTGGCGTCTCCCCAAACCACTCTCCCTGCCCGGTGACATGTGAGTTGGGAGTTTCTTTCGTACACAGCGCATATATGCTTTTCCAGGAGTGTAAAAAGCCAGGCAGCACCTTGAGGTCCCGTGATTAATGGCGCTATGCTCGCCCGCCTGTCAACGAGATCCATTTTGGGGCCGACATTGATAGCGGCGCTGGCTTAAAGCCACTTGGCTGCTAAGTATCCACATTAAGAGCCAATTAGCCGGCTGGCAAGTGGAAGATGGTAGCATGGTAGCATGGTAGCCCGGTAGGATGGCAGGATGGTCGGTGCGGCAGCCACCATTGGCAGCCTTATTACCAGTGCGTGCAGCGTGTAGGGGCAATTGTTATTGCCGTTGCCGACAAAGTTGCACACAAAACACAATACGGCAGCGAACTAAAATGATGCTGGAAATTAACTCAGAAATCTGTTGTGAGCTCATTGTCAGCAGCCGAAAAGTTTTCGCCTCCTGCGCCGGCGAAAGTTGGCCCTGCCAACAGGCAGCAGGCAGCAGCCAACTTTCGTGAATGCAAAAACTTTTCGGCGCGAATTACAATCGTGATAAAAATTATGAAAATATTTGGAGTGCTCAAGTATTTCATTTTTTATTCTTTTCTTTGCCGCTTTTGAGCGACAACTTGGCGTGGCTTTCTGGATGGCTGGCGAAACTGTTTGCGAATCAAATTCAATTATATTATAGTACATAAATGTGTGGCGATGGGAAAGTGCGGCGTCCACCATCAAATTAACATTTTCTGACGGCACGAAACAGGCAACGCTTTGCCATAGAACTACCCAATGAATAGGTCATATTGAAAATCTAAGAGGTTAGTTTTCAGTTGACCCGCTTTCCGCTAAAAAACAAACACCTTTAAATTCGTTGGGTTGCTCTTCATATCATCACAAGTTTCCTGTCTTCGTAAGAAGATAATCTTGTAGAAAAAAACTTCTCAGCTGGGTTTTTTTAAGCCCAGCTTAATTAAGCTTATAAAGGTTTCCGGATGGTCGTAATTACAAGGTGGAGGCAGGATGTTTGAAACCTTCAATGCCCTGAAAAAGTTATTCATCTAAATCTAAATATGACGGCTGACTTTCCAAATCAAACTTCACCTAATTGCATTAATGTTTAGCAATAGGAAAATCCATCTAGCCCCTGTCGATAATTTAATATTTTCAAATATTGCAGAAGGTAGAGAGGGAAAAAAATCAGTGTGGCACATTTCCACCTGGCCCTGTTCAATGGAAAAACTTTTGTAATCAAACTATTCGAATCGAACAAGCCCACACTCGGGGAATTCGAGCAACTATTTTGTATTGGAGGAACTCATAAATATATAGTAGAAGGAAACTATTGCAGAGGGGCGGAGAGTGGCAGGAACAAAGCCAAAGTTATTTGCTTATTTATGCAGGCTGCATATCGAACTGCCGGCAAAGTGCAGCCGTCCCGCTCGGTTGCTCCACTTTTGATCCAGTCCAGCAAGGCAAGACAGTGCTCCAAACGCACTTGGCGGCCAATTAGAAAAGTTCTCGGATGGCAGGGCGAGGAAATCTGAAGCCGGAAAAGCAGCTCGAGACCTTCCGCTCTTCCACCCACCGCTCAATCCTGCTGACTGCAAGTGTCTGTCGCAATATTTAAACGTCTGCTGTAAATATTTGATGCCTAATTGAATCATTCATTCGGGGCCGGGCCGGGGCCGGAGCCGGGGCCGCCCTGCCCCCTCGCGAACGAGTTGATTTGAATAAATTTGAAATTCCGCTGAGTCGGCTGGCAGTGTGCGGGCGCAGGACTCGGTGCGTCCTCGCAGATTCTGTCTGCTCTGCGAATCCCTGCAATTGCATTCTGATACTCCTGCCTCGTAATGGGCGTGGTCGGGGGCGGTGGCGGTTTTGGTGGTGGCAGTGGCAGGGAGAGGGGCAGGGACAGGGGCGTGGCATTGACTTGGCCCTGCATACTTTGCGGCGCATTATGCGGCGGCTGCCAAACGGGAGAGAGAATTGTGCAAATTAGCGGAGCCCGCGTTTGCACTTGCACTCGGCACTCATCAATATTTGCACTTCAATTAGTGACGATATGACAAACACTGCTTACACATCCGCGCATTTTCGGGCATTTTCCGCCGTTTTCCGGGGATTTTCAGTTCGATTAGTCAGCGAGCAGAGCAGCGCTGGCAAGCTATTAAAATGATCCGAGCTTTAAAGGCATTGTATGCCTATGTATATTTTACATAGAATTGCTTATAGAACTCGCCCAGCAGTCTATTTCAAACATGTTCGACGTGAAATAGTAAATTTTCGCCGGCGCCCAGCCGGGCAGCTAGAAAATGCACATAATTCACATTTTTATTGCCAACCGGATGGCCGAAACTTTGGCCATTTCCTAAGCGCTGAGCTGAAAAGTAACAAGTTTTTGCGGACCCTGCTTTTGTCCAGGCTCATTACCGTATTGCGAGCGGTCCGGTCCGGTCTACACACCACACACCGCCGCCGCCGTCGCCCAGTCCACCCGCACCTTGCGAAAAGGCAGCCTGCCACTTGCCGCTGGCTGCTTGTTTGTGCCGCAAATGAACGGAAATGGTGAAACTTTTAATTGAAACCATAAATTCAGCGTGGTTTCGGGGCCCACGGAATTTGTCGTGCACCCACCGGCCCCGCCTTGCCACGACGAACTTGTATAAGAGAAGTGCAATTAGCGCCGTCCGGGAGCAGGGAAACCCCAGGCTTGCACTTCTGACCAACCAACCAGGTGGGACAGGCAAGATTCGCCCCAAAGTTTGCGGCTGAGAATGAATAGGAGCCTGGATGGGAACCGAAATAGGGATGGCCTTGGGGCGACACACTTGTGCCGGAAATGGCGAATGATTAAAATGGGCGTGCCATAATTTCCGCCCCGATCCGGCGTACGGGAAATTGCCGAAAGCGGCGGAGTGACAGGAGACGCGCCTAATTGAAAGGGACGAAGCCACTGAACTGACGCTCCCGGCTCACACAACAAGTTGTTGCCACAGATTCGTATCATCCACATCGCCCCTCCATCCACTCGTATGGCACACGACATCCAAGCTTCGACGGACGCATCTCAAAATTCAATTTCCTGCATTTAAATGGCTTTGCAGTTCTCGCTGATTTTTCTCTTCTCATGAAATGTATACTATATGTACAACTCACTTTCCAGTTACCTGATTGACTGCTGAAGTAACTGCAAACGAATTAAATACCAGTTAGTTAGGGAAACAAGGTTATCAAAGTTTCGCCCACATGCATAGTCAAAAGGAATTGAAATTGGTACCAAAAGATGATACATTAAGATGCTATCTAGCACTTTAATAAACAACCTTCAACTGAAAGTTTCCCTCCAAAAATTGGGTGAATTGTATGTGCAAAAACGCGGGCATATCTGGGTCTGTCTAATATTTCAAACGTTCGCAGGACTCCCTCCCTCCTCCGCTTTTTGTGTGCTACTTTCGATATTGATTTTGTTTGGCATAAATATGCTAGGTTTGCTCATTTTTGTTGCCGATGTTGTTGCACAGCCCTGCCACTTCCACTGTGGTTACGTTTTTATTATTTTCCCAGATTCTTTTTTTTTGCAAGTTTGCCCCTCGCCCCCCCTGTGGCAATATTTTTAATTTGCCAAATGGCACAGTCAGCCAAGTGAAAGCCATACCCACCTACCAGATATAGATATAGATATGGCTGTGGATGTGGATGTGGATGTGGGTTTTTGTGTGGCATGTGGCCGTCCCTGTGGCAGGGAAACCACAGCAGGAATTTTAATAATTCTAATGCGAGCTTTGCGAGTTACATGCTCGAGTACTGCAGACAGAAATCGATAGCTCGACAATCGAATGATTTACGGCGTGAGTCGAGTGCCGCCGAGTGCCAGCAGTCCCGGACTTTCACGCTTCCGCAGGATGCGGATGCGGATGCGAATGCAGACGCTGCAGCCAGATGAATATCGCCGGATCCGGGAACGCATCATCGTGCTCATTAGCGGGTGAAACCGCAAAGTTTTATGGCCGGCACACACTGGAAATTTAATGCGCATAATTCATGGCATATTACCAACACTTCATTTTCGCCTTTTTGGCCCCCCCCCACTCTCATTTTTGGCAATAAATTCGACGAGAATGGGAAAAATCTGAATGAGCCGGAGAGGAGGACAAACTTTTGTTGCTTAAGTAAACTTGAAAAGTTTCAAGACATAAAAGTTTGTTGTGAAAGTCACACGAAAGTTGAATGCAATAAATCTGCACGTTGCTCGCAAAAGCATCGCCAAAAATTGTGCAATGCGCTGCCGACTGCGGACTCAGGACTGCGGACTACGGACTACGGACTCAGGACTACGGACTGCTTCCCGGGGCCAAATCCGTTAAAACCCGTTAGCATTTTTCCGGCAAAAGCAGCGAAAAATACAAAAATGTTATATATAGATATGGAAAGACTGAACAAAAAGTATGAGAAAACTTTTTAGAGCATTCTTGGCTGATAAATGGGCAGCGAAATCTTGAAACACAGCGCAGATTTTACCGGCGTGTGCAGTATCCCTGTACCATATATCACATTCCGCCGCGTCATAGCCAGAGCTGCAAGGCAAGACCAGAAGCCAGCGTTGGAGCGGGCCTCGGGCTCTCCTGACCACTTCAGAATGCCAAATGGCTAGCAGAACCGTGCTAATTATTCCCAGGGCGAGCGAGTGGGTGCGGAGCAGGTCAAGTGACGAGAATTGTGCGTGGGAATTTAGATTTTGGGGCACCAAGTAGCCTTGCTTGCTAGGCTAGGCAGGTCTCCCTGCAACTTAACTGCCTATTAAAAGTTCGGTTGCACACTTCGGTTGCACAAGCTTGCACATGTTAGCCGCGAACGGCAACAAACTTTCAGGCAACCGCAAAGCAATCAAAAGTTGCCAGCCCGGCAGTATTGCCTTTGCGACAATCAAGTCCTGGCCATAGCCCCGGCATTTAAGCATCTTTAATTTTCACGCGGGGGGACTGTAAAGTCACGGCTGGACACGCGGGGTGGGTTAACCCAGTTAGAAAGCCGTGAGTGTCCTTGCGCCACATGCAAAAAATAAAGCTAAGGGGAGCGCAGCCACAGTCTTGGCTAGAAATGTTGAAAGAGAGGATTTGTGGCAACTGCAGAGCAGAGATTTATGTGGGGACCAAAATATCGTTGACTTTCTAAATCCCAATAAGTTAATCTTTCAACAGACTTTAAGGAGCGGCACTTGAACTCATTCTATGCCTCGAAACCATGATCGGAGTTGGAAAAGTTGGTTTTATACCTCATGTTTTGAGTGTCATCTCTAGGACGGGCTCAAAATGAGACGCAGTCCGGCCCTTCGTTCCGTATGCCCCCGGCTTCCCCAGGCGACCATCACTCCTTTATGCCTGCTCTCTTTTTATCATTATGTGGCAGTTGCAGCTTAATTGCAATGAAAGCGCACGGCTTCCTCCAGCAATTTGCAGTGCGGCCGGGGACTTAATCACATGAACGACACAGCGCCACATAAACTTAATCTCTGGGCCAGGTGAGCGATAGCGAAAATGGAAGGACTTCGCAGGACCTCTTGCGACTGCGACTGCGGCTGTGGCTGTGGCTGTGGCTGGAAGTGCTGCTACAGTTATGAATGCGAATGCATGCGGCCGACCACATATTTCACATGCCGGAGCCCCCTCTGTTGATTATTATTATTATGATTATTATACGACGGCGATTCGTGGTGCTTCTGCGGCTGTAGACTTTAAGGACATCTTTAAGCAGTCAGCTGACTACTTTTGCGCTAGTTCCTTAACTAATTAGCCTCGTTTAAGTTACAGTTTTCGAAAGTTAAACACACTCACACAGCGCAATTAGCGAGCTTACCGAGTTTATGAAAGTTTCGCCAACACTTCGCGACGCCTTTTGCAGCTAATTAATTTGCCTTCGCTGCACTCTCACTTCACTCCACTTTGGTTCGCATCACGGTGACTGCAACTGCGTTTGCGACTGTGACAGCAGCAAAGTATTGCCCATTTACCCTTTAGGAGTACGGGAAGTCAAAAAAACCCGAAATATGCACAGCTCTTGCATTGATAATTTTTATGCGGTCTGCCCTTAATTGGAAAAGTTTTCCCATTTTAATTAAAACACTTTACTTAATGCAAAATGCTGCCGAAACAGCAAGCCAACACCACACACAGGGAGGGCACCAAGCAAAACAAAAACAAAAAAAAACTCCAAACAATGGAAAAAGTTACGCCGGCAAATGTGCTGGACATTTTGAATGACTGTGCTTGGCCAACCAAGTGCGTCCATCGTCCATCCATCGCTCATACGCCCGGTGTTACCGCCCGCTCTGCAGTCGAATGCAGCATGATGGCTAATTATGAATCTCCAAATGCGATTCATACGACCTAAAGTATATAGTAGAAATTTCCCTTTTTTGTATCCGCTCATCCCGTACCCAATATCCTCGTGTTTTCCTTAGCAGCCGTTCTGAATCCGCAATTCAGATTCCACACTTGGCTTATGCGATTTGGCCTAGAAGACAAATAGTTCCATGTAATTTGCTTGTATGCCAAGCGACTCGCATATGTCAAATGTCAAACGCTGTCCCACAGCCATTTTTTTCCAGCTCAGCTTTCCCGGGATATTTTCCGACTCCCTCGCAGCATTCCGTTGGTGTCGACATGTGCGCAAGGATGGCAAAGTTTTCCCAACGATAAATTACTATTACAATGACAATTCCATCCGCTCACGCTGTGCATAGAACATTTTAAATGCTTCGTTTTGTCGCTATTTTTATTTTGCTAGAACTTTTTCGACCCAAACGATCAATGCGGCGGGATCATGTCCCGAGCTGCTTCAAGATTTCTGCAAGCACAAAGCCGGCGCTCGGAAAACAAAAACAGGAGCTCGGATGGCCGGATGTCTGGGTGGCTGGGCAGCTGGGCGGCTGGGTGGCCGGCGGGATTAACACTCGAGTCCTAGGAAAAGAGGAAGAAAGGGACGACCAGTCGGAGGCAAATAAAGCAGCCGGCCCAGACACATCGACTTGCGCTAGACTGGGCAAAGAAAATATTGTTCCTGGCCCGGGGCTAATGCCGAAATGTCAAAGCTTAAAGTCCGGTCCCGGTAAAGCTGTGTTTTTCTTACCCATCGAGTCATCAGGCAATCTGTCCATGGAGCCACCCGCCCGCCTCCTTGTGTTTTAATCAGTCAACAGACGTCAGAAGTAATTAAGAGAAGCCTGGTTAGGCTAGTTGCTAATTGAATGAGTTTACCTCGCTCCGATTCCGTCGGCGTTTATTTGATTTATTAATTCGGCCCGGACTCAACTGCCAGATTCGCTTTGGCTGCGGATGCGGATCCGGGACTCGCATTCTTGGACTTCGATTGCGGTCTGCTGGCCCAGGAAGTTTTGCGTCAGCTTTTATTTACGCAAACCGAAACATATTAAAAATTTACGGCTCGTTTACTGCGATTTGTTCAATTAAGTCGATACGTTTCCTTCCGGCTCCGGCACCCGGCTCCGTCTCCGTCTCTTCCAATTCCTTTCCCAAATCCTGAACTCTCAAGCCCCTCCGCTGCCTCATCAAAGTTGGATGGCAACTTCAGTGTGCTTCGTCTGCTCTCTCTTGGCTGCCACTTTTAATTTTCTTCAAGTTTATTTGCCGCTTTCCTGTGATTGCTTCATCCCTTTCAGCTCAGCCGGCCCAACCCCTTTTAGGGCTTTCCTTTTTAATTTTTATTGAATTGGCTCTTGTTACTGCTTAGACTTTGGATTGAAATTAAACGAGCGTGGTTTATGGGGGGGCTGGGGGTGAAATTTAATCAAGTTATGCAGTGCCGGGATCTGCTTTGGCTTTGGCTTTGTCTTGGCTCGGCTTGGCTCGGCTTGGCAGGGTGGCTGCTGCTGCCAACAAAAGAAAACAAGTCTCAAGTGGCCTGCTCGGCTATTGTTTAAGCCAAAAGCGAAACTTTGCCAGCTCGAAACTTAATTAAAAAAAAAAAATACTCGTAGAAAAGTAAGTCAGGCGGCCCACACACTCCCTTGGGCCGGCCCAGTCAAAGACTGCAAACGTGGCCTATGCACATATTTGCCTGCCATTCCCTGGCAATTCGCCTCTCAACTCCGCTGAAAGCTAATGAAAGCCGCGACCGCGAAATTGCGCGTAACTTGGCATAATATTGACCAATATTGCTAATTGCGTATAGGTGGTTCTGTGTGTGGCATTCGAGGACCGGCAAGGACCCGGTACGGCAACTGGCAACTGCAAACTGCAAACTGGAAACTGACTCCTGACCGCAAACATGCAAACAGAGCACAGGACGCCGCACAGGGCACACACGGGCAACACCAAACTGAAGCTGTTCACGTCAACGTCATAATTGTAATAATACAAATGCCGACACTTGCGGACAACAACGTTCATGTTCATCTTGGCAAAGTGCCAGGCTGCAGGTCAACAACTACGAGCACTGTGTGTGCAGACAGTGGAGGCCAACAGAACAGCACCAACGGCCCGGTGATTCTGCTGCGGATGGTATTTTCCAATTGTTTTTATTCCAAGTCTACGGTGCATCGGATTTTCGGTACCAAATGTGTAAGCCCCTCATTGTATCTGTACTGAAATGCCACATCTCTATCAGAAGAGTCATCATCGTCCTGTTCGGAGCTTGCAAGGTCGGAGCTCCATGATAATGCTGTTGCGTCAGGCAACTTGAAATGAATTTGCATAAACTCCGGGCCCGGTTTTGGTCTCGGTCTTCGTCTCGAGTTCCAAATTGAAATATGCCAGCCTGCCAAAACAAAGCCAGCGAAAGAGCGACAGGACCTCCTTGTCCTCCTCCTGCAGCTCCTCTAGTTATGTTGCGAGCGCCGCCCAGAAGGGTTAAAAAATAGGTTTAAGGGTTGCCACGCTGGCAAGCAGCTGACTTTATTTGCAATATGGAAATATTTTTCATTACCTTGTCTCCATCCGAGCGAGTCCCCATCCCTCCGCCGTACTCTCCTGTCAATCGCGGGCTGTCAAGTCTCCTGGAAGCCCTGGGTGCCGTGTATCTCTGCATGCGCATCTGCACTGCTTGTGGTTTCCAATGCCGTTGAGGATATGGTGTGGCTCTAGATGCGGCTCTTGTCTTGCCATATTTTATGGCAATATTTTTGATATTCTCTGTTAGTCGCCCAGCCACTTATATGCCAATTTTGCAGACAAACTTGGGTGAAGTGAAGCGAGGCCACATTGAGTGCTTGTATGTAAAACGAGGCTTTAACTTTAGATGGAAGCTTAAGCTTGGCTAGGCACTAGTAAAATGTCAACGTGCAGTATTTAAATATTTTTTTTTTTGAAGATAAGGCAGTAAATGTCGTTTTAGCATCAGCCAACAAATAGGTTCGGTTGAACCGATGTCGTTGACATGGTCTGCCCGTAATCAAGTGGAGTCTTCGTGCGAACGTCCAGTCGCAAAGCCGCTCAGTCGCAAACGGAATTTGCTCGTGGTGGCATGTGGGGCTGGCGTTTGATTATTTTGAGTGTCTGCCTGATTGCGGGATCGAAGCAGATCGTTGGGGACGACCCAAGTGAGTGCAAGCAGATAAAAGGATTAACAGGGCTGTAATGGACGTCGCCGACAGGTACCAGGTATTGCCAGACACAACAGGGGAAACCGGGAAAATGCCTGCCCTTGAGGCAATGCCCCTATCTCGATGCGCTTGTCACAAAGGTGAAAAAAAAACAGGTCCTAACCGCGGAGGAAGAAATGATAAGGCAGAATGTGACGTTTTGCCACAGAGAAACACAAATACTGTGCTGCAGGGAATATTTCAATGAAGGCGAGCTAAAAGTGCTCTTGGATAACGAATCGGAATGCGGAAAGTTTGAAGACACCAAAATTGTAAACGGCATGGAAATAGAGATGGGATCACGCCCGTAGATGGTACTTCTCGAATACAGCATTGCTGATAAAACATCTAGGGAAAGATTCAAATGCGGAGGCACACTCATAACTCCGAATTTTGTTTTGACCGCTGCCCATTGTATAAAACCAACACCGTACGTATTGCTTCACATATGGATTCGATTACTAAAAGTCACTTCCATTGGCCAACAGGGTTTCCGTTCGCTTGGGCGAACACAATCTCACCCAACCAAAGGACTGTAAGATGTATGAAGATGAAGAATTCTGCCTGCCGCACTATCAGGATATTCCCATTAGGAGATTGATCGTGCACAAGTGGTTCAAGCCACCGTCATTTGCATATGATATCGGCCTGGTTCAACTGAGCTCTTCGGTTCAATTTGACGACTATCTGAAGCCCATTTGTCTGCCGCTTGACCCCGCGCTTCGGAACAATATCATGCGCAGTATTACACAAAAAGTAGTTGGCTGGGGCCTCAACGAAATTGGGAAACTGTCGGATGTACCCAAAAAAGCCCTCGTACATCGCTGAGGATCTAATCGCTGTCCTCGTTCACTGCGGGTCCATCAAATCTGCGTCAGCGCATACAAATATGACAGTTGCCAGGGCGACTCCGGTGGGCCGCTGGCGTATCCGTATCTTTACAACGGCCGGCAGCGGTTTGTGCAAACGGGAATCGTAAGCTACGGAGATGTTAACTGTGGGGAATCGAGCACTGCTGTCTACACAGATGTTTCCGAATTCATTCCATGGATCACGGAGCAGATAGCGACTGCGTAAAGTAGCTTTCCATCTTGGCGCGATTTTTAATAAATATGTATTACACATAATAAAAGACGCTTGGTTATCCATGTAGCCTCTGTTTTATGTTGCCTTAAGTATCTACTGGTGCATTACAATATTTTATATTTAAAAGTCAAACCGTTTGAGCTTCATCCACCAGCTCCGTAATTCTCTGGACGCGAGTCAATTTCCAGGAGACACACGACAGGGCCGTGATGAAAAATCCTATACCTGGATATCCGGAAACGGAACCGCAAATACACAATCGGAAATCAATTCATGGACTGAGCACTTTGACTTACCCATGAGCAAGATGGCCTCGGAGGTTTCGTCTTGCCAGGCTTTTGATACCATGCAGAGCAAAATAAAGCCGCTGAGCAGGCAAAAGGATCCGACGACTACGGCCAAGGTAATAAGTATGATCACCGGGTCGTTGAGTTGTCCGTAATCGAACAGAGTGCGACAAAGCGATTGTTTTCGGGTCACAGTCGGAATGCCACTACGATGAAATACTCAGTTAATTTCTAGTTGATTAGAATGGTTGATTATGGAGAAACACACCAGGCTTGAGAATAGGTGGGAAGAATGGGAACAGCTCTGCACTCCATCGCGCTCCTAATCGGACTGACACGGTACTTGGCAGTTTTGGGGTTCCTGTTCCAGGGGCTCCCGTGCCACACTGCTTCCCCACATTTTTATTAATAGACCCCGCAATGTCTGGAGATCGCAGACGCGCGTGTCAAGCACCGCTGGGCGCCCTATTTATAGACGCCTCGGAAGTGCTCCGATCTAACGGAACTGGCTGGGGCAACAGATGTATCTGCATCTGCATCTGCATCGGCAGCGGCTGCGCCAGCGACATCTATATTTATCGATCCAGAGTTCAATGAACAGCAGGAGAGGCGGGGCGGATTGAGCGCCGGAGTCCTCTTGTAATGCAATAAATAAACTTCGTTACGATTCGGGGGCGTGGCTGCGACCCCAACAAGTGCGAATCATTAACTGGATGTCTCGAAGTTCACGTTTCGCATGTTCCAAGGTAGCGTGCGTGTCGGTTGCACAGTTTTACATAACCCGCATCTCATTTTCCCGGCATTTTCCTCTAGTCAACGTAGTTAAGAAATACCCTTCGCTGCTGCCTTCGACCGTGGCGTAAATTATGCAAAACGACGTCAAAGTTTCAATATAATGAAGCCAGCAAGATGGGGGAGCGCACGAGGATGATATTTGGGGCGGACCCGTGATATTATTAAGAACTTGAAGATGCCACAATAAATAGTAGCTTACAGATTGAGTACCCAAAAAAGTTCAACTTCTCAGAGTAAATACTTTAATTGTGAACACTGCTTATGCCCAACAACTGTATTAGCATATCATTCAGCCGAGTTCTTAAAAAGAACAAGGGTATATGGAATTCCTACGAATGTTACAGGAAGAAGAAAGCGTTTCCGACACCATAAAGTATATATATATTCTTGATCAGCATCAAAAAGCAGGTCGATCTAGCAAACTCCGTCTGTCCGTCCGTCCGTGAAAACGCCTAGATTTTAGAGACTAAGTATAATAGATATCGAACAACTAATTGCATATTCAAAATTGTGGGATACCAGTTCAGCACAAGGTGTTATCGCATCCGCACCCCCGAAAACCGCGAAGTTCTGTGGCGTCCATAATTTTAACTCTAGGCAATAACATACATTTGAATAGTACATTGGTAGAGTCAATATGCTACTGACCGCGAAAATGTTATAAAAATTAGTGAAAAACTAAAAAATGGGGAGTTAGAGGCGAGACACTCGACTCTAATCGTTTTTACTTGTTTTATTTAGCAACCTTTACGACCCTTCAACATTGCTGCCCAATCGCTAGGCTAGAGAAACATAAAAACGAAATCGAAGGCGGCCGCCATAAACANGCAGGTCGATCTAGCAAACTCCGTCTGTCCGTCCGTCCGTGAAAACGCCTAGATTTTAGAGACTAAGTATAATAGATATCGAACAACTAATTGCATATTTAAAATTGTGGGATACCAGTTCAGCACAAGGTGTTATCGCATCCGCACCCCCGAAAACCGCGAAGTTCTGTGGCGTCCACAATTTTAACTCTAGGCAATACATTTGAATAGTACATTGGTAGAGTCAATATGCTACTGACCGCGAAAGTGTTATAAAAATCAGTTAAAAACTAAAAAATGGGGAGTTAGAGGCGAGACACTCGACTATAATCGTTTTTACTTGTTTTATTTAGCAACCTTTACGACCCTTCAACATTGCTGCCCAATCGCTGGGCTAGAGAAACATAAAAACCAAATCGAAGGCGGCCGCCATAAACAATTATGAACTTTGTAGCACATTGTTGTCCCCACACTCAGCGCACACATGGGCGGTGGGTCGCTGGGTCGCTGGTTCTTGGACCTTCATCCTTTGTCCTGCCTCAGATCCTGCTACAGCTCCTTGTCGTCGCCTTGGTTACATTGTAAAACGTTTTATTGTAGCCGCCAGCTGGCGACGATTTGTTGGCAGCCTCTCACCTCCATCAGCCCCCACACCGACCCCGGAACGAGGCCGAAATGCACAGTAAAAACTGCTCAGCTTTTGTGTATTCTTAAAATTAAAATCTCAATGGCAAAACGTATCCTAGTCACCAAACCTAGTCTGATCTCGATCCTCATCTCGCTTAAATGAAATCACATGTGAGGCCTCAATCGGGGCTATAGGATTTTCTCTCAGTGCAGGCGAAATCCACCCCAAAAAATAGTCGACAAGCCAAGGTGCGAGCCGGCGGCACGACGACAACTGTTATGCTTATCGGATGCTTTGTGAATAGGAATTGGAATGCGAGTGCCAGGATGCCATGATGCCAGGATGCCCGAATGCTCGGGTGGTGGTGGGAGCTGCGGCAAATTGCGGCTGATTGTCAGGTTCAGGCGGGGCTGCGTAAATAACGGAAGAGCGGTCCGAGGTGCCAACTGCCAACTGCCAACTGCGAGTTGGCTGTAAGCCGGGCCCAAAACTTTTGGCGAGCACATTATACCGAGAATGACCGAACTTCGGACCGATTAACTTGAGAGTTTCCACGGTCGGATTCGGTCGCGGAGGCGGAGGCGGAGGCGGAGGCGGGGAAAATCTTATCGCCGCACAAGAACTCGTTCCATTTTAGTGCCGCAATCAGCGCTGCTCACTTGCAATGACCGTGGCAGGACAAATATTTTACTTTACTCTTTCTTCTCCCTGTGTTGTATTTTTTACCCAGCTCCACAAGGCCCACCCGCCCCTGAGCCCCAATAAAAAAGTTGAGCGCGCTTCTAATGCGCGCAAAAGTGTGCCAAAGACGCTGACGCCAACGCTGACAACGAAATCAAATACACGAAAGGACGCAGGCAGGCTCACAATTATAATACATATATATGTAAGGAGTGTATATAATAGAAAAGAGCCGAGAGAAGGTCCAAGTAAAGGCTGCACAAAGTTAAAATGAAATTAGCGTTTTTCCTGCCCCATGAACTGGGTATCAAGAGCATGCTGGCGAGGGGCTTCTCCATGAATGTACTCATTTGTAGCATGACGGATCTGTACAGTAGTGTAGTGTTCTTAAAAATACTGCACTCATTCTTTACTGTGCCTTATACTCTATAGGCCGGAAGAAAATGGCACAACAATGGCACAACAAATATATTTTGATGAAAAAAAGGGTGCGCAACCAAGAATGAGTGATTCATTTGTCCCTTTGGGTGCATTCATGCAGAAGTCTATTACGAAGCCAGTCAGCCCCAAAGAGACTTGCCGTGGCCACGGACTGCCCACGGTATCCCCGGGTCGGGTCGCACCAAACCGGCCAATAAGGTATTCGCATCCTGGACTGCTGTCTGTCACTGGCTGTGCTACTTAGCCAAATTAAAATTGCAGAACACTTTTCATACGCTGCCCAAGGTCCTTGCTGCCTTAACTAAAACCGGCTGCTCCCCGGCTTTATTCCCTAATGCACTTGACAGGATTCCTGATTCAGGAAATTTATAACAGCTTGTTACTTGGCTTAGAAATGGACTTGGAAATAATGCGATTAAGAGACTCGAACCCAAAAGCATCCCGCCAATGTTGAGGCCAAAGTCAGGGATTATAAGTAAAATGTCTGTGGTTTACTTGCATAAAATGCAGCAAATAGTTTTTATTTCACCGCCCAGTTTCATAAATAATGTATAGTTTGCTCGATAGCGCATCCCTGATTCGCTCAGGCTGGCCGCCACAACCTTTGTCCGTTTCCCTTTTAGTGTCCTTTTAGCGTTTCGCATTTATGCTTGTTTAAGCAAACGCCGTGTTATCGTCTGGATCCGGGGTTCGTTTCCGTGTCGGCGTCCAGTCGAAAGGATAATGCGCGTAATTGTTGTCCGTGCAAGGAGCCGGGATCCGGGATCCGACCGGAGCCGGGATCCGGGATCCGAGGGAGCGGCACTCTATTTGCATGCAACGCATTAAAAGTCGCCGCCTCAGCGCCGCGGCAATTCAATTTAGGCGAGTGGGGCGTAATCGCAATCTGGCAAACTCGGGATTACCGCTAATGCTGCACGAAGCTGCCAGATACGAGCGTAAACCGAGCCTATACTATATGTATATGGATGGCTCAATCAGGCGTTCAGGCGCTCTATCATTCTGACTTTCGCTCTTGACACACATTCGCAATTCCACTCGCATCGGAATGTGCTGCTGCGAGCGCAGGACACAGCAAACACCACAAGCAGCCTCTTCGAGTGCAGCCAGTTCGGGCTGAGTGGCCATTACCCGGGATCGATGGCTGGGCATATGCCATGTGGTCATGGTTGTTGTGCGAAGTGCTCGGGTGGACCACGAGAGGAGCTGCTTAAGCAAATGAAATGCAGATACCCTATGGATTATAAAAACCAGAGTTCTGTGACGAGCTCAAACGGCGACATACTCCTACATGTTTTTATTCTGCTAAAATGATAAGCCACGAGCTCGAAATCAAATAATTCATTGGCATTTCAAGATCAGGCGAACAGACAATTCAGCAAGCGATTCCATTCAATCGAAATGTGTACAATTATACGTATATTTGTCATAAAAGGGCTTATCAGCGAGCGTTATTAGTCAGTCAGCGCCCCCCATTCGTATTCAAGCTCGAAGCTTTGCTCCGGAAAGATAATGAATGCGCCTTTGAATGCGCTAGCTTGGCGGAGAACTCTATACATATTATAAATATTTTCGATTATCTGTTTCTGCAAACGCTCGAACTCGAGTTTCGGACGCGCAGCCAGCTGTAGGTTTCGAATCTCCGATAATCCATCTTCGCAATCGTTTTGGCGGGAAACCAGGAAACATCTGCTGTCAGGCTCTACCTAAGTCGACGCATTTCTTTCGGCAGGTCAGTTCAAGCCGAACCCTCGCCGAAGAATGCCGCACTTACAGCGTCCCGTAAACCATTTTCGCAACCACGGACCCTGGAATCCCTTGAACGTTTCTGTGAACATCATTACGCGCTGTCGGAAAATGTATTGCTGGCAGTGGCGTTGTTGGAAGCGACTCTGCCAAAGTGATAAGTTTCGGCGATATGTTAGGTAAGGTCCATAGAATGTCCTTCGGATTTGTGAATCCCACAAAACTGCTTGGACTTGAATAGTTTAAAACAAACTATAAACGGCCTTGTCTCAACGAATCTTGCAGGTTACTGGAGTCGCGTCTGTGTCAGATATAATACGGCAATCGCTAAATACGCAGCAGCTTCGCGGCTGCCTTGCACTTGGCAGTCTGCGCACGTTGATGTCGCCAAAATGTGTTAGCCAAATTCCATTATAGCCCGAATTTCGAGAGAGCAGTCAACGATCTCCGCTTTGCCGCGAGAGGGTGTTTGCTTTGATCTTTTGTTCGATTGTGTATTTTTAAATGTTTTGTGGCATCGCACAGAATTCTGGGATGCATGTATGACGTCAGATCGGGCATTACCAGCTGTGGCCGTTGGGAAACTACCCCAACTGACGGGGAAAACACGTCGCGTACTCGCGTCGGTGCCATAAATTCCGGCGGCTATCAGGCAGAGAGCTCAGTCTCGTTCCAAGCCCAGACGCGCCAAGATTGCTAACATCCAGAACATGGAGATCACCAGAATCGGAATCACCAGAATAAAGCGACTCGGTGCCGCGCTGCCATTCATGGTGGCATGCAGCATACTGCTCCTAATGTCCGCCATTTACCCAGACGACAACTACTCCGCGTCCGGGTCCCACTACATCCACCCCAGGCACAGCATGCAGTGATACATCAACTATCCAACGGATGATCCCACACCCACTGCAGTGCAACAAAGTTGCCAGATTGCGTTGGATGCCTGTATTGAATGGCCCGCGAATAACCGGTTACTGGGCTCAGTCCCAGCGGTTTGACGACACACGGCCGGCCCAGTAATACCTTAAGTCATTCCCCCACTAAAATTAAGCTAGGCGTAGCATGAAGTACATGGATAACAAATTCCAAGTCAGATTTATTTAATAGTGACTGTATAAAGCTAGACAGTAGGAACATTATTTATAGCTAAGACGGGGAACTGAGTTGTTTGTTTAAACATCGGGTGGGGCCCACAACAAAATAAAAAACTAATAACAAAAAATCGATTAGCAAGTGTACCGTTCGGCTCTCACAAACAGGTTGCAAAGTCAAGCGCATCGCATTTGGTTAGGAAAAAAATGAAATACGAGTAATTATTGTCAGCACGTGTCTGCCGGCATGACTTGACTCCGATTCAATGCGATTCAATGCGATCCAATCCGACCCGAACCGATCCGGGGACTCCGGGCCTAGCTTCCCATTTCCCTGACACACTTTGACTAACCGACTGACCTTTCGCTAATAACCGCAATTAAGAGCTGTTGTGCTATTGAAACAAGTGGGAGTGAGTTTGTTTCCGCGCCAACTGGTTTCCAAAACGATTCTCAAAGGTTTACGATTTTTGTTGATTTTAAAATGCCAAGCTTATTTCGCCTAAGCAGTTAAAATCGCAAATGAATATGTTAAGCACCGAAGAAATATTTAGATACTAAAAGCTTGAATACTGCTAACGACGATAAGGTGGCAAAACAAGGGTTTGTAAAAACGACATACGAGTACAATAAAGAAGTTTGCAACGTCCAATGCAATTTTATTTCTCCCGAAATTTACTTATGTATTCAAAATTTATAGTGCAAAATTTTTCAATTTTTCTATTTTTCAAGCAAGTGTTTTGTTAACTTTTACATAATATATTTAATCTTTTAAATTTGGCGGTTTTGTTATCGAATACTTTGCGGCCGCGGGTAATACAATTTGACAAAGTCTGGCAAGGTAAGAATTTTTGCGTAAAATCAATAATGTGCTGCCACTTCGCGATAGGTTACATTGGCGGGCCGACTTGAACTCGAAATGTATCCTTTATATAATATTCAAACCAAAAAGCTCTAGAACATGTCTCAATCGTCATATATCAGTGGTAATCAGTTGTTTAATACGGTTACTTTGGTGTTTGTAGGAATTGCATCTTCATAGATAAACTCTCTAAAGTGCACAGACATTTTATTGACAATTAGTTATAGTTCGCTTCAATATAACGTATCACGTTGACGATCCATTGTGCATGGCTTAACACGTCCGTCAAGACGCTGGCCCCTGCACACATGCTGTTCGTGTAGCTGGCGATGCCCACCTGGACAAATCGATAGGTGTCGTAGTTTACTAACGCACCCACCGGTCCGCCGGAATCGCCGTTGCACAGGTTGCTGTCCATGTTGCCGACGCAGAATTGGTTGCTCATCAGATAGTCGACCGCCAAGAAATCCTGGCACACCTCTGGCGGTTGTCTCTGGATGGGCAGGGTGAGCAGTACATCGCTGGCCTGTGCTGCTTCCGTTTTTCCCCATCCGGTGCCGGTAAGCCAATGAATGCTGTCAATATGCTGCCTCCACGACTCGTCCAAAACTATGCAGATGGGTCTGATGTTTTCTGAGGGAGAAAAATGCATTTAGGAGTGTTTGTAGCTTACGGAGGAACCCACCTTTGTACTCCACATAACTCTCCAGCCGGAGCAGTGCTATGTCGTTGATGTGCGATGCCGGGTCGTACAACCGGTGCCTGACCCCCAAACTAACCTTGTGCGTCTCCGGATAATATTCCCTGTCGCCATAGACATAGGCTTTCGTGTTTCGCTTGTAAGCTCCCAAACGCACCACCCTGAAATTGTCAAGTTTAAGTTGGTTCTGTGGTTCTTGTTGCCAGGTTTTAAAGAATGACTCACAATTCTTCTCCGGTTGTAAAGCAGTGAGCGGCAGTTAGTACCAGGCCTGCAATAACATAGGTGTACAGCATATTTGTGAGTTACATTAAGAATATGCACGATTATACGGACGCGTGGTTATCAGGGAACCAGCACATCTGAAATGTCCTGCTGCACTGTGCAAGTAAGCCATCCATGGGCTTGAGAGCACATCCGCCCGGGATCCATTAATGATTCTCGCTACTACCGTTGGCCTTCCGCCACCGATGCCACAGTTCGGGTCGAGGAACTGCGCGGCTGTCGGAAGAATCCATGGGAGCAGGCAGGCAACCGTTGCGATTCCGAGCGGTACGCTCTTCATGTTGATACTGGTCGTAGATCGATCGAAGCTCCTTAATTAGTAGCCCGTGGACGCACGGCTTATCATATAACGATTCAATAAGAGGTCAGGCAGTGCAATATTTTCATATATTCAATTCAAGGAATTCTTGTACTCTTCTTGTCGTCGAACCCATATGCTTAGTACTTGAATCTTACTTTCACTGGGTCTTTAAAAGCGTATTCTCTTTAAAAACTAGTTGTTCTATTTAGTTTCAAAATGACCATGATAATGTTTACTACTATTTTAAGCCTAATTCATGGTTAAAGTGAAAGAAATTCGGGGAATCCATTAGGGGAATCAATAAACTTGGGTCACAAGTAAACAAACTGACGAATGCGTCAAGTGATAAGCCTTAAATGTATTTGTATATGACATTAAGTATAAATACTTAGATGATTTACGATCCGACCTCAATGAATCGTGTTTTCGCTTTCTGATAATTCTGCTCTCCTGATCTGGAGAATTCCTCACGCCTCATTATCATCCCCAGGGAATGTGAAAAGCAGCTATGCCGATCGTCGTATAGCGAAAATTTTTAAAGTTTATTATGCCAAAAAAAAAAAAGTAGAAACGCTGTANGCTAGTGCTTGTGGACACCTTGTAGCTGGCGATTCCGACCTGAGTATAGCGCTCCCGAATATCATCACCAAAGAATGTTTCCGTGACCAGTGGTCCTCGAGCGTTCAGGTTGTTCTGCTGGACTCGGCCGCAGACTTGGTTGACCGACAGCGTTAAGTTTAAGACTTACAACTTTAAAACTTTAAGATTTAAAAGTGAAACTTTAAACTTTAAGTCATGGGCGCAATTCTGACGCTCAATTCGCTGACTACCATAGCAATCCAGGGATGGGTATTTTCGCTGCCGTTTTTGACTCGGCTTAAAGTTCCGCAGTGGTCCGCAAAGTGTTCATGGTGCGATAGTACAAGGAGTTGCCTGTAGGGGTACTGATCGAAAAAGAACTTCATTTCGGAGAAAACGCATACGAGACACTGATCCGAAAGATCGAAGAGAGACCTTGTTTTGCACAGAAGACGTGGAGCAGTCTAGCTTATCGCCAGAATGGCTTATCGGCAACGATTTTCCCAGAAAACTCATACATTCATTTTGCCTTCAAATGAACTCTAGAGACAATTCTTAAGTAAGACGGTGTTCTGAAGGGTTCCTGACCTCAACATAAAAATAAATCCCCATTCACCGAGTCAGACATGTAATTGATTTTTGTGGACTCATTGCCTTGCGTGAACAAAATTGTATTGACTGCGAAACTAAAGGTCCTCCATTGTCGCGAAATCGAGCATCAGTTGGCGTACCGATTGACGACCGTCTGGACCCAGTCGACATAGCTAGCCACACGTGTGTAGACGCCCGGACTGTGACACTCCGGGTGCCCGTAGCTGGTGATCCCGAACTGAAAGAAGCGCCATTCGTCGCCTACGGCCACCTGTTGCACCAGCGGGCCTCCGGAGTCGCCCACGCAAGTGTCGCCTCGGGGATTGCCGGCGCAGATTTGGCCCTCGTTTGGGGCTAACATGAACTGTTCCTGGCATTTGGAGGGGTCCAGGTCGTACAGCTCGATCGTCTGCAGGACTTTGGCCACCCGCTCCGTCTCGGTCCTGCCCCATCCGGTGGTACGGTAAAAGCTGGCATACGGCATTAATGAAGGGTCTGTGAGGATGCAGACAGGCCGAATGTAGGCGTTATACTCGACCGATCTGTCGAGGTGCAGCATCCCTATATCGTGCACGTGGTCGGCCTTTTTGTATCGACGGTTGCGGAAGGCCTGCATCACCCCGAAGCTTAGCGCGGTCCCTGCCTGGTTTTGGGAATACAATTCTCCCAAGCGAACCCTCCTAAGAAATGTAGCCATCGTGAGATTCATAGAAATCGGACTGGCAGGCCTTAGGCAGCACTTACAGAGTCTCCCCATTGACGATGCAGTGGGCTGCAGTCAGTACAAATTCTGTGGATCAAACACATTCACTGAATATATTAAAATGCATCGTAAATGTTTCTACCTACGCCTGTGCACCAGCGATCCGCCGCATATGAATTGGTTTTTGTTTTGGTAAAGATATGCCATCCAAGGATTTTCGCCGGCTACGGCATCCAGTCCTCCTACCACTTTGCCAACCATTCCTGTGTATCCGCACTGCGGATCCAATAACATTGCCGCACCCTCGTGGAACACGACCACGAGGCTTGCGAATATGGAAAAAACGGAAGACCACTGCATCTGCCTCTTTACGCTGCCACAGATTCTGAAAACTGGCGTATCTTGCTGCGAAATGCCCACAAGAAACCTCTTGAAGCGCGTTTCTTATCTCCCAATGGCTGATTTTTATACCTTCATATTTCCACTCCATGAGTACATAGCACATGAGTATATTGAATTCTAACAGCGCTCTTCAGCATTGTATTCGACAATGTATGTACTACAGTTAAAATATAAACGATGCAATGCTACCACACTTAACGCCCAATATATTTGGCATCATGATCGCCAGAGCAAGCAAAAGTCCTCAGGCCAACCACATCCTTGTCCTAAAATCAACTCAGTAAAGTTTACTGGAAACTTCGACTCGAGATCGTAAGATTCGCTCTTACAGCCATGGGACACCCTTTTTTTTACAGCCACTGGTACTGATACACTTCTCTAAGTTCAACCACTGATCTGTGTGAAAGCCTGCTATCACTTTATAAACAAAACCAAACTGAGGAATGCCCTCACCTTTATACAGAACGGAGGCGGAAAATCGCAGAAGTGCAACATCGTTGACCAAAGTGACATTGTTGTAGCCGGAGTGTTCCACGCTCAAATCAACCATATGCTCCTCTGGCCCCAGGGCAGGAGCACTTCCGTTGTTGCCCAGACGAACCGCCACAAACAATCTTTCCATTTTTCTGCAAATGAGCCAAGGACCCAGTAACCCTGCTGTATGCCCCAGCCCGCAGTTCTCGTCAAGCAACAAGGACTAGACCGAATCCGATCTGAGGAGCATCAGCGCTGCGATCGCCGTAAAAAACATCTGCATTGCTTCTGAGAAGCCGCCTACATACTGAAGCTTCCCACCGGACTTTGAGTACAGAAACAGCGTGCGTGCGCTTATCAGCCACTTCATGGCCTGAGGTCAGTTTAAAGCCCAATTGATTACTTTCCTAGAATAAATGATCAGTTTAAAGCCCAATTGATTACTTTCCTAGAATAAATAATTATTTTGTTTTTTATATAGTGTTATGCGTAGTTACCTATAGGCATTAATTGTTTATGCTTAAAAATGATACGTATGGGAACCAAACCAAATAATCCGTCTCATGATCGAACATCAATTGAAAAGACATCAATCAGCCAAACAAAAATTCTTAGACTTGCATTCAAGCATTCAATAAATATCCCAAAAAAATATCAACTTTTTCGGGGCCCCATGTTACTTTTACAGTCGCAGAATAGTTTTACAAAGTATAAAAAAGTCTGTATGATCTTTATGCAACCATATTCTGAAATGCAGACTACTGAAAACCGTATATTTATAGTTGAAACACTCGATTATAGCCGTTTTTAAATGATAAATACCTATGTATTTGACTTTGATTTGACGGTATTAATTATCAAGCAAATTGCGGATTATACTCTGGTGAATATGTGGTATAATATGTAGGAGTCCTTGGGTGATAGTCTTCGCTAGGATGGGCAGGGGCGGAAAACTGCTGATTTTGTTCCGGAATGGATTCGGTTCTGTTCGGGAAATTTTCAGATTTTTGATCATCTGCCGAATTCAGCGTGGGCAAACCGGAAGGTTGGTAGCCGAGCAACGACATCACCTTCTGGATCCAGTCACCCGAGTTGAGTACGTCCATGTAGATACGGCCGTTTATAAAGTCGTGCTGCTTAAAGCTGCCCACTCCCACCAGAAAGTACCGCCTAGCGCCCTTGTAATTGAACAACCGATACAGAGCTCCGCCCGCGGGGCCCTCCACGGTAGCCGCATCCGGATTGCCGACGCAAAACTGGCCGGAACGCAATGGAACCTCCTGGGTGTCCTGACAAGCGGAAGGGTCCAACCGTCGGACAAGTATAGAGCGAAGGTCCTGGGTCGAATACTGCTGCTTTGCAGCCCCCCAGGCGGTTCCGGAAAACTCACCGAGCGCCTCCGCACTCGTCTGGTCCGGTCTATCATTGAAATGCAGGAAATTTAATTCAATGCATATCGGTTTAATGTGTTCTGCAATGCAAAATTGTATGGTCAGATTAGGGGGGAGGAATAGGTTCGCACACTTGCCAGCCATCTCACCATTGTATACAACTGGGGCAGACAGCAGCAACAGTGCAATGTCGTTGGTCCGAGTTTGATAATCATATTGCCTGTGACGGATGGCCACTTCCACTGAATAATCCTCAGGCACCAAGTCGGATCTACTGCCGCCGTTGCCCAGACGAACCGTTCTGCGAAGAAGATCATGAAATACTTTGTAGCTCTACAAAGAAAGTTGAGTGCGAGTGCTTCTCATTCCTTACAAGTCTGGTTCGAGGCAGTGCGCAGCCGTAAGAACAACCCCTAAAAAACATAGAAATTTGTCTTTGGTGTTGCAATGTGAATTTCATAAACTCACGATCGTTGATCAAGCTTCCAGCACACACGATAACCAGTTTAACATGCAACAAAGCCGTCCACGGGCCTGGAGTTTCCGTTGTCGCCTGGAAGTCCGACATACCGCACTGCTCATCCAGCAAAAGGGATGCTCGCGGCTCCAGCTGGAGGAGCAATATCCAGGCAATAACCAAGCCAGCAGCGGAGGGAACTTCCATTGCGGATGAAAAAGCACAGGCGCACTGAGTTATATTTTGCACCAACCACTTAATTTTATACTCAGCAGCGGAGTACCCTAAGTGTACTTATCAGACAGGCGATGACCGCGCTTGGGGTCGAAGATTGTATTTAAAACATAAAGGCTATATATTGTCTTTTAATGGATTCAAGGAATCATTGGCATAGAAAAAACTCGTCAACACATTTTATTTATTGGATTCCCATCTAGTCCACCAAATTGTACATCACATTGATGATCCAATGAACATAATTCGGCACATAGGTATACACGGCCGGGCTCAGGCATTCCGGCTCACCGAAACTGACGAGCCCAATCAGCAGGCTGCGGACCACCCCATCAAAATTCACTTTGGCCACCAGCGGCCCGCCGGAGTCGCCATTGCATGAGTCCGACGTCGGGTTGCCGGCGCACAGCATGTTCTGCGTCATGTCGAAGGTTCGGGGCAATTGCTCGTAGCAATATTCGGGACTAGCGTAATACAGATCTGTGCTCTGGAGAACTTCGGAGTATTGTCCGTGAGCCGTCTTGCCCCAGCCGAAGGCCGTGTATCTCCGTATGTCCGGGACGTATCCCGCATTAAGAGGCAGGCAGATGGGTTGAATATTGGCTGGGGTAAGGAAATACGAGTATTTGTACCAATATTTGTACTGGTCTCCCATTAAAGCTGAAACTCACCTCCAAATCGAATGGGCCTGTCCACTTTCAGCAGCGCTATGTCGTTACTAAGAGTGTGCGGGGTAAAGTTCTTGTGCTTCACGGCGTATATTATATTGTAGTCCTCGAACGGGGGCATGCAAAAGGATTCGTTGCAGTCTATGTCGCTCCGGGTATCATACTCGCCCACCCGCACAGTGCTGATAGACCAAATGAAAAACTTGTAGACCAAATGAAAGACCCCCTACGTGTTTTGTTAACCTTACTATTGGATGTTGGGATTTAAGCAGTGCGCTGCCGTGAGAATGAATCCTGCAAGCGAAGCTCTTATTAAAATCACGCATTTGTGTTCAACTGGAACGTACTATCCGTAATGATTGACCCGCCGCAATCGATCTGCGGAGGACTCTTGTAGTAGAGGAAGGCCATAAACGGTGCTGCTCCCAACTGTGCCGTAACTCCGTTCATTACCCTGGAACTAACCGATTTATAGTTCAGCCCGCAGTCGGGGTAAAGAAAGACGGAGGGCATTAGCTGCGGAGCGGCCGGTAAGACGAGGCAGCCCAAGGTGCCGATGAGTACAGCAATCGGTGTGATACCCATTTGATCGGCCGGGGTTTGTAAACTGATCTGGGATCGCTGTGCAGCTTGTTCTTAAATCGGCAAGCTTATCAGTAGCCGTTGTGGTTATGTCTTTTTTGAGAATTATTTTATATAAGTGTTTCAGATTACGGAGCGCTGTAGGTAGGCTAAGATAAGTGTGGTAAACTCTCTCCTGCCAGTTTCTTCTCAGAATATTCAGTAAATTAAGTAGTAAAATAAGTAATTTCGATACATTATTTTTAATTACGACAAATAGAAGATTGATATTTTCCACTCTGAGACACAACCTTCATAGGTCCCAATGCGGACGATTTATGGGGTGTGTTTTTACCAATTCCCTCCCTGGAAGGGGTGGCCGAAAAAACAGGGTCAAACACCCGCTGGAACGCCATGGCAACTCAAAGGCTGGCAGGGTCCTGGGGCGGGTGTGGCTTTTCATTCGGTGCTTCACATTTTGTAAACAAAGCAGTCCGGAAAGCAAGTGCTGGGAATCAAGCGAGCACAAAGCTTGCCGAAATAAGTCAGCAAAATGTGCACCCGAAATGTGATGATCACAGACCTGGACCAACCTGATACAGATCAGCAGCCAAAGCGGAATCGAAAGGTCCTGAACACACTGTCGGGTAATTTCAGTCGGCGCTCGCGGAGCGTAGAGGTGGAAGTCAAGCAGCGGCATGAGCAGCAGCAGCAGCAGCAGCAGCAGCAGCAACCGGGCAAGGAACGCAAAAAGGAACGCTCCTTCAACTCGCTGGTGAGTGCTGGCAGGCAGTGCACTGAATTAGCTCATCCCTGAGCCAACCTCCTTCAGCTCCAGGCCAAGGAACAGCAGCTGGAGCAGCTCGTACAACGGCTGTCGACCCTGCATCGGTACAACGACCAGTTCGCCAAGGAGAACGAACAGTTGCGCTCGGACATCGGGGACCTGGAGAGCAGATTGACAGAGGCAGAGCAGCGGGTGGCCAGTTGCCCTCGCTGTCAGACGCTGGGCCAGCGGCTGGACACCGTTCTCGGCCAGAATCGCACTCTATCCGCCGATGTAGACATGCTAAAGACGCTAGTCTTCCGGCTGAATGTCCAGATAGAGAACTACCAAGATCAGAGGCGTCACGGAGACGAGGTGCCTTCTGGAGGCGGCGGGGGATCAGCTTCCACCTTCTCCTGCCCTCCATTGCCCACCCACACACTGGGTCCGCTCCTGCAGGCCTACGATGAGTCTCTGAGGGACAAGGACGCGTTGCTGGCGCAGTTCAACACGGAATTTGAGCATTTCACGGGAGAGCTGAAGCGGGCGCTGGAGGAGAACACCAAGCTGGTTCGTACACAGTTCCAACCTGCGAAGGCTTGGCTTTAACCTCCGAAATCCCTCCTAGCTTCAGGCGCAGGAGCAACTGCGGCGCGATCTTGGCGGCTGGCGGGAGGAACGGGTGTGCCTGCAGGCCCAGCTGGGAGTGTGCCGCTCCAAGGCGGAGGCCCAGACTCGCAAGACCGACCTGGCCAAGGAGAAGCTGGTGGAGGTGATGCACTGCTACGAGCAGCGCACCCAGACCCTGCTCCTGGACATGGATCACTTGCAGGCGGCCTACGCCCGCACCAAATCGGAGCTGGCCGCCCTGAAGAGTGCGGCCTCCTCGGCTCCCGCCCCGGTGGCCGCAACTGCTGCTCCCGCTCCCGCTCCGGCTCCCGAGTCGGAGGCCGTAAGTCAGTGCAAGGCTTTGCTGGAGCAACTCAGGCAGGAGCACACTCGGGAACGCGCCGCCCTGCAGGAGCAGCTGCAGGCAACCAATGTTCGAGCAGCTGCCCTCGCGCGCAGCACGGAGAAGGCTAAGCACGGAAGGGATCGGTTGAAGGCCCGCCTCCGTATGGCCTTGCAGTGGGCGCAGAAGCTGGAGGCCGGCCAGGCGGAGGTGCACGACACGTACGAGGCTGTGCGGCGCCTAGAGGTACTCGTGCAGCACAAGGAGTCGCAGCTGCGCGGACTACACTCCCGCAACGCAGAGGAGCTGGCCAAGCTTAGGCACAAGCTGCAGCAGAAAGAGGAGACTATCAAGACCCTGCTGCGCGGCAAAATGGAGCGGAGGCCGGCGGTGGACTAGTAGTGGCTGGTGCGCAGAGAAAGCGTCGACAGTTAACAATTAAAAATATATATAATTTCAATACAAAATACATTAATAACCTAAGATTAGAAAGCTTTTGAAGCACAGCAGTCCGGATCAGCCAGACTCCGCGGGTCCGCCGGGCAGGGAGTCGTCCGCAGAGGCCGCTCCCGGTCCAGATTCGAAACCGTTGCCCGAGGCGGAGCCAGCGCAAACCACGCACGCCTTGGGCACCGTCTGCTCTATGTACATGGTGATCCGCTCGAGCACCTCCGGCACAACTGAGCGCATCAGCTGCTCGTAACGCTGGCCCCCGAGCTGCGCCTGCAGCGACTGCAGCTGCCACTTGAGGTACTCGGTGAGGGGGATCTTGTAGACGGGATCCTTGAGCACCAGCTGCCGGTGGCGGTCGTCGTGGTAGGTCTTAGACGGATACACCTTCGAGTGGAAGTCCTCGACGACGGCGTGCCCGGCCTGCTGAATCTCGTCCAGCTCGTGCTCGTCGTGGATCACCAGGGAGTCGTAGTAGCGCGGCGTCGTCTTGGCGGCGCCCTCCTCCACAACGGAGTACTGCTTGTCCATCACCTCGCCGAGCGTCTCGTCCACCAGCTGGAGGATGTGCGGCAGGCGAGCGAGCAACAGCTCGTTGCTGCCGAAGATCGAGGCGAAGGCTAGGCAAAAAAGCTTGCGCTTTTCGGCGTGCGTGTCCGGGACCATGGGGAACATCTCGATCCACACGTCCAGAATGCGGGCGAGGGCGTCAGTCTGTTGCAGCTCCTGCACCACGGACATGAACACGGCCTGGTCGATGAGCAGAGTGCGGGCCACGATGGTCAGATACCAGCCCATGGTCATGGGGTACTCCTGCTTAAGGTAGACCTGCAGGAACACAAACGGCAGCGCCGGCCGCACCAGACGGAGCCCCATCGCCGCGTCCGTTTTCAGGCACGTCTCGAATATCCGCAGCATGGCGATGATGCCCTCCACGCGGATGTCCTCGAACGAGCGCACACAGTAGGCCACGAAGCCCTCGCCATAGCGGCTCAGATAGGCCTGCGCGTCCAGCAGAATGTACGCGTGGATCAGCTGCAGGACTGTGCGCAGGTTCTCCGACGACATCTCAATGATGGGCAGCAGGTGGTCGCACAGAGCCAGGAGCTCGGGCGTCAGGACCGTCGAGTTCCCGATCACCGCCAGCCAGAGCATGATGCCGTCCTCGATGAGGTAGACGTGGGAGTGTTGCTGCGGATGTGGGAAACGAATATGGCTCAGCAAAGATTGCAAGCTGCAGGCATGGGTATTTTGCACTCACCTGAAGGTCCGTGCTCAGCCTGATGACGCTGTAGAGGAAGGGCTTCATGGACTCTGGCACATCGCGGAGGGTGCGCACCAGCTGCTCCAGGGTCNAGCTCGGGCGTCAGGACCGTCGAGTTCCCGATCACCGCCAGCCAGAGCATGATGCCGTCCTCGATGAGGTAGACGTGGGAGTGTTGCTGCGGATGTGGGAAACGAATATGGCTCAGCTAAGATTACAAGCTGCATGGGTATTATAAACACTCACCTGAAGGTCCGTGCTCAGCCTGATGACGCTGTAGAGGAAGGGCTTCATGGACTCTGGCACATCGCGGAGGGTGCGCACCAGCTGCTCCAGGGTCGACATGATGGAGCAGCGCAAAAGGTTGTACTCCTCGCTCTCCCGCCACAGCAGCGGCAGGTAGGCAATGAACTGCAAGGCCTGCGGCTCAATGTACTCGCTCATCTTCTCGATAACCAGCGTCATGGTCGTCAGAACGACGATTTTGGTGTCGCACTCCTCGGCCTCGTGCAGCAGCAGGAAGAGGGCCTCGAAGACGGGCGGGAAGTAGGGATGGAACGCCTCGGGCATGAACTCGAAGTCGTCCATCAGCAGAGTCAGGGTCCTAGCGGCGGCCAGTCGCGTCGGCATGTCCTCCACCGGGCGAAGCAGATGCAAGCAGGCCTCGTAGGCCAGCGGGCGCAGCTCTCGGGGCAACTGTACTCCAACCCAGTGGCCCACCAGCCAGATGATGCGGCGTCGCAAAATGCGAAAGTTGGGCGCCTCTATGCGCAGCTCCGCGAGCAGCTGCGAGGTCAGCCAGGCCCCAAAGTCCAGCTTGTTGAAGAAGTGGAACGCCGCCTGGCCCACTGCATTGTAGATGGCGTCCTTCAGCAGGATGGCCTTCAGGTCGGACTCGGGGGTCAGCTGGAGCTGCTGTGCCCGCCGGACGAAGCGCAGCACCTCCTGGATCATCACCTGCGAGTGCTGCGTGAAGCATGTGAAGTAGAGCGTCTCCACGCTGGGCCTGAGCGCGTACTTCCAGGCATCGCCGCCGGCGTCGTCCTGGTCATAGACCTCCGGGTCCTGCTGCCACTCCTCGAGCTCCTGCTGCGTCAGCAGGAAGTAGTGGGTCACGATCTTCTCGCAGATGTACGTGACCCGCTCGGCCGTGAAGAACTTGGCGTGGCTCTGGGCCGCACTGGCCAGCAGCTCGTCCTCCAGCGAGGCGCCCGCAGCGCCGTGGGCGGAGGCACTGATGGTGTCGTTGCCGCTGAGCATGATGCCCTTGAGCATGTTGAGGGCCTGGATGACGAAGCTGCTGAAGTTGATGCGGTCACCGGCGTCAAAAATCAGGGCCGTACCCTCGTGGAACACGTAGTGGAAGCTAAAGTCCAGTGCCACCGGCACGAAGCGGGCGAACGACACCGAATGCCGGTCCATCAGCTCGTTGAGGGTCTTCATCATCTTCAGCACGAAGCGCTCCAGTTCGACGAGTATCGTGGCAGTCACGGGCGACCCGGAGGAGCCCATTCTCAGTTCGTAGCGCAGCTCGAGGAACTGGCGCAAGCGCTGAAACAGCTGCTCCACGAAGTTCATGTGGTCCGTGGACTTGTAGGGCTTGGCGCTGCCGTAGACGACGAGCTTGCGCATGGAGCGCATCACCAGATAGCCGCGCTGCAGGGCGCTCAGGGCGAGCCCCTCTTCCTTGCGAACGAACTGCAGGAAGCGGGCGGTGAGCGGGGCCCAGACGTCCCAGGCCAGGTAGCCGAAGATCTGGCCGCCCAGCTCCTCGAACGCCCGCTGCTCGGGCATGATGCGCCGCGAGGCGAGCGCCTTGAGGACGTAGTGCAGCACCAGCAGCACGCGCTGCTGCCGGGCACACTCCGGCTGCGAGTCGGCCTCCGAGCGACACCCCTGCAGCTGCTCCATCAGCGTGGGCAGCAGCTCCGGCCAGTAGCGCGGGTAGTCGATCCGCGCGAGCCGCCCCAGCAGCACCGCCACCTGGAGCCCCACCTGGGGCACCTCCTCGGCGTCGTAGTGCCGCACCAGGACGTCCCGGATCTGCTGCTTCTGCTCCGCGGGCAGCTCCTGCCGCGAGTTGGGCCGCCAGTAGCGCTCCACGCCGTTCTTCAGGTACACCGCCGCCATCCATCGTACCTTCACCTCCGCCTCCGTCGTCGCCGCCGCCGCCGCTCCAGGCCCCCCAGCCTCCGCCTCAGTAGGTCCGGCAGCCCGAGAGCGATTGGAGGAGTCCGCCGCCTGGCAGACGCTCAGACGGGCGATCGCGGGGAAGAAGCCCGGCTCGTGCTCCCACTCGCGCAGCTGGGCCTCCGCCTTCTGGACGATCTCATGGCTCGGATTGGTGGCCGCCTGCAGGGTCTGGGCCAGCAGCTGGTCCACCGCCGTCGCCGTCGCCGTCGCCGTGCCCGTGGCCGTGCCCAAGCCGGATGCCATCGAATGCAGTGCGCCACTCAGCGAGGAATCTCAGATGCGGGGTTGCCAATGATTATTGGCAAAATCTGCAAATCTGCAACTCTGCGGCGCGTGCTGCTTCTTGATTGAATGGCCGAGTGTGGCCAGCAGGCGTTCGTATGGGAAATGCTGCCGCACCCCTGCCGTGCGTGCTGTTGGCGCGCTTCCCGTGCTGTTGTGCGCGCTGTTAGGTGGTCATGTGATAGACAGCAGCTGACTCGCAGCCTTCCAGCAGCGCCAGCACAGAAATCATTTTCGCTGCTCCAGGAGGACCCGTAATTGTAATTCATACGAAAAACCAAAAACGCGCTGAAAGAGAAAAATGGCTTTGCACTCGGCTATCAAGGGAAAGCTGATCAGCGTGATCGGAGACGAGGACACGTGTGTGGGATTCCTGCTGGGCGGCGTCGGGGAGATCAACAAGAACCGACACCCCAACTTCATGGTGGTGGACAAGAACACGGCCGTGAGCGAGCTGGAGGACTGCTTCAAGCGCTTCCTCAAGCGCGACGACATCGACATCATCCTGATCAACCAGAACTGCGCGGAGCTCATCCGGCACGTGATCGACGCCCACACCTCGCCAGTGCCGGCGGTGCTGGAGATTCCCTCCAAGGACCACCCCTACGACGCCAGCAAGGACTCGATCCTGAGGCGGGCCCGCGGCATGTTCAACCCCGAGGACCTGGTGCGCTAGGCCTCCCATTCCGCCAGAGTATTTGGGTGCCCAATCCGCCCCCAATTTCCCCAACCAATCCACAGACTCGGTTTGAGTTCATATTCAGCTACCTAATGTGTATTTAGATTCTTTATTAAATGGTTTTTGTTGTGTCCAAAATACATAAATTCGTGCAATTGGTTTACTGGAAGGGGCGCTGGAACTGTTGGGCAATCTCGGGAGTTGGTTTCCAGTGGGCCTTAACATTGGGAGTTAACAGACCATCATGCACTGGGAGAAACTAAGCAATGACTGGTGAAAAAATAGTTTGAAACTGATATAGCAACTAAGACCATTTTAAGCTATTTTATTTGATTGAAACCACAACTGGTGGAATAAACAAGTAAATATATTGAAGATGTACTGAACACCTTGAGATCTGCAACTGTTAGTTAACAGCGAACTTCGCAACTCCGTTATCAGGTCCCTTTGGTGCTGTTAGCGCAGTCAGCTGAGCGGCTGTTCAAAAGAACCAAAGCGTTCCCGAGTGACAACGTAAACAGAAAAAAATCCAAAATCCAATTCGCTCAATCCCGTCATTCGGCCCAACCGAACGCAGGCATGCTGAAAGCCGTGATACTGATCGGGGGCCCCCAGAAGGGCACCCGCTTCCGCCCGCTCTCCTTGGACACGCCCAAGCCGCTCTTCCCGCTGGCCGGGCGCCCCCTCATCGCCCACCACATCGAGGCCTGCGCCCAGCTGCCGGACCTGCGGGAGGTCCTGATTGTGGGCTTCTACCCGCAGACCCAGATGCAGGCGTTCGTCACCGACATGCAGGCCCTCTACAGCAGCAGCAACATCAATATCAGGTGCGCGATGGACACGATTCTGACGTGGCCTGGCCCCCACTCCACAGCAACTCCACTGCAACTGCAACTCCGCTCTATCCCCTCCCGATCGCAGGTACCTGCAGGAGTTCACCGCACTGGGAACGGCCGGAGGCATGTACCACTTCCGGGACCAAATCCGCGCCGGCAACCCCCGGGCCTTTTTCGTCCTGAACGGCGACGTGTGCGCCGACTTTCCGCTGCAGGAGCTGCGCGACTTCCATGAGCGGCGCCCCCCCACCGCCCTGGTGACCATCATGTCCACGGAGGCCACGCGACAGCAGTCCCTGCACTACGGCTGCCTGGTCTTCGACCGCGCCTCCGGGGCCGTCTCGCACTACGTGGAGAAGCCCAGCTCGTACGTGTCCACCTTCATCAACTGCGGCGTCTACGTCTGCTCGATGGACATATTCACGGTGCTCTCGCAGATATTCCACTCGCGCGTGCAGGAGTACGGCTGCAATGGCAACGGCAACGGCAACGGCCGAGAGCAGGGCCACATCAAGTGGGAGCAGGAGGTGCTGACGCCGCTGGCCGGGACGGACAAGCTGTTCGCGATGCCGGTGCCCAACTGGTGGTCGCAGTTGAAGACGGCCGGATCGGCCATCTACGCCAACCGCCACTACCTGGGCCTCTACAAGAGGACGCACCCGGAGCGGCTGGCCAACGTGGGCACCAAGCGGGGCCAGGGCGACGGCAGCCTAATCTGCACGGTCCTGCCGGACGTCTACGTGCACCCCAGTGCCACCGTCCACCACAGCGCAGTGGTGGGTAGTCCCCCTTCGCTACATGATGTATATACTCGCTAATCCTCGCTTCTTGCAGTTGGGACCCAACGTGGCCATCGGGCCGGGGGTGAGCATCGGGCCCGGGGTGCGCATCCGCGAGAGTATTGTCCTGGAGCAGGCGCAGATCCAGGACCACACGCTGGTGCTGCACTCGATCGTGGGCCGGGGCTCCACCATCGGGGCGTGGGCCCGGGTGGAGGGTACGCCGAGTGACCCGGACCCCAACAAACCCTTCGCCAAGATGGAGAACCCGCCGCTGTTCAACAACGAGGGCAAGCTGAACCCCTCCATCACCATCCTAGGTGGGTATTCCAATGTTCCTCCCACTGGGGAGTGGCCTCCCCCCACTGATGCGGGTTGCTTTGTCGCGCAGGTTGCTTTGTCCAGGTGCCTGCCGAGAAGATCCTCCTCAACAGCATCGTCTTGCCGCACAAGGAGCTCGGCCGGAGCTTCAAGAACGAGATAATCCTGTGAGGAGCGACATCCCTGTGAGCAGCGCTAGCAATTTGCTTCTTTATTTCTGTATGCGTATCCACTGTGCAATATTCAATATTCCAAAAGTCCATTCATTAAAAGTTGTAACTGTAATCAGGGGAGCAGGCGAGCTTTCGGGTCAAGACCAGCTATCGATAGTTGGCCGGGCGCGAGCGTGACACGCGTGAGCCAGGTAAGCGGTCCACGCACACACTCTCCGGCGGCTCTCTCTTTCTCAGCCGTTGCCGTTTAGACCAAAACGCGTTTGCGTTCCCAGAGTCTCGGTCAGTTGCTCCGTTGCCGTGCTCGCAGTGAAAACGGTTTCTACTTGCGCTGCCATTCCCACAGCCCGGACAGAGAGAGAGAGAGTGCAGCGAAGCCACGGAGATGCAGAAGGAGCGCTGATGCTTTGGGCCAAGAACTCCGCAAACAGGTAAGCTCTGCCCTCTACGTGGGCACTTCCCGCTATCCCGCTACTGCGAGCGCAACAAGTCAGCCCTGCCTGCGTGTGTGTCTTTGAGAGACAGTGTGTGTAGTGGTGAAGCCTGCGAGCGGGCAGGTAAGGGAGAGCAAGCGCAGCCAGGTTCGGTGCTCGCAGAGCGTAACCGTCTTACCAGCGTGGGAATCAAAAGGTGGGTAGGAGGAGGAGGAGCAGGGGGTTGGGCTCTCCCGCGTTGCCAACCACCGCAAAGCCTATTGGCAAACAAACGAGCTCGGACTCGGACCTGGCTTTTGTTGTTGCTGTGCGTGACGGAATCTTGTTTGGCCTGCCACCTGAGCGGCGCTCTCGGGGCCGCTCTCGCGCAAGCCACCTTCGTGCGGGCCGCGCTCGCGCTCCTCGATCAGTTGGCATTTCCACCTGAAGCGAAGCGGACGCGCGTGCGGGCTTAACCAAAAAAAAAAAAGGCTTAAACCAAACGTTACTACCACCACTACCAGCTCACACGCGCACGCACACTGCGCCGTTCCGGCCAAGCGCGCACACACACAGTCAGAGGCCGAGGCAGAGGCAGAGGCACAGGCACACGCAGACGCAACCGAAAAGGCAGAAACTAGAAAACAAAGACAAAAAGTGGTAGCAACAAGTGACTTGTTTTCTGGCTGGACTGTCTTCTCCTCGGAGTCAGAGTGCGCGGTGGTGGTGCAGAGAAGCAGAGAAGCAGAGAACGCTAAAACGCTAAGAACGCTAACTGGGCAAATTGACCAAGAGCGAGCGAGCAGCGGTTTTCAAACGCGACGCGACCGTCCGTCCGATTCGCTGGTGTGCGCGGGGAAAAGAAAGTGCAATAAAAGCCGAAAACAGAAAACAGAAACAGAAATTGTGAAAAGCCAACAAGTGCACTGTGTACAACGTGAGCTGAGGTAGAAAACACAACAAAAACAACAGCAACAACAAAAAAACAAGAAAACAAGATTGAGAGACAACAGACAACCGAAAACAGAAAAACTGGGCAAGAGGAAGAGGCGGATAAAAACGGTTAAGTCAAAAAAAAAAAAAAGAGCGTGAGAAGGAAGCTGGAGGGAGAGAGAGCAGTAGTATCGTACCATTTTCCAACAATAACAACAACAAGAACCGACACCTGTGGAGCGAGTGAGAGAGGCCAAAGCATCCGATTGAGAAGCGTTTTGCTGTTGTTGCTGTTGCCGTTACTGTAAGTAAAGTGGCACTAAAATCTATTAAACATCTTCAACTGAATGAAGAGGCCCCAAAACAGAGACCACAACAACAAGACAAACAACAGAGATCACTAGACAGAAACAACAGTAAGACGATGCGCTAAACAAAGTGAAAACAAATTTACAGTTAGAGCAGGGTCCAAGAAAGAGAGTCAGACTTGTTTATAATACTCTTCCCGAAGACCAAGAGTCCGTCTCCTTTGGCAGCCTTCTGACTGACTTTGAATTCGAATCTGAGTTCGAAATCTCAATCGAATGCTGTAAAGATAATGTTTTTCCTAGGCTTATTTAAATATTGGGTCACATTCCAAAGACCAACAGTCCATACATATTTCGAAGGCAAATCCGAATACGAATCTAAATCTGCATCGAATGATGTAAAGAAAAACATTATCGTCGCACATAGTTGACTAATTTAAATGTTGGGCCAGAGATAAGATACCGTCCGAATCGAAGACTCATGGTGGGAAATTCTCGGCGGAGAATCAGGCGAGGGTGAGGGTGAGGGTGAGGGCGGGGGCGAGTGGTTCCGGTCCGACAGGGTATCGGCTCGGAGGCGCCACAGGAACCGGCGATGGGGCGTGGCACTGGCTGGTTGCGTGTTGTGTACACGGATACCTGCCAGCAGCAGAGGAACCGGGGCTTTCCTTTTCCTCTTCCACGTCGATTGGTTGGGTTTTGTGAATAACTTTGGCAATTGGCATTTCTCGCAAGCAATTTGCGCAATCATAAGCTTCCTGTTGCCGCCAGCACAGGTAACGGCACACGCCAGCAGCAACAAGAGATTCGTTAAAAGCAACATGTGTGCTTTTGTATTTGTGTTTGCGTTGTATTTGCGAGAGGGAACAATACATAAAACAAAACACAGAAAAAGAAACTTGCGCAATTCATAATTTAATAAGCAAGTCCAACAGAAAAACATTTCGTACAAAGTAAAATCTGCTCACTTTCTGGTTTACCAATCAGCAGGCAGCAATTCATTAATTGCATTAGTTGTTGCTATTTTTGCTATTATTGTTGTTGCCGGAGTTGTTGGAGTTGCTGTCGCCATTGCTGTTGCTGTTGCATCGCGTTTATTTACTGTAGTCGTCGGAGCCGTTTTTGCAGCGCTCCTGCTGCGCCCGTCACTAATTCGTATTTAATCACCGACTTTATGGTATTGTCTTTCAAAAGCGTAACGGCCGGCGATCTTTGCTGTCTGACAAGCGTCCCGTCCGAGTGCAGAAATATATTCATCATCCCCGATTCATAGATCATAGATCCCACAGTTTCTGGCATCTGGCAATGGTCAATGCATGAGAGGTACAAGTGTGCAAACAAACACAATCTGTATCTCTCAATATGACACCACAGTGCGTCTGTGTCTGCGTCTGCGTCTGCGTTGATTCGAGACTCAGTTTGTGTCGCGGCCTCTTCGGGTTAATGAAGGTCCAACGCTTTCCCATTGTCTTTGGGGCCATTCCTCATTTACGCGGCTTAATTAAACACCGACCGGCTCACCGTTACCCATTAATGAGGGAAGGTGTACCCCAGGTACCCCAGGTACCCCCGCTTTTCCACCGCCATCCAGTACCCAGCGAAAGGGAAAACCAACTCATCTGCGGCGCGCGCGGTGTAACAGTATCTCCCAATAGTTTCCATTGCAATCAATTAAAAGCACATAAAGCATCCCTGCCATCAGCCCAGGGCTTACTATATGATTTGCCAACACTCTCGAAAGTTGGTGGCACATTAACTGGCTGGTGACTGCTGGCTGGTGCTTTATGGTCAACGCATTTCCATGCGGAACAGGAAATCGAGTGCTTTTAGGCCCTTTGCCCGGGTTACAACACTGAACCGTTGGCCGAGAACCGAGGCCCACAGTTTTCGAGTTCACAGTTTTCGAGGTTGTGACTCAAAAGGTCACATCAAGCACCTAACCAAAAGTGCCGAAAGTTGAGAACGGAAGACACTACGGCTAGGCCATCGGGATGGAGAAGAGAGAGTTCTGTGAACGTGGGAACACGCATATTGATTATGTTTTCCCGGTAACGGAAAACACAAGCCGAAGGGCGGTCCAAGATGCATAAAAACGCTAAAGCCCCGTAAAAGCAAACGTCATAAATTGCACAAGAGCCGCGGTACCATACAACCGCAATCGCTCATTACCACACGGTCACTCTTCAGGAGGGGGACAGACCCGAAGGAGCCAACCACTGAGACCGATGCAGAGGCTCTGGCTGGATGATAAACCTCTGTTAATTCGCGTTATTAGTCAAGTGTGGACTATAAAAACAGAGCGCTGCGCTGTGCTACAGTCAACGTTCGGGAAGCTGGAAAATTCACCTGCAAATGCGAGGTCTGCCGGAGCAGGTTTTAGGTGCTATAAAAGCATTACTTGGGAATGTGGGATTAGGTTTACTTTTGTGGAGTTTCATAAAAAAGATACATATTTCGTCGAATGAAACGATCACTTTTATGTGGCTGGAAAGTGCGATCCATGCTAGAGACGTGTGCCTGTGAAGAAACCCGCTTCCGTTCCGATCAGATCCAAAACTCGGGGAGCACTTAAAAGCAGCTTAATTACGAGAGCTTGGCCTTTTTGCACGTATGCATTATTTTAAATTTTAATTACAACAAAGAGAGCAGCGCGGAGGCAACAGCAACTACAACTACAAAGAGCCCCAATGACAACCTGCGCCTGCGCGCCCCGATTAACCCATGAGAGCAAGCCATTTTGCTGAACTTTGCGAGCCTTGTGTTTTCATTTCACATTAAAATGCTCATAAAATTGCACTGTAATTTTTAGTCTGTCTGTCGCTTTGTTATTTTTTCGTCGCTTTTTGCAGTGTGTGCCACTGACTGTGTTGTTGGGCAAAATTAAATTTCAAATCGCCAGCCTGGGGGTTAATACTTTAATTTCAATTTGACCCCCTTGACGTAAGCGCAGCCCTGCGGTCGGTCTTAGAAGCCGCTGCCAATTACAAATGCAGCTGAAAATCAACAACGTGCGGCGGGAAAACTGGCACCGCCATAAATGGGTTAAAATTTGACGAACTGACGGAAGGACGGGCGAACACGGACAACGAACGGGCGGATGGACGGACGGACGGACGGACGGACGCATATGCAAAGTGTCGCGGTGTCAAGCGCTTTGCCAAGTTTTGCGGAATCACCGGACTTTGGCTTTCTTTTCGATTTTTTGTTCCCATATACTCGTAGTTTTAAGGTAGATCTACATCGTCGTACATATAGTATGTAAGCAAGCTTTGACTCTGCCACAAACCGATTCGCTTTGTTTGACATTTCTTGAACGCACTCGTAATTAGTGCTTGCTTAATATTCATCCCAAAGTCCGAGTGCGCAGTTTTGCAGCTTGCACTTTTAGTTGGAATTGTGTAATAATCGCAGCCCCTTTGCCACTCGTTCCCTTCCAGGCACAGCCGCTGGCCGAGCAGCCCTGAGATGCAGTTTACCCAAAGCTAACCCTGGAATATGAGGCCCCAGCTTCAGATCGAGGAGCGTCACCAGCAATAGACATACGTAGGTCTCATACACACAGGATTCGGCGATCCATCATCATCCTTCGAGCACTATCATCACAGAAAGCGGAATCGCAGAAATGCAGGTTTCCGAGCACGTTGTTTCATTGTACATTGCCACCTGTGGCCAAAACGGACCAGGCCTGGGCTCCGATGAAAAGGAGATCATACTGCTGGTTTTTGTGCTGCTGGAGGTGACAACTGGACAGGTGAGTTGCGACCTGCGTTTTTATACAATACATACATTCGATTTGGGTCCTACAACTTGTTATCATCGAAATAGCTTGGGAAATCTTGCAAAAATCGGCAATTTAGCTCCGCTACGTACGAATTAAACCATCGATCTATCTCGGGGCATCATCTCCGTTGGCGCCGCCCACTGCCGACCATTTTGTTTGATCCCCGGCACTCGTCTACGCTTCAATTAATGAATGCCCAGCGATAGCAGACCCTCGGACTCACACATACGGCGCACAGCTGCACTTTCAACTGCGGGGCGTTGATTATGTTACAGAAGCTGTGCCGCGAAAGTTGAGATCTCGCTTTTGATTCGCCCGCCAAAAAGTGGAGGGTAAAATGAAGAATCCGAGTATACAATGCCTCGGATCACATTTGCCTTGAAGATACATATGTGTGGAATGCCTAGGCGTTTGGGGAATCGCATATCAGACGAATTTTTAGGTACACCCCGAGCTATAGTATAGAGTATATACAAGTACTTGCCGAGATCAACACTCTCGAAACAACTGCCATTTGTGAGCATTTTTAAATACAAGCATTTATGTTTGGGGAATATCCCTCCCCGGGAACTCGGAGGGCGTACACATTGTATATGGGTATTTGCATATTTTTTTTAGAGTTTGCCAAGCGATTGACACTAATTGTTTGGAAAAAATCTCTAAACATCCGAGGTGGCTAAGGGCAGGCCAACCGCTGTCTCGTCGAAAGCCCTCACTCCATGGCATTACGAAATTCCTGCGCGGGCCATTAAAACCTATTTGCCAAGTGCCAAAGCAAAGTTTTCCAAGAAAGCACACATCGATTTTCAACTCGCAGATGATGCAATACAGCTGGGATTTGCCATCCTGGGAATGTCAACACACCAAATCCTGAATCCATCGATCATTGTGATTGTTCTCCCCCCGATTACAAGCAAATCGATTTCCCCATCCCAATGCATTTCAACAATACTATAATGATTTCAATACGCAATTTTATTTGCCCATCGCTTGGCAAATGTCTCGAGTGCACACAAAAAGCTGTTACGTGGGGGGAGCCTGCGTGTTCGAAGGCATATTCATATCCATATCCATATCCATATCCATAGACCTAAAGATACACGTACATATAGTCGATACAGGTATGTGGAGGTTGTTTTCGCACTGGCTAGCCGCGGCTAGAACTAATGAAGGAAATTGCCGGCCATTATATATCTCTGATCAGTGATCTGTGTGTACTTTCGGGTCGGGGGCTCTTGAGTCTATTTACGGGCAGCTTCTGAGAGATGTTTGCCTGACATTGTCGCGATTTTATGACGAGCACGCAATATTTTCGTAAGTGCAGCTCCCCGCGCTGAAAACTCCCAATCTTAAGTGGCATTTAATGGTGGCATTGAGAGCCCGCAATTACGGAGGGGGCTTCTATATTTGAGCGATTTCGGAGACTTTTAATATTCAGAGACTGAACCTTAAGCCCTGACCCGTTGCCACAGCAGCTTCAGCTGCCAAATGATTGTGAATTAATTACCCCGAAGCTTAAACTCTGGCTTCCAGCTAAGTGTGGCTTTCGCAAAACGTTTGGACCATGTCTTCCAAGTTAATTTTAATGCTAATCTGTGCCGGGAGTCCCCGTCGCCGATATTATTATATTATTATATTGCTTTTCTCCCGCTATTTTTGGCGGGGTCACGGGGTCAGTAGACGCTCGAGTTTCTCCGAAATCCTACCCTCCTCCTTCGCCCCCTGTATGCAGCACCCTTTCCCAGTCATTTGGTACCCTAATGAGCCATACTAGTATAGACCAGACTTCTGAATAAAATATAATTTATATGTGTCGCCGACATTTGACTACCAAATCGAGTCTGCGAAAATTATGCTA
Organism: Drosophila ironensis; assembly: GCA_021223825.1. Lineage (NCBI taxonomy): Eukaryota > Metazoa > Arthropoda > Insecta > Diptera > Drosophilidae > Drosophila > Drosophila ironensis. The sequence goes on along the minus strand of JAJJHQ010007619.1, from coordinate 220,110 downwards.
ATGCAAGGGACGCTCAAATTCGATAACAGTATTTGCAAACTAATAGAAAGTGCCGCTAAATACATAAGGTTTCCACTGGATCCGTCTTCAAACCAATTTAAAAATACCTCCTCATAATTTGTACCTCTTTTGAAACAAAAGCAAAGCGGATTGATCACTCTGCATGAGCGTGGACGGGTTTGTTTATGCTCAAACATTTGGCAACAGATTTTAAACGGAAAACGCTAAATGTACTTGACCAAATAGCACCGCTTGCCTTTGGGTGCTAAAATCCCACCCCTTTCCCAAATCCCGGCCATTTGATATCTCCTATAACATTCCAAATTAGATCACAGTGTCGCGGTGAAGCCTCATTTAGCTAGGCATTCATCCGATTTGACTTCGTCAGCGTGATCGCAGTATTGTGACAGCTTTGTCGCAGCTGTGACAGCCGTTGGCTTGGGTTTCGGAACTGAAGGCCCCGCGCCTCCCATAATTGGCCAACTGACGCGCCTCGTAATGGCCAATATACATACGCGTATGCTGACCGATTCTGACAGGCATTTGGCATTTGGCAGCCGAATTTTGGACAGGTGATAAGAATACCTATTGGCAGAGGAGCTTCCCCGCGTTCTACTTTCGCACGACTGGGTTCCGATCTCAGGTGATTGGTCCATTTTCCTGTCAATTTCTCCGGCTTAGATTTCTTAGCGCGATTGCAATTTTCTTGATTCGACACACACTTGCTGGCTTACTTAGACCAGTCCAGCAGCGTGTAATTGGCATGTTAATTACAGGCTAGTTATGACTCGCATGGCAACAATTAAAGTTAATTAACATTCGCAAAACAAACTGCAGTAAGAGTCGCCTCAGTGGAGTGTCACGGAACGCGCGGGGTGGGCCTGGTCTTAATCTTTGTAGCCAGCTCTCCGGCTCTACTTGAACCAATTAGAACTCTTGGCTTTGATTAATCTCAATTCGTTCAGCGGTTTCATTGAGCCGGAGCATTTGAAAACTAGAGAATCGAAGCGGTCAAATACATTGCATAAAAGTGTTGGGAACCGAATGCTAGGAAAGCTGGCATAATTAGGGGCTTTTTTAACCCTCAGAATAACCCAAAAATGTGAGGCGGATGAATTTAACATGACTCTGCGGCTCTCATGCATATTTCATTTTCTCGGGAACCGTATTCCCAGATCCCCTTTTCCTTTCTTTGTTGTTCCTTTTCAATTTTTTTTTGTTCTGGCATTCAAAGCCCATGCAAATACGTTTCGGACGCCATTGGGAAACAAAGAAAACGCACAAGTTTAGTTTTCTTCTAAAAAAAAAAAACAACCTCCTCTGCGTTGGTTTCCGATCTGTTGAGGATTTGCATAGGGCGCAACTACCTGTAGAAAGCGTCTGATTTTTAATCAGAATGGCTTCATTTTTGCATATCCGCTGACGCAAGTTTCACACATTGGTATACTATACGAATATCTGTGGGCTGTGCAAAATTCTTTCAAATGTTTGCCCAGAGGCATCGGAAAGTTTGAGATTTGGGTTTGCAGGTGTATTACTATATTTCATGCGATGATATTTGATCGCTCGCCAAGGAGCTGTATCGGCGGTGATAAGTTTGGTGACAGTCATGCTTGCTATTTCATTTATACTCGTAGGTTACAAGGTTTATATTATCTCTAGGTTGGATTGATTTATTTTTAAACAATCATCCTGACTTCGGACTCTTTTTGTATCACCAGATCGTAGGCACCAAACAAATACTCGTGCGACCCGATGGCTACTTCATCAAGGATCGCACCATCTCGAGCTCCTCGGACACCTCGAATGCCACCAACAACACGGCCAGCTCTCCGCCGCTGGCGATCGGAGAGGGTGCCGCCGGCAACAACAGCAATGGCAACAGCCTCGATAACAACAACAGCGAGCTGATACTCCCAATTGCAGAGGCCCAGGCGGCGGGAAAGCCTCTGAGCGAGGCCATCGAAGAGGTGCGTATAAATCTAGATCGAAATCAGATACAAATCCGTAAAATCCATCCGTCCAGTGAGCGGAGCACGTTGTTCGGGTTGTTTTGGCTTGTTTGGATTTTGACCTGCTATCAGCCGGGGAGTCGGCAAATGAATCCGATAAGATTAGACCTGCACTATCCCACTACCAAAATGCAAACGGAATGGAATGGGAATTAGGTTATTTATGGAACGCACCCTCTCGAAAAAGAGCGAACGCGTCGAGTCGTTGCGTGTCCTGGTTCCGAGTGGGCATCAGATTACACACGAAAAAAGAGGGCGCAAAAAGAGGGCGCAAAAATGTAAAATACTATCAAACCCAAACCCTAGCTAATGATTACAATTCGTATAATAATGTAAGGATATCCTCAGCTTACACATATTATTAAGCAAGTGCTGTCGAATCATTTCAAAAGAAAATATGAATGACTAACAAGTAATACAGATCACCTAATCTGATAAGAGTCGCTTAAGAAATATATTGAATTGAATCACGGTGAGTGCACACTTTGTACTCTGCTTGAGTTCTGTGATGAGACCTTTGATCTACACGGGTCTTTCACGCATTTTGGATCAGCTCCTAACCCTTGTGGCCGTCTCGCGCCACAACCTTCGTTCCTGGCCCCATCCGCCGCTTATCTGACCGACCTGCCGATAAGGGAAAAACACTCCAGACAACCCTCTGTGTTCCATGGGCTCCCCCAAGTCCCGCACTGTCTTCACGCTGGGCATTGCCGCTCTACAAATACACATTCGACACACAGTCAATGGGCTGTTGCTACAGATAAAAGATCTGGAGATAGGAAAGCGGGAGAAGTACTCTAAACTCTCGTTGCGTTTGAGCCGTTGAATGAATAGTATTCCCGGGAAGAATACTATTTGGTTGCAGAGTTTTCACACCTCCCGAAAGGGGCTTGACCCTTTGGCCGTTCGCATTGCCGCATCCGCGCAGCATTGCCGGGAAAATTCCAGCCAGGTGGAATCTGCATCTCGGGGAACCTTTGCTCGCAAGCTAAATCAGCCCGTGACGCATTCGGAGTGTCCGGCACAAACCCTGCATACTAAATGCCTCGGTCAATAGGCCGCAGCCGAAGCCGAAGCAGAAGCCGAGGCCGAGGCCGAGGCCGGCGCATCGGAGAAAACCGGAGACAAGGTCGAGACGCGTGATGAGAGGCTGCGGCCTGGGATTAGTGATGTCATGTGGATACTTCTTGCTCGGGAGCGATTTCGATTATCGGAGTCTGGGTGTAATGCGACATTAAGCCGCGTGTTATATTTACTCACCATGACATGGCTAAAACTGTTCACTTAATTGGTAATAATTGCCGACAACTAAACGGGTTTAAGCCAGTAACGGCATTGGGGCGGCGAATGGACCTCTACTTTTCCGCTCCCGCAGCGGAATGTTTGGGGTATTTTCCCAAGCAGCAGCAGATGTGTGACCTTTGGCTGCTCCTACCCTAATGTGACAACGACAGCTAAACAGCTAAATTGATATAATTTCACTGCCCACTTTCAGTTCGATGCCTACCTGCGATCCCTCTCGCTCCACGACACGGAAATCAAGCTGGTCACGGACGGGCAGCTGCCCCTGCGGCAGTGTCTTCACAGGGAGGCCAGCGCCAAAGACGTCGAACTGCCGACATACTACAACCGCTTCAGCGACCTGCGCAAGGAGTTCCTGCGCTACAAAACCGGTGACCTGGCCCACGCCCTTGTTCCTGTCAAGGATGTCAAGAAAATGTTGCAGGCGCCAGTGCTGCCTATGCCGCAGTCCATCGCCGAGATGCTGGGAGGTGAGTCCGGGGAATAGTTGATGATCCATAGTTGTGCAAACGTGGCACAGTTGAAAAGCTTACTATAAAACAACATTTGCTCAAAGCATTCAAGTTTAATCGTACAGAAAGCTAGTATGTTGATTACCTTTTTATTAGATGAATAAAAATGTAAAGCCGGATTTAGTCCGTTTTGAAATATAGCATTTTTAAGACCCTAATTTAGAATGAATAAAATGGCGGAAAAAGCCAGAGGATTGCCCCACAACTTAGTGTTGATAAAAGTTCCCAGCAGTATTGACTAATTTAGTTTTATTGCCCTTTTCTCTTCCCCAAGAACTCAATACCTCATCGGTGGAGGACAACGACTTTTATATTCGCGAATCTCGCGACATGGTTACTGTGATCCAGACCCTGCTGCAGGCAGGTGAGTGCTCTTGAGAAACACAATTTTTTCTCCTTGTATTATACTAATCAAATGAAAAATTCCTTCGTACAGGTCACAAATTTGCTGTAAACGAGTTGGTCAACCTGGTACTGGAACCTGGAATTTGGTGAGTGCGAGGGCCCTCCTCAGATTCATTCTCGAACTAGTTCGCCGCTCAAACGGATCCCCGAAACCGAACCTCAAACCCAACCCAACGTCAAACTCAATCTAACTCGAGTCAGAGCAACTCAAGCTGCGCACTCAGCTGATCCATGCACTATTTCCACGAATGTGCGAGAAAAACTCACTCAGAAACGCCATAAAAATTCGCTGTCAGAAGACGGGGCACGAATGGCCCCCAAAACCGAGCTGGGAGCGCCGCTCGCGTCAGTCTTTGCTTTGACTTGAAGGCGATAAGAGCCCCGGGAGCGCCTCGAAAGGGGATCGGTACACGGTTATTCAGTTGTTTAATTGGAACGTATCGGGTGGCATCGTAACGGATCGGCAGCGCCTGTGGTTATCGCCAGATCGCGCCTTGGAAAATTTCATCTACCTACTTCGTGTCAGCGCGGTCTGTTCCAGACCCAATCACTATAAAATATTCAATTAGCAAACGTGCGAGAGGTAATCCCAGCGCGCAGGCCGCACATCAGTTTACTGAATGCCAGAAACTGAAAGCTAAAAACTCCTTTCTGTCCGGCTGCCAACTTTGGTTATTCATGTTTTATTTGTTCGCTCTTCTCGTTGCGGGTTCGGTTTTTCTTTTTTTTGTCGTATTTTTTACTGGCCCATTTATGCATGACATTCTGTTAATGTTTCTGTTTCTGCTCGAGCTCAGGCCCGGGCCCGGGCCCGTGCTCGGGTCCGGGTCCGGGTTGGGGATGGGCAGGGGAGCGTATTTGTGTGTTTGTGGAGAGTCAGCAGAAAAAATATTTATGCGACTCGGTAATCGACAAGAACACGGGCTGCACATTGCAAAACGTGACTGGGCCGTCGTTGCAGCCCCATCGCGTGTTGCATAACAGCTCCTTGGAGAGGGCTCCGTTCGAAACAAACGGGACGCTACTAACCGATTCATGCTTTCCCCTTTAATTCCTCCCCGCAGCTCAATTGACGACGAGATCGACGGAAACTGCATTGTGCGGGCCAGAGGCTTACCCTGGCAGAGCAGCGACCAGGACATTGCCAAGTTCTTCCGCGGCCTCAACGTAGCCAAGTGAGTGTTCCCCGGTGATTGAGTGCAACCCATTGATAAGCCAGATCAGCGGGGTCATCCCCATCGGAGATTACACGCCGCGTCCCACTTTATCTTCTGCCACTCCCCAATGATCATTACCCACCGCTACCCGCCCATTCTCATTCGCATCCACGTTCTCCTTCTCTAGGGGCGGCGTTGCTCTCTGTCTCTCTCCGCTGGGTCGGCGCAACGGCGAGGCACTCATCCGCTTCGTGTCCCAGGAGCACCGCGACATGGCTCTCAAGCGTCACAAGCACCACATCGGCACCCGCTACATCGAGGTGTACCGGGCCTCGGGCGAGGACTTCCTGGCAATAGCCGGCGGTGCCTCCAACGAGGCGCAGGCCTTCCTCTCCAAGGGTGCCCAGGTGATCATCAGAATGCGGGGTTTGCCCTACGACTGCACAGCCAAACAAGTGGTGAGTGCTCTACTGCTGTAGTTATATCCCAATCGGCTTGCTTTTCTTGAAACAATTTCGATAGAGTTTCTTAAATCCTACTGAATTTGTATATATACTTAACCTATTAATGTTTTACATCGCTGCCTCAGGCAGTTCCTAACCGGTAAGCAATAAGTTACTATAGAGTGTAGACTTTAAGAACCACTTTTGGTTTCTCTTGAGATTGATTGCCTTGTCGTTTCGCAGCTGGACTTCTTCACCACTGGGGACACGGCGCCGTGCCACGTTCTGGACGGCAACGAGGGCGTGCTGTTCGTAAAGAAACCGGACGGACGGGCCACCGGAGATGCCTTCGTCCTGTTCGCTCACGAAACAGATGCCCCCAAGGCGCTGGGCCGGCACCGGGAGTCGATTGGGCAGCGGTACATCGAGCTTTTCCGTTCCACCACCGCCGAGGTGCAGCAGGTGCTCAACCGGTCGATGGACCCAAAGAACTACGAGTCGGGTAGCAACCACAGTCAGCCGCCGCTTATCGCCCAGCTGCCGACGATGCAGCTGCCGATGCTGCCGCAGGTGAGTGGCACAAACGAAGTGGGCGACGGCCCACTGGCGGTCAGTGCCCCCGCTAACCGGTGCCCCCTGTGCGTTTTCCTCCCCGACAGCACCTCATCACATCGGGCACCACGAAGAACTGCATCCGGCTGCGGGGACTTCCCTACGAGGCGATGGTGGAGCACATCCTTCACTTTCTCGATGACTTTGCTAAGCACATTATATACCAAGGTGTCCACATGGTGATCAATGCGCAGGTGAGTGGTTACTAAGGGGTCTATTTACGGGGCGTCTATTTACGTCGGCATTTTCACTGAATTTTGCATTTTGCCGGGCCACCGATTATTTCAGCAATCAAATGAAATCGAGAAGCTAATGCGTTGTGAAATTGAGTGAAATCTGATAGTAAATGATGACATGACTAACGGAACGGTTTTTGATACTCCTGTCACTTTCAGGGTCAGCCCAGTGGCGAAGCCTTCATCCAAATGGACTCCGAGGACTCGGCGCGTTTGTGTGCGCAGAGGAAGCACAACCAGTTCATGGTCTTCGGTAAGAAGTTCCGCTACATCGAGGTGTTCCAGTGCTCCGGCGACGACATGAACATGGTCCTTAACGGCGGGATAGCATCACCGGTGGGCCAGGCGGCGACACCGCACCACGGCCACGCCCACTCGCACGCCCACAAGCAGAACTCGCTGCTGGCCGCGGCCACCTCGGGTATGTTCAGTTCGGCGGCACAATCGCCTACGGCCACCGCCACCGGCGCAGCCGCTCAGACGCCGCTCGGCGGCACCCACTCACACACCCAATCGCACCATACCCCACAACAGCCCCACCCCCACTCGCACCTCTCGGGACACGCCCACGCGGCCGCCGCAGCCGCTCACGCTGCAGCCACCCACGGCCTCCCCGCGTCCTCGGCGGCGATTTTGCCGAATCTTTCGGCAGCCTCGGCGGGCGGCTTGGCCTCGTTCATGGCCGCGCAGCCCACGGCTGCCCACCTGGCCCCGCCGGGCTACTCCCTGAATCCGTTCTCGCTGCCACCGCCGGGATCTTCCTCGGCGGTTGCCGCTGCTGCGGCCGCTGCAGCCGCCACGCCGGCACTGTTGGCCCAACAACAGGCGCAGTACATCGCGCAACAGAACCTGGTTAGGCACCAGGCTGCGGCCGCTCTGGTGGCCGAGCAGCAGCACCAGGTGCAACAAGTGCAGCAGGCGCAGCAGCAGCAACAGCTCTACGCCAGCGCCGTGTTTCAACAGCATCCGTTGTACCTGCAGCAGCATCAGCAGCAGGCCCAGCAGCAGGCGCAGCAGCAACTCTACGCCAGTGCGATGCTGCAACAGAGCCAGCCATTTGTTCTCATGCAGAGGCCCTCGGCCGCGGCCGCCTACTTGCCGCCCTTTCCGCTCGGCTACATGCCCGCCGCAGCAGCTGCCGCAGCGGGGGCGGGAGTGGGCGTGGGCGTGGCTGCCGGCGGAGGCACCGTACCGGGGGCGAGTGCCACCGCAGGCTCAGCTGCCGCCAGCAACTCGCCAATGAAGCGGTTGTACGGCGATGCTTTCCAGCCGGACGCAGCGGGAGCTGCCGCAGCAGCGGCTTCAGCGGTCAAGAGAGCCCGAACTACCAGCGGCGTCTACTCGTATTACAACGGACTATAGGCCTATATACATAGGATGTACCCGAAGCGCAGTATGACCTTTTCGGCCAACCAGCCAGCTCCAACTTCGGCCACATTCCGCGAGTGGGTGGTGGTGTTCTTGGGGTGATCACACAGCATACCAGCATACCATGCATCTAACCATATCATGTACACAGCGACTCACTCACTGCATACCAGACATCTTTTAGAGCTTAGTTCTTACCAATCCGGATAGTAGACTTAAGTACTTTTCTTGTATGGAGTACTCGTAGTAGTTTAAGCATACCTGTCTATGGTCTAAGCGAATAATACTTAATTTTACAAAACACACACACGCGGGCTCACACACACACCCACAAGCATCAGCACCCTATACTGATTCATGAGCATTTAAGTAACTCCCTGCTAACGAGGGAGTTGATACGTCCCTGGAACCGGGTCTGGCACCCGTGTTTCAATCTGCATTCTACCGTTTTGATTGACTGTTTTCTTTTTTTTTTTGGTGGTTCTGCCAGGCTTGGTGGGTGAGGGTGGTGCGCCCGCGTTTGTGCGTGGGTGTGTGTCGAGTAGATTGGGAACATGCAGATATTTAGCCGATCTGCAGATTCTGCTCAACGATACGAAGGCAATCAACAGAGGCTAACGCCGTTCATGGAGGGAGCGAGGGTGCGGAAATTCGAGGCTTTATGTTGGGCAAATCAGTGCAATCTAATTTTAAATTCCATCCCCGGTTATTTTAACACCCAACCGCCCCAGCCGCCCGAATCACGACACTCGCAAATCCCCCCATGAACGGCGTCAGGTGTTGGCTCAAGCGCAAATTTAAATGGAATTGGAAATACAATATGAATTAAATCGGGATCGCAAATGGAAATACGAATTGTTCGCAGACTTACAACGCAAGCTTTGCAGAAAATGAGAATATACAGTGAACTTGCGTGCCGATCGACATGTAATACATACATAAATACACTACCAATTATATACACTAGCCTGTAAGAACGTGCGCCTTGTACCAATGGGTTTGCATACCAATTAATACCACTCGGCAATGTTTTCCCACGGCAGCTAACATCAATCGATAATTTAACTAATATTAATTACAATCTCATCGTTTTGACTTGCAACTCCGGACACCGGACACCACCCAATTGAATTTGAATACGAATAGTACTTAAATATTGTACCAATCATGCATATGGTGTAGCTCTTAAGTGTGCGTAACTGGTGTTAGTCGCAATCGGGATCTATCACTCTTCCTATCCAAACCTCTCAACCTGTCACTGTTTTGTGTGTTCTCTGTCATCACTAATTTAGTTCGGGATCTCAGCTAGATTCTAGACCCTAAAGCTTATTGTCTATTTACTATAGTCTATAGTCGTGTCTAGTCTGCATAAATCGGATGAAAGCTGGTTAATGGTGACACTCGGGCCTCGGGCTTGCGCAACCCCGCAGAATGCTTTCTTAGCTATAAGGCTGTTTTAACTCAAGTCAATTTTAAATTTGTCCTATTACTTAATTTTGTGAAGCACGCTTAACGAACGTTATAGTTTACAAAGTTGGCATTTGTTTTGGATGGCAAACCAAAAATGTTGGTCAAAAGGTCTTTTTGACAATAGTACCTTCTCCTGCTGCGTCCCAATTGTACCTTCTCCTGCTGCGTCTAACATTCAGTTCCGCTCCGCTTGAGAAATCGAGCAAGTTTTGGCGAGCTCATGGGAAAAAATCGCCTAGCGGCTTAGCCTAATCCTAGCCTAATTTAACCCATAGATTTACTCTAGTATTGGCAATCGAGTGGCTTCCAAGCGCGATTTGCGGCCACTTTAAAGAATCAAAAACGAAAAGCAAACCATAAAAGGCAAATGAACCTTAATATCTACTTAACTATTTTTACACACAGCCGTTTTTAGTGTTTTTTCTTAAAAAATTACGTTTTTTGATATTTTATTACCACTTTTTTACTACTAGATGTTTAGTAAACTTTGATTAATTGTTTACATCAATAAAATACGACATACCGCCTACCTCCCCCTCTCTCTATCTCTCTCTTATTGTATAACAATCACTTTTGCTCTGTGTATGTTACCCGACCCGACTCGACAGACCTACTAACACCCCTCACATCTGCATCATCTTGGGTTTTGAACCTTACTAACCAACCCAAACAGGCGCATATATCCCACGTCCCAAAGTGCCTATACCTTTCCTTAGCCCGTACCCAAAAGTCCACACCCCACAACCCACAACCCACACCCTACATCCTACATCCTACACCCCCCACCATATATGTATGTACATGTAACTGGGGTATCGGGCTTGGGCTTTAGCTTACACTCGATCGCGATTTCAGCAACAAGTAAACAAAAAGCCAAACCGCTGGGAGTGGATGTATCCGGAGTTTGTTTGGTTTCTGTTTCCGTCACTCTGTTCTAGCTACATTATACAATAAATATACATAATTACTTTCTCGTAACGTTAAGTGGATTGTCCATCATGGTCTTGTACTAGTCACATAGACGCATCTTGTATGTAACTCGACGATGTCGGCTCGGGTCTTCGGGGGCCTCTCAAGGCCTGGTGCTTGGAATCGAAACAGCAAATGCAAAACCAAAAAATCGAAAGTCTAAAACAAAATTAAACAACCAATCGGCAAAACATGTTCCAAATTGTAATCGTTTTTTGCGCAACCGTTTTCATGGTCTCTGGGTGGTAAGGTGGTAAGATACTTGCTCCACAACAAAACAAAATCAAAGCAAATACCAAAAGTATATACTATATGTCTCTTCTACCATTTGCAATGTCTAAACGGTGAGTGATTTGAATAAGATTTTACCCGAAGCTAACCCCCTGACTAATCCACTACCAAATTACTTACGGATATAAGATCACATACTAACCTCCTAACAAAAAGCAGTGACAAGCTGACAGCGCTAACAACCGAGAGGATCCGCTGAAGTGTATGAAGATTTAAAATTGTATAAAAGAATGTAGACAGAAAACAGCAAAGACATACTCACAACACCTTTTAGCCAAAGTGTTCCAAAGAATAATCCTTTATGTTACATGCTGGAGAAAGTTAAACGATGCGATATATGTATAACCGATTATTCTTTGTTTCCAAATAGGTGCTGCGGTACTGGGAGCCCACTTTGGGGCTCCGTATCCTGCCTTTGGTGGAGCGCCACCCCCGGCGCCGCCCCACACTCCCCTCCTGGCCACGCCACGCTCACACCACCATCCGCATCCGCACCACCCACATGCGCACCCAGCGTCCGCCTTCTATCCGCCGCCGCTCGTCTACTGGCCCTACCCGAGTCCGCCCGTATCCCCGACCACTTACTTCAACCAGCCGGGCGCGCACTCGCCTTCCCAGACCCTGGTAAGTGTGGATAATATATCGGATTCGGATGAAAACGTTTAGTCTACAGTTAACTAAATTTGGCAAATTTAGGTCTTACCATTTTGTGAGCGCATAAATTAGCCAAAACGGCTCGAATCTCAGAATGCCATACCATATCTCTAATGTACATACATATTTCGTTATTTCGAAATATGCTAATGTACATATTTCGTCTAACTTCGTTATGAAGTTAGATAAAACAAACATTTTTTATTTATGGTCCTAAAAAAGTGGGTATAATTCAAAATCAAATTGCACGTTTTGTGCTGTTGGGTGCAATACTCTTACCAACATTTTGTGCTGTTAGGCCAAACATTATTTTAAAGAAAACTTGTGCTGTAAAGCGCAACATGGGTAACAGATGGTTACCACCATTGAATTGGGCGGCAAAATTCAAAAATTTGAAATACCGTGTTGTAAAATACGCGGATGTCCTGTGTTAGCAAACGTAAAAACCGAACACACTAGTGCTGCAAAACTTTTAAAGAGAGCAGTTGCTCCCAAACTGTATGGTTTGAAACCAAATAAGTTTCATTGGCTCTCAAACTGTATCGAAATAGGTTGGATGAAATTTACCAAACTTGGAAGCGCAAAGCTTGGCCAAAACACGTCAGATCGAGAAATGCCATACCTTCCCGAAATCTACTCATCGAGGACCATCGTTTTGCATTAAAACCTGGCAACCCTAAATCCGACCCGATTTTCGCAAATTTGGTAAGGGGTAACATCACGATTTTTACAGATTTTGAGGAAAATTTTTTTGGCGGGAATCGGGAAAGTTGGGATGCCGATCGATAGAGAATCTTTCCACGAATCCCTGGAGGTACGGCATTCCAGGATCGGAGCCGTATTGGCCGAGATATTTGCATAGAAAGTTGCAAAAATTAGGTTTTCCAAACCTTGCGGAGGTGATCGCGATGTTTACCTTTTTTCGCAACTTTCCGGGCTCACAACTCGGCCAAAAAGGCCCGGATGGCGGAATGCCATACCTTCCCGAAATCTACTCATCGAGGACCATCGGTTGGCATCAAAACCTGGCAACCCTAAATCCGACCCGATTTTCGCAAATTTGGTAAGGGGTAACATCACGATTTTTACAGATTTTGGGGGAAATTTTTTTGGCGGGAATCGGGAAAGTTGGGATGCCGATCGATAGAGAATCTTTCCACGAATCCCTGGAGGTACGGCATTCCAGGATCGGAGCCGTATTGACCGAGATATTTGCATACAAATGACGTAATTGCATACGTGCAGCCAAAGTGGCAAAAAGAATGTTTTTCAAAGTGTGATCAGGTTTGATCGCAATGTTTACCTTCTGTCGTAACTTTTTGAGCTAAAAACTTTACTAATATGTTTATTTTGCTTGCAGTACCCGCTGGACTTTTTCCCTCCATCGCCGTTGTCGCCACCAAATGTGGGAGCCATTCCGCACGCCAGCAACACCGGCATGATACTCACGTCCACAAAGTCGGCGATGTCCATTGTGCCGCCCAACCAGTACCCGCCCGCACCCGCGGCATCCAATTTCAGCTCAAGCGCTAGCTCCAGCTCCAGCAGCAGTTGCTCTGGTACCGGGAAGGCTCCACCGCCTCCAATGATCACTCTTAATGGTGCGGTGGATAGCGTCACAACCACGCAGGCTGATGGGGGCAACCTATCACACGAGCCCACCACATCCCTGCTCAGCATAGACACGATACACGGACCGGCACCCGTAGCTGTTACCTCTGCGGCGCCGACCACTGCCCCGCCCCTAAAGACAGGCGGTCAGGGAGCGGGCAGTGCCCCTGCTACGCCTCTCATAAGCAATTCCTGTGTGGAGCTGTATATCTCGTAACGAAACGCTACGCGACAGCGGAGCTTTTTGTCTTGCCAACCGAAGAAAGTCACCACGCAATCCAGATGGGAACCTGTGTGGTGGGATTGGGCAGGCGGCGAATTCGCGGAGCGGTGAAAATGAAGCCTAGCTGAAGGACAACGCGAAGGACTCGCTATTGGAATGGTAAACGGAATCTCGCCGCCGTCTCGTGAATTTCTACATCCCTTAATGCTATAAGAAAAATGCTTAATGCCTAATGCTAGATTGGCGTTGTACCCAGTGCAATCCAATGGATGTCTTATTTATTTATTTAGCCGCTGCATTATATCCAAATATACACATTAGCCAATTAGAGAGAAGTGCGAGGAGAGTGCGCCCAGCAATCGACAAATTTATCCCTAGTCAATAGTCAAATTATTTATAAAACTATTATTACATGTCTCTAGCTGCTTGAAGTTAATGTTATTGAACCAGCAATCAGTCAGCGCGCAAATATCCTTTTTTCTATACATTCTTGAATATTGTTACTCCCCGCAATCCGTTTTTTGTTTCTCGTCGTCATCGTCGTGCCCCCAAAGCGTTAGCAATTAGAAAATATATTATTAGTTGTTTTTGACAAATATACAAATAAACGCATATATTTAATGCATCAAAACAAAATCATGTTACAATCTATAGTTATTCATTTACAAATGCACTTTGAGCCGGATGCCATTACGAATCAATTAATGCAACTATCTCCGACAGACGACAGCACAGATGCGGATGTTGATGTTGATTGCACAGCGTACAATGTGTATGTAGAGTATCTCCATCATAAATAATCCGGTCGGCCGGATGATAAATCGCTGACAAATGGCGTTACAAACGGACGAAAGTCCCACCGACCTGTTCAAAGGACACGGTCGTTGTGAACCCTCATCCGGTCGCACCGAACCATTACACATTTAAAATAGATTACACCCCATCTGGGCTAGCAGGTGTGCACTGCAGGATCTGCAGTATCCAGTTAGTCTATGCTGCAGCCGTGTCCGCTGCCTTCTGCTACCTCTGCTGCTGCTGCTGCTACTGCTCACATGATAATTTATCAAGGACCGGCGCCGCCGCTGCAGTGGACAACATCCTTCGGACATCCTGGAGAGGCGAAAGCCTATCAAAAGCACATTAGGCGTGTGCCGCTGTTCCGGTGACAAGTTGGCCTGCGAACAAGTAAGTGAAAAATGTTGGTTAATGCGCCAAGGCAACAAAAAATGCATTTTCGGGGGGCTTCTCCACATTTTCAGTTCTTCACCAAAGCCATTCCCATTTGGAGTTCTTTCTTGTTTTTTATGGTTGCACACTTGACTTAACAGGGCCCTGTGTACTTCCTCTAATGGCACGGAAATGGCCGTATAAATCTCATTTGTAATCGCCGAGCGAAAAACTATCGCCAGACAACGCCTAAAGTAGGCAACCCAATAATAGAGAAGTTGCGAACTTTGCGGCGCTGTCACTCGAAACTAAGTCAATAAAAAAAGTCCCCCCTCAGTATCTGTGCACTTGGTGCAGTGGCGGTGGCATTCGTGGCACTGGTGGCAGCAGCAGACCCGATTTTCCTAGGATTGCAATAACAAGACCGACGACGATTGGCGGCGGCATATTTTCGACGACTTAGCAACTGTCGTCGCTGCTGGCAGAGACCTCTTCCGTTTTGGTATTAAGCCATCGAAACTTTTATTGATTTAGGGGTTTTCGTTTCGTTCCAGCGAGTATTTCAGCTGACAGTCCCCATGTCCATGCCAGATACTGGATCCCAAAAAAAATATTATCATCGAAACTGCGGCATGGTTGGGCGCTTACAGGTATCTGCCTTTCAGTGACTGCAGTGGCTACTTGCTACGCTGTGAAACTTGTTGAAACTTTTGTGTACAATCCTCCTACTAATTGCGTAGCTCTGTTTCTTTTATATTTCTTTAATCCTAAACTTCTGAGAGAGTGATTATGTTTTTCCAAGTGCACCAAAGTCTTTAGGAAAACAAAACTCAACACCTGCACAATTTATGACCAAATATTTGCCAAGAGTCCCTTCAACTCAACCCGATTCGGCCCAGTACGTCACCCATAGAAATTCTGTCTCCTCTGTTGTTGTCTGGCGCAACAAAAAATCAATTTCAAGCACATTACCAGCCCGGCAACTTGATTTTATTATTTACTCGTATTTGCCGTTTGACAGATTCGCTTGGCTGGCCTCAAAATTTCAACCGCACTCACCTCCCGTCCGTTTGGGCTAAAATCAGGCGGGCTGCGGCAAATCCTGGCCAAGAAAACCACCACGAGGGCGGCGGGAGGAAAGCGGATCGTCTTTAAAATTGCCCAAGGGGGCTCGTCGGGGCAGAATGACTGCAGTGCGCCTTTCGCAAAGGAGCAAGGATACGACGACGAGTAAATCGAAATAATAAGAAAGAACAAGCAGGGAGGAAAAAAGTCTCAAATCCATGTATGTTTGCTCACAAATCTTGGGCAAATAAAGCAGGAAAATTCACGAGGGGAGCGGACCACTGCTCGTTGTAAGTGCGGTAGGATTTTACGTTTTCATTAGAGGACTGTCTTGGGGAATCCTTTCCCGCCCAAGATCTGCGAGTTTACAGCAACTTTATCCTATTTTACAAACTACTTTAGGCAATTGATTGTGTGCGAACGTGGGAGTGTGTGGGTCGTACCGGAGGCCGAGCATCTGAGTGAACGTCTGCTTGTATCTGAATCTGCGAGTGCTAAAAGGTGCCGGCAACTGAGCCAGCGCTTTTTGATGTCTCTGCTGTGTGTCCTCCCTTTCCTCCTTTTTTGGTTTATTTTTTTCTTTTCTCTCCTACACGATTTCATTTACTTTGTGCAGGCACAAAGCCTAAGCACTCTGGGTGTGAGGGTGTGAACTGCTGTGCAAGAGTATCTGTATCTCGGAGGCAATGAAGTGCATTTGAAGCGCACTTGATGCACGTACAGCACGCAGTGCCTTTTTAGACGTATTGTAAATGACTGCAGTCGGCCGGGGCAGGTGCGGGAGTGGCGGGCATGGCAGCGCGGTTCGTTAGTTTTACACACACTTGCATACAAAGCGAAGACAGGAAGTGAGCGTATGGGGGCGTCTGTTTGATAAGTGGCAGCAATTTTTTTTGCCCCCCTCAGCTCTTTTCTATTTTTTCTTGCCTACATCTGAGAGTTTTTTTCTGCTCCGGCTGACACTACGTCATCTTCAGCATCCTCCGCCTCCGACCTGCAGCGCGGGCCACTAATGAAATTGTTAATTTTTGTTAGCAAAGTCACGTACACGATGTGTTGATGACGGTGAAGAGCCAGTCAGCCAGCCAGCCAGCCAGCCAGCCAGCGACGCCACTGGCAATTGGCACAGGCCAAGGAAAGTATCATGCAAGAGCGCAAAAACGGGACGAAAGAAGTTCACGGGAGGCGGTGGCAGAGATTTTTCGCCACCACTCATAAGTTAAATGGCCCTTGTAGTTTTTATGGCTTGTTCTTCGACAATTTGCTACTGGCTAGCATATTTATGAGCAACAGTTTTCCATTAGCATTCGATTACTGCTCGGCACATCGAATCGCATCGATCGAGTACACGAGTATGTACGAGTGTACGGGTAGCTATCTCTCTAAAACTTGCCAGTGA
The DNA here is from genome assembly GCA_021223825.1 of Drosophila ironensis. Classification (NCBI taxonomy): domain Eukaryota; kingdom Metazoa; phylum Arthropoda; class Insecta; order Diptera; family Drosophilidae; genus Drosophila; species Drosophila ironensis. The sequence goes on along the minus strand of JAJJHQ010007619.1, from coordinate 203,214 downwards.
TTTGTTCATTGCGGCATTGGCAACACACACAGATGTTGCACGTGGTGCAGCTACAACAGCAACGGCAACAATGGGAAAGCGCAGGCAGGCGAAAGACAGAAACGACATCAACAGCCAAAAAGCGAAAAAGTCGCATTGCAGCAATTTCAGTTACGCTATGCCAACTGCTGCCAAAAAGAAGGTCCTGGCAGGACTGCCCATTAATACCGTTTACCTCTCTGCGTTTCCCGCTTTCCTTTATGTTCGGTTGCCTGGCACGTAGCCATTGCAATTGTTGTTCCTGTTACGTACACGTATACGTATACGTATACGTATTACGTATACGCCGGGCTGGCTGCTTGCCTGACTTTGCCTGATTCGCTTCAGCTCGCTCGCAGCTGGGTTTCGGTGTGCATTTTGTTTGGCTGCCATTCCGCTGCTCGCGCTGCATTTTATTCCGCTGGCTGCAGCCCCTCCTCGTCCTATTGTATATCTTTTCGCCGCCATTATGCTTATGCACAAGGGCAGAACGAACCAAAACTAAAGGCGCAATGTGGCCAGCGAGAGCTCTCGCAGCAGCACCAGCAGCAGCAGCAGCAGCTACTTTGTGCGGCTTTCTCTTTCCGCGTTTTGCATAAATTAGAATGCATGAAATTTCATTCCATTCCAGAGAACCGAAACAACAATTAAGGAGATTTGCGGAGGAGCATATGGGGGAGGGAGAAATTTGAATTTTTATAGCGCCAAGATTACAGATGTCGGCGTCTTGCTTGGATGCAATCATCATCGCCAACACGGCCATCACTTTTTGCTTTTTCAATTTGCAATCCCCGCCACTTGCGGCCCGGCTGGCTAAATCTTCGGCACTCCCGTCGTATACGTAATCTGTTTAAATACACAATAAATAATGGCATATAGGGGAGCCCGGAATTTGCATAAAAAGCCATAACCGGAACAATGTGCGATACCGGACTACAGGACTCCGCAGAACCCAGCGGAACAGAACATAACAGAACAGAACAGAGGAGCAGAGAAGGGACGAAGTCTCACGTATTTTTCGGGGCAATCATGAGCATGCCATAATGCCTGTGACCACGACTATTAAATCAACACGCGGCGTCATGGCCAAAAGCATTGGCCCAAATGGCAAAACGCTGGTGCCAACAACAATGCTGCCCAAACACACAGCGGTCCGACATACGTGTGCGTATGGAAAATACATATTTCACATGATTTATTATTATTCCGTGCGGTTGTTCTGCCGCCTTTTTTGTTGTATTATATTTTTTGTTCGCCGTATTCTGCTATTATTTAAATTTTAAATAGCTGTAAAGTGTGCGCTCATACACGCGCGCGCTCTTAACTCCCACTAGAGTGTATTTCGGCCATTACAACGTTTGCCTTTTCAGCTGCTGCTGCTGCTGCTGCTGCTGCCGCTGCTGCTGCCGTTGCTTTTGCTTTTGCTGTTGTGTCATTATTATTATCGTTCATTGTTTGCTGGCATGTTGTTCACTGGCTGCCATTTTGTGGTAAATAGAGTCGTTTAAATGCATACACACACCCCGCCCACCCGGCGCACTCCGCATTCCAGGCTCGGCGAGGTAGAGCGAGATTTTATAATAACATTCATAATGCAACGTTTGCATGTCATTCATTGCACCAGCAGCAGGGGAAGAGGCAGCTAAGCAGCATGAAAAGCTGCAGCAGCAACAGCAGCAACAGCAAAAGCTGGGACACGCAAATTGTAATTTGTGTGTAGCATACTTTCCAGGGCACTCGCTTCAGGCTAATGAAATAAAAGCAAACTCTTACAGCACACGACAGCTAATGGCATCAGCCGAATCCCGGTGAATTCATAAACTATGCAAACTTAAAGACGCGACAGCTGCAACACGGAAAGAAAACTTTTAGGAATTGCACTTGCTGTACTCGTTCCGAAGTCGTTTCGTTTCTATTCCCACAAAATTGATCTGTGCTTTGAAGCTCATTACATGTCACCCACCGATAAGTGTGTGTCTTGGGTGCTTAGCGGATTTTGTGACATGGCCTCAGGCCATCGCGACCCGCACACCGTGCTCCTAAGATGCGGCATGCCAAACCAATCATTTGCTATGCGGCTCGTCTTGAGCTCTATCGATTTTCACAGCCAAAAGACAGAAGTTATTAGCGCCTTAGAGGCGGTTGAGAGGGAGAGACAGGCAGGCAGTCGGACGGGCGGACGGGCGGACGGGCAGACGGGCAGACCTGGCGAATTGAAAAATCTAAATGCCGTAGAGCGTTTCATTACCAAGCTTCGTCGTGCAAGGCAGAAGCCTGATCTGGCGCCATTAGTCGGATTTACGGGTGAGCGTCCGATTGCATATTAACTCGAGTGTGCTGTACAGTACCTACTACAGCAGCTGAAACTTCGGCTTGGCTTCACTTATTGCAACAACATCAACTGACACTTCAGATGGCAGCGAGCGGAGTCGAGAGCCAGAAATGAAAAGCCAACGCAAATCCCAGAAAAGAAGCAGCATTTTTATTTTTGCACGCTTCGCTGCAGGATACAAATAAGGAAAGGGGGTTGGCAGGCAGTTGTTGGTAGTAGTTGGTAGTTGGCTCCGTCGGCGAAGCTATACGGCCCCGGCATAACTGCCATTGTGCTGGGGCAACGAAATGGCGAAATAAAACAAATAGAAATTTATTGCCTGGAATTTATGACAATTCTACTGGTTCTTGCCGCGCCAGCGCCACTGCCACTGCCACCGCCACCGCTTCCGTCTGCCCGCTGCACTCACGTTGCCTGCCACTGCATGTGGCCTGAAATCAAATGTTTAAACTTCAAAAAAGGCGAAGCACTCAGGGGGATATTTTATGGCTGGATCAGTGCAGGAAAATTGTATGCTAAGAGCATCTCAGTCGGGGCCAAATTAAAAGCAAATATTCCACTCAAGTCATGCATTTCAATAAAAATACACGAGTTGCCGGAGAGCGCCCCACTGGCGGACGGTATTCCCAATTTCTTTGCAATTACCCCATATTTACGGGTGGTAAGGGTTTAAAGTTGGGAGTGAAACATGATTATGGTCTTGCGACAGATTTAAATAATAGAATATTTACATGAAATTCCAGCACATTGTGTGGATGGAATATTTCTCGTTCACAAGCCAGACCTGGCTGACAATTATCTAGCATCGCCGGGGCCCTAAATGGTTTTTCATTTCGTCCTGGCGTCGGCAATGGTCCTGGCGCAGATTTGCTGGCACATGTTCAAGTGCGATTCCTTGGGTGTGCCATTTCTTTTTGTTTTTCCGCTTCTTCTTCTGCTGCTGCTGCTGCTGCTGCTGGTGATGCGAATGCGAATGCGGATTCTGCTGGCGATGGTCCTGCCAAGTGCCAAAGTTCTGCCATCGAGCGAGCACTTAAAATGCATTTTGCTTCTTGGCCGCTGCCCATCTTGCAGCTCCCATCTTGCATCGCCTGCGTCTAATTCGATTAAAATGTTGTAAATTATTGCACTTGCATCGCCTCGGCACCGCGTGTGTGTGAGCGAGCGAGTCGCAGCCATATTATATAATGCTTTATTGAATTTGCAATTCGAAGTGCGGGTATCCCCGAGTGGTAAAATGGAAAATGTGTTTTCAATGAACGTTTTTGTGCGTTCGCCCATAAATCTCTGCCGGCGGCCAGGCCAAAAAGGACACACCATATATAGTACGTATACGTACATATATAACACACAAAGCGCCGCCGCTCCTTAAGGAGGATGCAGGAGGATGCGGAATTGAATTGCAATTCCCTGGCATTGGCAGCCCAAAAGTGCTGGTGCGGGGCCATCGAATTGCCGAATAAATGCGTGTGGCCCGTAACTTAAAATCAATTTTTCCCCAACAGCAGCCACATCAGCAGGGAGCATGCATAATGCATTCGTTCATTTAGCCATTTACGCATTTAAAGTGTGACAGGAAGACACAACACGCAACACACAACACACAACGCGGCAAAAGGGCATCGGGACACAGGAAAATAGGACGCACATGGGGAATATCAAAATCAAAATTGTTTTGAGCCCGGCAATCAAATGTGGTAATTTAATTTATTGCTTATTGGGACAAGGGACAAGGAGCGAGGGCAGGCAGCAAGCAGCATCTGCCTGTGGCAAGTAACCGGAGCGAAGTAAATAAATAATTTCTCTCCGTGAGCTGCAGTCATAACCAGAAGGAGTGCTCCGGAATCAGAGCATTTGCCCAGGCAAATTGATATTAATGATTGTTTGCACAGAATCGCCTTACCTGCCAGCAGCAAGCCCTAACCAGCGTTCCTTGGGGATAGCATCGATATCTGCAAATATAAGAGTGATGGACAAACGGAAATTAGTGAAATATTCAGGGCTTACACATCCCTTCCTGCTGCTTCTGTATCTGTATCTGAATCTGAATCTGAATCGGAATCAGTTTTTTCAGCTTTTGTTGCGGTCAGCCATTGAAAAGTCAATCAACTCAATTACAAACAAATAAATATTTTAATTAAAAATCAATCACAATGCGGCGTCACGGAGCCTGACGCACCCTTCAGTGTGCGAAATTAAAATTCAATTAAGTGGCAGCGGGCAGCGGGCAGAGGGCTCTGCGATTTTAGCTGAGGTGTGCGAATATCACGCACTGCGATTATTCATGTTTCGGTGAGCAATATCCAAGAAAAATATTGCTGCGGCATAAATCACGGCATTGTTTTTAGATATTTGCACACCTGACCAGCCCCTGACCGGGGGGGACCCCCGTCCAGCGGCCCAACCTCCCGGATTGTCGCCGAAAAACAAGGATAAACGCCGGGCAGGGGCCGCTGCAGCGGCATAATTGTATGCGTGCACAATATTTATTATTTATCGCCTCGGACAGGGATAGGACAGGGCAGGGCAGGGCAGGGCAGGACAGTACAGGACGTTGTGTCCTTGCTGTCCGCTCGGTGGCTCGCTTGTCCTCGCCGTTGGCGATAATGGGCAGCAGCAAGTAACTTTTAATTTTAATTTAAAATGCAGTTTGCCGCTTCGGCTTGCGTGCAACGCACTGCCCCCTGCCCCTGCCCCCTCGCCCCAAGCCCCACTCTACTCGCCACCCTGTGCCTGTGTTTATTCACGAAATGAGTTTTAAATTAATGCGATTTTGTTATTTATGAGCGCAGCCAACGCGGCGTATACGCAATGTTAACTTAAAGCTGCCCATTGACTTGTGTTCCCATCTCCCTCCCTCGCCCGCAGACAGTGCCCTGTTTTCCGTCCCTTTCTGCTGCACTGCATCGGCAACGGCAACGGCAACACAAACAATTGAACTAATTTCCCAACAGGCCCTCGCTGCCTTTCGAATCGAATCGAATTGGTATCTAAATTGCAAACAAATCAATTGCTGGCCACAAACAGGAAATCACCAAACGCATGCAGCAGGGACGCACACCGAGAAAGAGAAGGTTGCCCAGCGAAGGACAGAGACGGACAGACCAAGAGACAGAGACAGAGAGAGAGAGAGAAGAGATGAGCCCTCGCAAATTGCATTTCATTTTCTGTCTGAGTTTAAACTCATTAAATATGCAATAAATATCCAAAGCTGCAAAGTGGAAATGAATACATTTGCTGCCTTGACACTGTGTCTCTACCCATCCAGCCCGCACAGCCCGCATCCCGCATCCCGCAGCTCTTGGCCCGATTCCCGATTCCCGACCCCTCAACCCTCAACCCTCACCCGCTCATTTGAAATTCTAATTGTTCGGAGAATCCATCAATGAAGCATTCGCCGCTTCGCTCTTCGCCTGCTCGCTCCTGCTCGCCGTCCGATTTACATTGGATTTCCGCAATTGATTTAAATGTATTACGTGAGTTGCCGTTCTGAGCTCTGAGCTCTTTGTTTGCCAATTGATAATAAATTGTAGCTGTCAGTAATTTTAATACCGTGTGTCTATCAGCCACGGCCACGCCGCCACGCCGCCACGCCCCCAAGTCAGGCCCACTTGCCGACGATTGATGTGTATGATGGATATCCAGCAGCTACACTTTGGGCGTTGCTGCTTGGTAACAAAAGTGGATAACGTGTTGTGGGAGCCTCGGGAACGAACAGGAGTCAATTGTTCGGCAGAATGGGAGCCATGAACAAATCTTCCAACGTTCGAAAAGAATAATCATTTTGAAACGTTAACTCTTAAAGTGTAAGACTTGTTCCGAAACATTAATTGCAAGGGTGGAACTTTCCACCTTGTATGCTAGTACAACTACTCAGCTTTTCCCTGCAGCTTTGTCCGATCCCGATCCCGATTGACTGATTGATGGCCCACACGGGTCCCCGGAGCAAAGTTTGATCCGGGTGGGGCACATGCAAATCGGCTGTGGCATAATTTTGGGGGTACGCAAGGCCAAGTTTCGGGCCGCGTCATGCCACGCACTTCCGCCGACGAAAGGCCGAAGAGCGAAACGTGGCAAGTTTGGAACTGTGGCACGCAACTCGTGGCGTGTGGCAGTCGGGTGTGTTAGTATGACAGCCAAACGCCTCGAGCGGCAAAAGTTGAAACAACTGAGGCAGGAGCTAACGCTTCGCTGCAGCTGCTACCGCCCTCGTCCTCGCCCTCGCCCTCGCCCTCGCCCTTGCCCTTGCCCTTGCCCTTGCCCTTGCCCCACCGAGGCACCAGCAGTTGCCACTGTCAGAGCCACAAGAACTGCTGTCTGTATAAATCCCGCCCCAGGCTCTGGACATTTCCGCTTCCGCCCTGCAAGGCAAAGCGTTCAGAGTCAACATTTAGCAAGCCATTTGATATAATCAATGATGTTGGCCGGCAACGCAAATAAACCAAGCGTAGCAGGCATGGAAATTGGACAGAGGACCGCCCCCTGCGGCATCTCTTATTTATAATCACTCACATCCGACCAGGGGCCAGGGGAGACGAGGCCGGCAAACGGGCGGCCAGGCCAAGGAAATGACAGGAAACAAAAAAAAACACAGACCGTCGGGAACGGTCAAGACTAGGATGTACTTGTTACTGGGCGAAGTAATACTACTACGAGATGGTAATCCAATTGACATAGCTTTCGATATTGGATCTGTTGTGCAACTCTAATGGAAAGTTGGTTTCTGTGGGGAGATGGGTTATTGGGCAAACGTTATACGAGTATATCCCCGTCGAAACGGAATGCCAGGTACTGATTCGGGGCCGATTTCGTTGGGCTGATTGGCAGAGGGCGCTGCTGGGCGTGGCGGGCAAATTATATGGCACTTTAATTTGCGTGTGTCCCGCTTGGGGGCGCGTTTAATGATGCGTGAGGGAGAAAAATCCACGAGCTGAAGACCAGAAACGAAAAAATGCTCGGAAAAACGAAAAAATGCTCGGAACACGGGATTCATAACACCGAAGGACACGTGCAAGCGAAGGGAAATTAATGGAGCCGAGAGAGGTCCTTACACAAACCAAGAGCTCGCACTAATTAAAACTGAAACGAACAACCAGATGCAAATCCCAATTCAAACAAGGCGCTTAGTCCTGCTGCGTGTCCCGTGTCCCGTGCCCCGTGTCCCTGCTCCGAAAAAACTGTCGCCGGCAAGCGGCGCCTTAGATCCTTTGCCGCTTTGGCCGCCCAAAACCCTCCGCTTTATGCAATTATGATAATAACAATGAAACGTAGTTGTCGTAGTCAACGCCTCTTTGTCTGCGAAAGCGGCAAAAATATGGCCGAAAGTAAATGAGAATGTTGCAGGCGCCGCTGCTGCTGCTGCTGCTGCTGCTGCAAAAGTTTTCGAGTGCATAATTTCGCAAAGAGCCGGAGAAGTGGGAAGCTGCGTTTGCTTTAGCCGAGGCCTCACACATAATGAAATAATTGCTGCGACAGCCTCCGAGAGTGCAGTGCAGTGCAGGCACCAAATGGCGAAGAAACGGAAGGAGATTGCCAACAATTTTAATATGGCCAAAAGAAAGTTTTCTTTGCCGGGCCGGGCCGGGCCGGGCCGAGACATAATTTAATAAGCAGTCTGCCGCCGCTGCCGCTGCCACTGCACTTCTCGCTCTCAATTTATGTGGCATGCGGAATATTCAATTTTCACACACAAAAGTCTCGGGCCCGACTGCCGACTGCTGACTGCCGCCTACCGCCTGCCGACTGCCGACTGCATGTGCGGATGGATAAATTTTTGGGCAAATCCGAAAACTTCTTTTCGAGCACATTCTTTTGCCGGGCTTAACTTAATTGCCGGGAGCTGTGTGGCTGTGTAGCTGTGTGCTGCGGAGACCGTAAACTTGAGCTTATTGGCAGCCAGATAAACTTGGCTTGTAATTGAGCCCCTTGGCCTGGGGCGAGCAGATAAAGGATATATAGTATCCCATCCCTGGGTGGCGGAGGAGAGGGCCGTTCGCAGCTAATAAATTGGCTGCGGCTGCAGGAACCTTACATATGCATTACATGTGTAATTTGTAACGAAATTAGAAGTTTGTTGCCGCATTGCTAAGGAGAAGGAGGAGGCAGCTTTTTTGTGCAGCTAGGAAATGAACTGAAACTGAAGATACAAGGAGTGCAGAGTGCATATACACAAATTTATAGTATACTGCGCTGCGCACACATTCCGCCGAGCCTCTTCGCCTCCTGCTACAGCAAGACAGATAGCAAAGTTGAGTCTCTGGCCAGATTAACTTGTAGCCGAGCAAACAGTGCGCTTTCCACCCAGTCGAAGAAATTGAAAAACTTTTCTTTCACTCGCTCTGCCCGCCCTGCCCGCTGCCTGCCCCACTGTTCTTCTGTTCTGCATTCTCATCCGTCAGTTGGCTGGGAAAATTGCTCAAAGGCGGGCAAAAAATGGAGAATGGAGCACATACCGATGCATCTCCGCCCCCGGCCACGCCCACGCCTGCACAAGCAGGAACATGTGTTGCTCAACGCCTCCCGATGTACGATGCACGTTATAGAGTACGTTTTCCCTTATCCTTCCTACACTCGCACCCGCACTCGCACTCGCACTCGCAATCGCACTCGTTCTCGTCTGTTTGGGTGCTGAAATTACACAACTTGACTGCTATAAAATTCAAATTAACTCCTGCTACTTTTTGCCTTGTCGGGCGCAGGACGCAGGACGCAGGACGCAGGGCACAGGGCGTGTGGCTCTCCTTTGTGCTGCTGCTTTATGTGGCAGCTGAGTGAGGGCGTGTGCGAAAAGTGAGCCCGGGCCCACTCTAATATGAAAAACGAAAACAAATCTTAATTAAAAATTATTGTTGACATTCGGCGCAACGCGCCCTGCACTTTCGCCCCGCCCCGCCCCGCCGCGGCGCGTCGGCTCGCACTTCTTTTGTGTGTTTTATGCATTTGCAGTCGGGGTCACAAAATACTATACCACTTTGCGCGGGTGGCACGAACACGTTTTGGCCAAAAAAGTATGCACGGAGGCAGCTTTACAAGCTTTAGCTTAAAAGTTAACGTACTTAGTGCCCTAAATGGTTCGCGTATACCTTTGCAATTAAAGCTCAACTGGCAATTTAACAGTTCGAGAGCTGCCCGCGAGTGTGTGGCTGCGTAATTCAGACGAGTGGGCGGCAAACGAGGCGGCGAAGCAATTAAAAAGCCAGCTAGCGCTTTCAACAAGTGTGCCAACGCCGCACCCTCTCGACCGCGCACCCTCGCCCCAAACAGTGAACAAATACGCCCAAAATGCGGCAAATACACGGGGACAAAAATGCGAATAAGAGGCCTAATGTTCCCTTATGGTTTTTATGGAATCCCAGAGGCTGTGGGAATTGCCTCAGGCAGGGCCGGGCCGGGCCGGGCCCAGGTAAATATTTGATGACATGCATAAGGTAGGCGCCTCGGAATTTCGTCATAATTTTCATGCCGGCCGCAGAAACTGCTCCCCCGGGTGGCATGACTCCATGGCCACCAGCCACCAGCCCAGACTCAGCCCCCGGCCAAAATAAATTGAGTAATGGCTCCGTAAGTATTCCGGGAATCATTCGATTTGGACCGGGGACTCGCCAGCAAAAGTCAATTAAAGTAAAGCGCTACTTCCAGTGGCGCACGTAGCTTAAAGTGGCAATGTGGTAGCCATTTTGAATTTTAAGTCAGCTCCTGATTCCCCCACCGCCCCTCCCCTCCCCTCTCCCATCGCTTTCATTCCCTTGGCGAGTTGGGGCAACTCGAAAGTTTTGTTGCAGCAAAAGTTTTGTTTAACTTTGTTACGCTTCTATTTTTTATGTGATATTAAGAACGCGTTTAACCCCCATCGGCCCCCGCCACCACGGCAGCATGCTCGCTGTATAAATACACACTCTACTACATATACATTAATATATATGTATGTATACTTTGGAGGAAATGTAGGGCGCACTGTCGCATGCAAATAAACATTCAATATACAAGGGACAAACAAGTTTTGCTTGTTTTCGAGGTGCCCTGGCTTTGTCTTCTGTCTTCGGGGGGTTCAGCTGAGGCTTCAGCTTCAGCTTCAGTCTGTTTCTGGCTGTCCTTGTCTTCAATTGGTTTTTATCACTGCATTTTGATTTTCTTCCTCAATGAGTTGCTCAATTGTTTGGCTTGTTGCAGGCAGTAACCAGCAACTAGCAACTTGCAACTAGCAACCCAGCAACCAGCACAACTTGCAACCTGCAACTGGCAACTGGCAACTCGCAACTGAAGGAGCAAGTTTGCTTTTATTGCATTGTCGTGCGGTTGCAAAGTCGCCGAAAGTATGCTTTTAATTTTGCTGCTTGCATGTATAGTATCTTTGCTGCTTGCAGATACTTTCCGTAGCGGCAGGAGGAGGGGACCCACCGCCGAAAACTTAAGCCATTTCGAGTGGCGAGGAAAAGTTGCAGCTGATTAGGCGGTAAATTATGTGTCACCCAAAATGCCTCACCAGGTGAGATCAATTCCATGGCCCGACTTGGCGACTTGGCAACAAAACTCATTAAAAGACGAGAATCCGAGAGTCCGGGGCTCGGGAACTCAAGAACGTGTGTCGATGGCTGGCTTAGGGTGCGAAGCTCATTAGATTTCCCGCAAGTTGCGGCATTAAAAACCGAAACTATTACGGGCGGCAGACGACGACACGCATCGTGTAATTAGTCTCGGCACAAAACTGGCAATTGCCCGATAAAAGTTTGCCGTCTTCCGGAAGCTACATCTAATTAAATTTAATTGCCAACTAAAGCCGATAACTACTAATGAATTATTTAGCACTGGAAGGGTTGCAAATAATAAAAACATCCATTGAAACCATAAATAGAACGGTCGGGGGGCCAAAGCCATTTGAATGGAAAACTTATTTCCTTATACTCGTACATATATATTTTTACGCAGTGCAGCGTAGTGGCGCTAAAAGAAATACAATATTTTTCCGCTCTATTGGCTCGCAAGTGCCTGACTTTGGTTTGCTTTCGCTTGGCCTGGCCTAAGCGGCAAAACTTTTCCACGGGCGGCTTTTCCGACCTGCCTACTACCACTGCCTAAAGTGCACATAGCATCGGGCGACCTTCGGTGCAGTGTGAGAAAACGTGCACCTTGCCTCGCGTTGCGAGTGGCACGAAAGTTGGGTGCAAAAAAGAAAAAAAAAGAAGGAAAATTGGCACGAGGCAAACGGAACGGAACAGAACGGCGAGAGGAGAGCCGGGGGTGCCGGGGTGCCGGGGTGCCGGGGGTGGCCTTGCAGTTTTTCCTTAAGCCCAAATTGAAAACTCCTCGGTATGGATTTATTTGCATAATGCAATGCTAGCGAATCGAGTCAAATGGAAACCGGGCTCGGGTTCATCCCAGCAGGATACCTACCCAAAAATGCACCGCATCCTCTCCGCTGACAACTTGCGTTTGTTGATTCGCGAGCGTGCTCGTATTTTACATAACAATTGCAGTTGCAGTCCTCTTTTTGTTGCATATTTTCTGCTTTTGGCCCGGCCCCAGGGAGATTGGAACACAATTGATTTAAATGTTTGCGCACATGTTTCGAGCAGGAGGAAAAGCATGCGAAAAAATGAAAAAATTGCCGAAACTTCACTGAGGGACCCCCCCAACGTAATATTATGCAAAATGGCAACAGAGGCGACGATGCGGATGTACGGATGCCGGTGCTGGTGGCGATGCCGATGCCGATGCCGATGCAATTGTCGCAACATGTCGCCCCGGGCAGGAGTTACTGGGCTTGTCGTAGTGGCTTTCCACTGCAGTTGCATGGGCACGACGGCGTCAACAACATTTTTCCAACTCAATTACCCGGCCAGCCGCGACGTGTGCGGCATTTGAAAAAAGTCAAGAGTCTCAAGCGGCCAAAGATGCCAGCGATATTGAATAAAAGTGGCAGGCGAAGCAGCACCGGTCCTCACCAGTCCTCCCCACATCAGGAATTTAAAGTTGCCTTACTGGTTAAGGCACCCGGCTCCCTTGATTTCGAACATACTCGTATTTCCAATCGAAGCAGTTTTAATCAAACTAGAGACCCCCAAGACTGCAACATCTGCTGCCCTGCCATTCGGCTCGCAGGTAGGGATGCAATTTAAGCTGCACTTTATTCGCTAGCTGAGCCACGTGTCCTCCACATCTCCACATCTCCAGATCTCAACATTATTTGCCTGCCACAAACACAAGACAGTCAAACATTCAGGCAGCCAGATAGATGCACACAAACAACACCTTGCACTAATAAATAAACAGAGCGATGGCGTAGGAGTAGGAGCAGGAGCAGGAGCAGGAGCAGGAGCACTCCAGCTCCCACTGGCTAATCACTCATATAAATAAAGCCCCCATCAAACAAAGGCACACCTGCAGCTGCAGGCAGTCAGGCATCCAGGCATCCAGGCACCGAGGCAGGAAATTCAGGATATTCGCACAGTCTCCGTGTAACCCAGTTAACCCTTCTCGCTGCCGTTTGGCATATGTAAATTATGACAGTGCCAAGTCAGGCACTTAACTCGAATCCCTCTCTGTGTGCGCCTGTCAGTCAGCCAGTCAGGCAGTCAGGCAAGCAGGCAGCCGGAATATTTGTGCTCAGACCCCGCATCAACATCAACAACATCAGGCGGGCGCATCAGGACATCAGAGCATCACAGCATCGGAGCATCAGGAGCAGCAGATGCATCCTCGCCTGCTGATTACAAAAGTCAACTGGAGCGGGCGCTCTTCTGCTCCCCGACAACCACACTTTGCGAGTGTTTGCTGGTTGCACTCGAGTGGGCAAATACTTTATTAACACATTTTTTTTTTTGGCCAGAGTGCATGCAGGGAAAGAAAATGGGTGCTAAAAATAGAAAGGCATGGCCAATGGCAAATGCTATAGGTATATTCTGTTCAAATTACTTTTGCTACTACAGCTACTTTGTTAAATTGAATTTCAGGCGATTGCGACGGGGAAAACAGAAGCTGCACCTAGTTTACGGTTAATGCTTTGGCCTAAATGTTGCATGCATTTCAAGGCCGACACCCAAATCTCCAAAAATGTATAATACATTTGAGTTCTACGAGTAGAATAGATTTTTTCTCCTGGTGCAGGCCACCTAATGAGCAGCTTTTCTGCCAGCATTGCTTTTCGAGTGCTTGCAAGTGTTCTTTGGCGTAGTTGTAAGCCGAAACTTAAACATTTTGCACAGAGAGGGGGCTAGTGAATTATAATTGAAACAGAAAGAGCCAATGATGGCCTCAGGGTGCCCAAGAGATGGCTTCGATGGCGGAGCCAAGGACCCTCGAGTTTCTGGAGGGGCCCCTTAAGAAAATCCCTCACTTTGCCTACTTATTCCTGCCTCCAGATCAATTCTGTCAGCTGCAACTACTGTTTGTTTTCCACACCTACCCCCTACCATCCTACCATCCTGCCATCCTGCCATCCTGCTATCCTGCGACCCCTGAATTGTTGTCATATTTTTTGATTGCCATTTCTGTTCGTTCATGAGGCTTGTTTGCATGTGGGCCACGCCCACGGCGCCTCTCGAACCGAGTTCGTGTCATTTTTTCGAGGGCAATCGGTTGGCGTCGCAGGCAGTTAATAGCAGAGCTGACGGGCAATATCGCCTGACTCTGTATCGGGATGTCTGTCTATATATCAATCCCATCTGTCTATCCGACCATCTAGCTATCTAGCCATCTATCTATCCATCTGCCCGCCTGTCTGTCGCCTCGCCCTGCGATCCATCCTTCTCATTTGTCGGGTCATGTTGATTTCTGACATAATATTGACAGCTAAACAAATCCAATTATGCCCAACTCCATTCCCGTGCCGTGCCGTGCAGAGCCGAGCCGAGCGGAGCCGAGCCTTTAATTTCCCACACTTTCCGGCTTTCAATCCTTGAAGCTCCTCCTCCTTCTCCTCTCCTCCCTGTTGCTCACTCGAGCGCTTTAAACGGGGCATTAACTGCTGACCAGAAGGAACAGAAGGGCCAGCCAGGGCCGGCACGGGCGACCAAGGACTGGCAAGTACCTCTTCCGCCCAAACCTTCGCTCTTTTGCGGAGGTGTGCAATTGAATTATTGCACCCAATGCACAAATACCAACACTCTCGGCTGGCAGCCATAAATATGAAATTTTCAGCACGACCAAGGCATCGTGCGCCTAAAAGCAGGCAGCAGGCAGCAGCCAGTAGCCGGCACCATTTGGTTGCGAAGCCCGGTCCGCTTGCCTCCGTCTCTGTATCTCTGTGCTGCAACCATTTTACGGTTTATTTTTGGGCATTGAATGCAAATATTGGCATAAATTTCGGGCATTTGCGGTCACAGCAGCAGCAGCAGCAGCAGCATCAGCGGCAGGAAGAGGAGCTGGGATATGTGGCTCTGCATTGTTTGTCTGACTGACTGACGGACAAACGGACGGACGGACGGACAGACGGACAGAATGCTCCCGGATTTTTGGTTATGGATTTGACTTTGTGTTTGCCAGGCAGCCAGGCGGTCAGAGGGATGTTTGTGTGGCCACACAGCCCAGTTGAGTCGCTTCAGTTGAAATCAATTGGCTTTTGCTACAAATCCTCGACCACACTCTATCCGTCAGCCACCCCACCCTCAGCCCCTCCCCCGCTATCTTGTGGTTGTATCTGTGCTGTGGCAACAAATTTAATAACATCTACATGGATGCCAAGTGATGGGGAAAAGCACAGTGCACGGCAAGAAAATTATAACCAAACATGGTTGCAGAGGCACAGCAAGAGCGAGATCTTGAGCAGAGCCTTTGCCTTTGTCGATAAAAATGAAATGCAATCGAAAATTTGCATTTGATTTTGTTATCCCACAACCAGTTGCTGTGTGTACCCTAAACGTTAATGGCTAAATTGTAATCAAACTTCAACTACGATTCGATTCGATTCGATTCGAAACAAGTAAACAAGATTATTTCCTAATATTCCATCCAATGTTACACAGCTGACATGACAGGCAGGCCGGTAGACGGTAGCCGATAGCCGGTAGACGGTAGCCGGTAGACGGTGGGTGGCTAGGGGGTTTGGTTTCTTTCTGTGCAACCGACTTCGGCTTAAGCTTGTCATTGGCATATGTTTGAGTGTGGCCAGGCCGGCAAACTTTAACTACTTGAACAGCACGGAAACTGGGACGGGGCTGGGACGAGGCTGAGAGTGGGAGTGGGGGGATGTGTGGGGGGAACGCTGAAAACTAGAGGAGGGATATATCACAAGACCCGGGCAGGGTCCTTCTTCTCCTGCCGCCTTATCCACACATGCGTGTGATTTATGTGCTTGTTTTTGGCTGCCTGCTGCCGGACATTTATCAAAAAGGAGAGAGGACAAAGCAAGCAAAACAATGGAGAACACACAACAGTGAGGACACTGAGCAGGACCAAGCCGGGAGGGGACATCAACTGACAAGCAGATTTTTCAGTTAAATTTACTTAGGCCTCCCGATTGCTCCAAGGAGTGGGTGTGGGAGTGGTGTGGCTTGGTTTATTTAGTCCGTGTTTAAGTTCCGCCCAGGCGTCGCCCTCCTGTCCGAGTCCGATTTGATTCGATTCGATTCGATTCGCTTCGATTTCGATCTGTGTTCGCCCCGGTTCAAAGTTCAATTAAGCGCACATTTGTGGGCTGATTTCGATGTTCTCGTTAAGCCCTTCGCCTGCCATTTTGGGGCAAACATATAAATTTGCTTGCAAACACACACAACAGACAAAGGCCACCCACCCCCGCTTTGGGACTCAACACCCGAAGTTTGTCTATCTGCGGGCTGCCCCGAATCAATAAATTAAATGCCCTCGATACCCGACACCGACACCGATCCCACAGATTCCGGCGCAGTAGTGCCACTGCTGGCCTTTAAAGTTGTGCGCGCCGAAAAAAGTTTTGCCTATTTCGTTGGAACCTCCTTTTTTAATCCTTTTTTTGTTTTGGGGTTTTCAGCCCGTAAATGGTTGACGGAAATTGGCAAAAACATCAGAAAACTTTTGGTGCCTCAAACTATGCTAATTTCCGACGTGGCCATTGTCTGGTATTGTTGTCTGCCATGGACCCGGGCCCGGCCATGGGAATTATAAATTTAGCCTCACAAAACTAGAAAGTGGAAATCTCCTCGCACATATCTTGTGGCCTCACGAATGGATTAAAGTAAAAAGTTCGCACGCCCCGGGGGTGTTGAGGCAATCCCAAGGGACTGGCTCTTATTAATCAATAGAGCCTAAAATAAATCGATAAACAAGCTAAAACAATCAATTCACAAAGGTCATGGAGGGATAAAAAGCCCTTAGGGATAAAAACAACTAACAACTAATTATTGGAACGAATTGGGCTGAATGTGATAAAAAATTTAAATGGCCATGTTGTGTTGGCCAATGGCCATTTTACTATTCAACCTATTCCCCTGGATATTTGACTGCCTCTTGGCGTTAATAAATCTCTATTACGAATAACGTTTCAGCGCCTTCAGCCCTTTTGTGGCTTTATTGTGCGCAGAATTATAGTATACTCCC
Source organism: Drosophila ironensis (assembly GCA_021223825.1). NCBI lineage: Eukaryota > Metazoa > Arthropoda > Insecta > Diptera > Drosophilidae > Drosophila > Drosophila ironensis. Next base: position 186,356 of record JAJJHQ010007619.1, on the reverse strand, counting down.
CTGCCGATTATCCTGGGCCCGTTCTGGTCCATTTTGCAAGATGGTTTCGGGAAGTCTGCTGTTTGTTGTTGTGGTAACTCGACCACCTACTATACAACCCTCTGCTTTGAGCTGCCAAAGTGTGGCGTAAATTGTAAACTCAATCCGCGCACTCTGGCCTTGAACACATTTTAATTAGCTATCACGTCCGCGTGCCATGCCAACAGCTTAACCAGCCACCTGCACACCCCGTCCCACCCCACTCTACCACTCTTCAGCTCCAAAGCTCTGCCGCTCTTTATATATTTTCCTTTTCCCGGCCCTGTTACCAAGGCGTCGCCTTTCAGGATTCAAATTCTCCAGCCCCCACCTGCCCGGCTCCCCCTCCGATTTGCAGTTAACAGTCGAAAAGAGTGCTACAGATTTGTTTCGTTACGTTCGCTTCCTGCCTTCATTTATAGAAAAGCTACTTAGACACGACTTTCAGCCTGGTCCTGCGGACAAGGAGCGCAGCCAGCAGAGCAGAGCAGAGCCAGGGAAGAGCAGAGCAGAGGACAACAATGGCAAGCGGAATGAAAGCAGCCAGCCAGTCCGACTGATGTTTAGTTGCAAAACAATTAAGCTGAAAGCAAAGCTGTGTATTGAAGTGTAGCTGTGAAAGGAAGGAAGCTCGGTCCGAAAAAGGAGCGGGCGAACGCAAAAAGGACGAAGGCCGGGCATTGAAAATGCAAAGGGAGCAAGAGGCGCAAGGATACCCGGGCCGACTGATTGATGGAGATGGAGATTTTCCGACATTAGCATTAATAGAGCGGCATTAATTCTGCGGCCATGGCGGTAAACTTAAAGAGCAGTTTCACCGCCTCCGCCTCCGCCTCTGCCTGCTGCCTTCTGCCCGGCGTGGGGCCTTCCTCCTTCGCTCTGGCAATTATCCGGAACAGGAACCTATATTAATTTTGCAGGCCATGCTGGGACGAAAACTTGGCGCTTCCCTTTAAAATGCATGCGAGAGGAGTATAAACCCATTAAGGAGACATACACAGGATGGCTTCCTGTTTCGTGAGGAGCACTTGACAGGCACCTGACTTTCGAGCAGAACAAATGTTTGCATATGTCGGCCCAGCTTGTTTCTCGTCCTCGTCCCCGTCCCCGTCCCCGTTCCCATTCTCGGGCTCCGCCTTGCATAAATAATTAATTTAAAGCATCCTTTTAGTCGCCTTCCCGTAAAACTGTAGACAAAACTGCTTAAATATGCATAATTACCTGAAGCGTCCGACAAGATCCTGGAGTTAAGTTGGCAAAGGATTCTAGCAGGACGAGAAGTCATCCATTCCGGAAGAGCCGGGCCAGGCTTGTGCGCTGTGGGCTGTTGGCTGTTGGCTGTGTGTGCTCCTGCGTGTGGGCCCGCTCCTGCAAAGTAAATCGGAGGGTATGGGCCATAAATTAGTTGTACTCATAGGGCATATACTCATAAGAGCGAGCGCAGAGTTTACACAATTGTTGCATACCTTAGAGCCCTTGCAAATGCTAAATTAATTGCCCCACCAACTGCCAACCTGCCAGTGGAGTGGCTCAATAAAAATCAGTTTAATGTGCTGCTAATTCCCTTTAAGTCAGTCACTCACTCAGTTACTGCGGGGGACATCACGCAATCTTGTCATGAAGGGGCCCCTCCCCCGTTCTAGCCCATTTCCATTTCCATACCCATTCCCATAAATATAATTACAATAATAAAGGAAATATTTACAAGAATTGTAAATACCTCGAGTCGGGGCGAGTCGACAACTCGACACGCACGTCCTCAAATTAATAAACTCCAATTGGAGCCATTCCAGTACGTTCCCCCCTTTCCGCGCCAGACTCTGGGCGGCTGTCCTGATTGCCGGGGCTTCCTGACGAGCGTGTGAGCCCGTAAAGACTTCCTGCCCCACGGCCCGCCAGGACCCGCAGTGCGTGTGGGAGCCTCCCCAACCCGCAAATAGGATGTGAAGGCTGATAGTATGATGGCAATGATGGCAACGACAGCGCAAGGATGGCAAGGCAATAAGGATAAGGACAGCCCGTCTCGAAAGGCACAGCTCGTGTCGAACTGTGACAGTTTCCGCAGTTGCGACTGTTACTTTTAATGGCGTCCTTCCCCGAAATTCCTTTGTGCATAATTGCATTTTCCTGTGCTTAATCCGCCTAGAGATTTTTTAAAAGAGCCTGCACAGCGGAAAACAGGAGCGATAGGGAGAAATGCTCATATGCGCAAATGCTAGCTGCCGAAACGAAAAAATTTCCCAACTGGTGTTGGCTATGCAGTGGTGGATCTAAAACCATTAAGCTGTGAGCCAATCGGGAAACTACTTATCAAAAAACTACTAATCAAATTCTTAGACATCAGCAACAAATAAGCAAATAATTAATTATCTATATGCAGCCACAAATACATGGAATGTGTCATGGAATATTTTTCGCTTTATGACACATCCCATGTCGCGTACTAAACATTGTGAATTTAATTGAAATTTGCACACCCTTATGGATAACAAAGTCAAGACAGTGTAAATGAAATTATAAACAACGCATTTCGCCGCACTCTTTTAGTGTCATACTCAAACTCGCACTTGTGGCCACGGTAATATCGTGATTAAACTGGCCACACGCCACAATGTCATCAAATAAAATGTAGTTAAGAGGTTAAGTCCACTTGACAGCAGTTTGGCCTCGGGGCGTGGTATTTCACTCGGACAATGGCTGCTGAGATCCAGCACGAAATTTATGATTAAACCAGAGCCAAGCGAAGCCGAAAATCTGCGAGTTGGCCGAAAGGTAAACCTCTCTGTCTCCGGCTGGTTGACTGGCTGGCTGGCTGGCTGGCCGGCTGGTCGGTCGGTCGGTTGGTTGCCCACTGGCTGTATGCTAAAGAGATCAGTGCCTACAATGGACGACGGCGTTTACCGCAGGCCAAAGTGGCACACTTAAGTGAATTACAAAGGCGGCCATGGGGAGAGGCCCTGCCAGCAGGACTAGTACGGAGCATGGGAGGCAGGAGAAGCAGGCGGGGACCAGTCAACGCGTTGACAGCCACAACAAGCGGCTTAATCGCATTAGTGCGCCAGGAAGGGAAAGGGCGCCGGGAGTGGGAAAATTGAGGTGCCGCCGGAGTGGTGCGAACTGTGAAAACTGATTGTGCGGCGCCTCCAGCTGCGGGAAAGCCTCAGCTCCATTGTGAGCCCTACTATTTATACAAAGGGCCAAAGCCAGCTGGAAACAGGCAGCTACAGTTTCGAGGCAAAGGGAAGAAGGAGTAGCAGCAAGAGCTGCAGGACTTGGGACAGAAACAGGAACAGCAACCGGCAATCGGGTCGGGGACACAAAAGTTCACGGGCGGGGAAGGAAATAAAAAAATTCGTATTTATATTACACAAAAATGTTTTTTCCCAGGAGTCTGAGTCTGAGGCCCGAAGCCTAGGCAGTCACAGTCGCAGCCGCAGCCGCAGGCAGAAGGCAGAAGTAGCAGAACTAGAGCTGGGCCTCACCCCAAAAAAAGCAATTAATCTACGACACAAGGCAAGGACCAAGGCCCTGAGGAGGGAGCGCTCGGCAATCGGCAAGCGAGAGGGGCGCTGCAACAGAAACAGGACTAAAGGCTAAGGCCAGAAGGGCAAAGGCAAAAAGTGCTTATTCCTGCTTCCTGGCAGCAAATCCAATAACTTATCTTGATTTTATGGTTATTTCAACAAAGGCCGGAAGTTGTAGGTGCAGCAAGGACGAAGGACACAGGACACGACCTGGTTCGTTGGTGAGGACGAAAGTGCGGGCGAGGCTAAGACCGAGGACGAGGACGAGGACGAAGCCAACAACGAGAACGAACAATTGGCGAAAAGTTTTGTGGCGTCCAGTTTTGCATTTTGCACTTGACATGTCATTGTGTGTGCTTTTGCGAAGCGAGCGGGCACTGCGTCAGGGAAGGGACAGGGAAGGGACAGGCGCAAGGATCTGACAAGGACTCTCTGTCTGGCGGCTTGCAACTGCAATTGACATATGGCTTCTTTTCGGCTCTTCTCTGTGAGCTGTAAATTTTAAATGAAATATTTTATTGGAAGCATGCTACAAATGTCCTCCACTTGTCCGATTTCCCACAGAGCACACACAGCGCTCGACCCAGGTGATGGGCGATTATTGACTTTGTCACCTGGCCACGCCCCCTAAGCTGACATCAACAAGATTAATTGAGTCAGTTCCGAGTGCGGGCGGGCGGGCGTGCGGGCAAGCGGGCGTGCGTGCGTGCGTATGCGTATGTCCGGCGTGCCTTTGACATTTATGAGCCGTATAAATCTTGCGAGGGATGCCGCCTTACATTTAAGTGCAACATAATTCGCCTGCCACTTGCCAGTCCGCCGCTAATTGATTGGACAATCCGGAAGACCACTTAAAGCGCCCCGAGATTAGTCGGGGATTAGCCTTAAAGAGTCAACAAGTCCCCGAGAGCCTTTTCAATTAATATTTAAATTCGCCGGCCCTTCCCCGCACCATTCCGCACCACCCGGGTTAATAATCAAATTATTTTTTATGCAGCCTCTGCCAAGTACAGCGTCAATTACAAGTTGAGATTGAAAAGCGTGCGGGGACTTCCTGGGGGTTGCCAAAAAAGAACCCTAAACGGGAGGTAAAAAGCGGAAAAGCGGGGTGGATAAGCAGCTGCCAGCAGCAGGGAGCACACAGCCAAGCAGAAGATAGCAGGCCGCTGATAAAGCTTTTTGTTATAGAGCAACTTTCCGGGCTGAGAGATAAGCGGAAACTTTTCCTTATTCGTTTTTCTTTTCTGCTTCTTTTTTTTCTGGCAGCCATTACATATTCATTAAATTGGAACTCAAAATGTAAGAGGCAGAAGCGCGAGGCGTTGAGCTGAAGCTGAGCTCAGGGCGCAGCCATTTCATCTAATTGGTAATGGGACAGGCGCCACTTCCGCGCCACTTCCGCGCGTCTCCCCGAATCTTCCCCAGCGAGTTTTATATTTGCGTGCCAAAATAATTGAAACAAGCTCAAAACTCGTTTTCACCGCGAAATGACGCAACCCGGACGCCGGAGTTGTCCCTTGCAAGTGATCACAGCTCAGAAATGATGTCAGGTCTGGCAAAATGCGAGACAAAGTGGAAAAGATGTTGCACTTGGAGACACTAAACCCCAACGTTGAGAGCTTTGACAACCAACATTACACAGGTTTCGCATAAACTCTTTTAATTAAGAAGCTCTTGAGCATCGTGAGGAATGTTCAATTGAAATTAGGCGCCAAGTTGAATCAAACAAAAGCCTCCCCTCCCCATCGCGACTTAATTATTTTGCAGAGTTAAGGCGACGGCATAAATTGCTGCTGGCCTGAACCACTAATGGTCAATATTTTCTAATTAAATGCAATTAATGCTCTCTCGTGGTTTTTCCGCCGCACATAATAAAACTGAATAAGCGCCTGAATGCGATTTAAAGAGCGCAACGAAAACCGCGGAAAGCCATGCGAATGCGGGACCCTCACAAATAAATCATACGCCATGTTGTCACAGATGTTTTGCCGGCGATTATGGTATACACACATGGTTTTTTTTGCATAATATCTTTAAAGTATAGAAATGATGAGCCGGAAAATAAGCAAATGCAAAATGTTGTGGAAAATATTCACAAAAGCCCTGATCAAAAAGTCAATTTAATGTCATCAATATGCATGCAAACAGCAATTGCATAAAAATAATAATTTCCAACTGGACGGTTGGACGTATGGTCGGTTGGTCGGTTGGCCGGTTGGCCAGTTGATTTAAATGCATGTTGACGAAATGCACCGGTTAGTTTGGCTTAAACATACATAAATGCACAAACAGGAACGTATTTGGCATGACATTATATTTATGGGTACACAATTGAGCGTAAAAGCGGAAGCTGAGCACAAAATGGCCACAATTAAACAATCAGCACAACAATTACAATTGTCGACGCACTATCACTGACAATGTTGTTAGTTGGCATTAATTTATTGGTATTTGACCGGGGCGACAATTAACTTTTCAATAAACTGGACTGCGCCTGGACAACAACGTGTGGGCGTGGGCGTGGGTGGGGGTGTGGGTGTGGGTGAGGGTGTGGATTCGCGGAATGATGCTCGGGATTTTGGGGAATTTATGGCTGAAGTTTTGGGGGACCAGAAAAATCAAGGCAGCACAGCAAACAAACATTCGCTCGCTCGTCTTTATCGCTCTAAATGTTTGCACGGAAACGGAAGGCGCAGGTAGGGGTAGGGGATGCAGGGACTGCTCTCCGTATGATTGATATGTTAATGCATCACGTATACGCCGCGTGTGCCGTCATCTTCAACTGCCTCCATCATTTGCATATAGACATAATATGCAAATATCTGCCGCAATCTCACTCGAAAGCCATGTGCTCCGGGGGATGCGGAGCAGGCGTCGAGCGTTGGGCGTAGGGAGCCGGGAGCCGGGAGCTAAAAGCCAGAAAAGTATCCGGCAAGTTGTGAATACGCTGCAGATGTTGACAAAATGTGTGTAAGCATAAATTTATGCATGCGCCACATTGGATAAACATTTTCCACCATCCAACCAAGCGACCCGGCAACCAAACAACGGAGCCAGCTCGGCGAGTCCTTTGAATTGGCTTATTAGACGGTCGAGTCCTTTTAACGAGACGCGAACCTGGAAATCCTGGTCTCTGCGGCTGACACATCCTCTGAAATTCCACTGCCGCTACAATGTTGCAGTGTTCGTTGCACCGCTCCGCCCGGTATCCTGCTTCGGGATTTACAGCACCTCTCCCTCTCCCTCTCCTTCTCCCTCGCCCGGCACCGCCTCAGTGTCCTGGCGATTTGCACTGATTTGTTGGCCCCGCCGACAGTCCATTGGCCTGCACAGCCAGGGGCAGGGTCTTTGGGTTAGCAAACAAACAGAAAACAGAAATAGAACTCGTGGACACAAAATAAAAAGCCGCCACACACAAAGGGGCTGAGCTTTGCTTTCATGTCCCGGCTGGCATATGTCCGTTGTCCTTCTGTATTAGCGGTGCTGTTTCCCATTTCTTTTTTTTTTTTCTATTTTGTGGTCCCTAGCATTTCCTTTTTTTTTGCTAAGCTGATTTGGGTGCCATTGCTTTTTTGTCGCTACAAATGGGTGTATGAGCGGTATTTGGGCCTTTTGTTGGCTAGAGCGCCCTTTTGTCGGCAACAATTGATTGATTGATCGAACGTTTTGATAAGTGCTGTCTCTGTCAGTGGGTTAGTCTCGAAATCCCTTATGGACTTCAAGGAGAGCGAACCGGCCCAGACAGAACACTCGAAGGCAGGCACTCGAGGCCAGTCGGAGGCCCTCGACAACTTCCGGTTGAGACACAGAAGAAAGAACTGCACTGCACTGCAGTGCCGCCTCCACTCGCACTGGCACTCGCACTCGAAACGGATTTCCTTGTTGTGCACACCGCCCAAATAACAATGTGGCAGCCCTGGATGGCGGCGTCCTGCTGGCAAACCTGCGACGTCTTGGCGCAGACTTCAATGCACAGTCGCCTCGCAATTAGCACGCATCAATAGGCACGCTCCTGTTCTCCAGCACTCGGGCACAAAGCGCCTCAAATGGCTCAGGCGAATGCTAATAAAGTGGCGAACAAAAGTCATCTACCTCAGGAAAGTGCACTGCTCCAAAATGCTATTTGTTTGCACAGAAACGAACATGTTTGAGTAAAAATTTCCAACTTCAGTTGCCCATAGAAGTACATAATTTGTAATTGAAATGAAATTAATTACAGACACTAAAGTAAAACCATATTTCCCAATTTCGAAATGGAATATACCTGGCATGCCGCGATTTCTTTTCTATTTTCCTCCGATTTTCCCTTTGTGTGCTCTCTTAATTTTCCCCCAGCCTCCCGCTTGCCACTTTCACACATGCCAAGTGCCATAGATCATAGTCAGCTCCAGCTGAGCCAAAAACAACAAAAAGCATAAAAGATATATAGAATGTATGTAGTGTGCTGCTGGCAGAGGAAAAGAACATTGAGTGTGTGGCAGGCGGCACTACAGTACAAACAAGCTTGTTCCCAAGTTTCGGGCGTGTGTGTGGCAGCCACCGCAGGTGGCACAGCAGGTTGGTGGTTTCGGCCGAAAGTTTCGCCACAATTAATGCGAATGTTGAATATGTTTAATTGTCGACAAGCATGCCATAACATGCCGGCGGAAAAAACCAACCCAAGACACACTCGCCGACCGAGAGAGGGGAATGCAAATTTCCTTGGGATAAAGTTTCGCGCTTCCCGAAGGACACAAGCGCCTTCTGGAGCGCAGCAAATTGCTAGTTTCGGCAACTCATTTTGGCCTTTTTCTCTGCCATTTTACTCGCTGTCAGCTACAAGTATTTCGTGTTCAAAAGCGTGCAAATTAGGGCGGGGACACGGGGCCACGGGGATCGAGAGAGAGAGAGCGAGCCGGGAATAATTACGTTCCGGGAATTTAAGCGCTCCAGCGTCCGTCCAGCACTGGCTTAAAGAGTCTAGTCCGGGGTTAGGTTTAATTTACAATCAATTACGGCGGATCCTCCTCCTCGCATTGTTAACCTGTCCGACACATTTAAATGCAATTTAATGCAATTTATGGGCTTCATTGGGGTTGCCCCCCGTCCCCGTCCCCGTCCCCGGACCATGCTCCACAGCCCACCACACTTATCCCTCGATCCTGCTAGGCCACAGCATGCTTTATTATTATGCACGAGCATATGCATGCAGGGTACGGCGAACAACGACTCTTATTAAAAGCGGAAACAATGCGCACTTCCGCTTCAATTGTGCGTGCGAGTGCCTACATGTGTGGTGTGCTCGGGATTCGGGCTTCCAGGATTCAGGCTCTGCTGTCGCTGCCACTGCTGCTGCTGCCACTGCTGCTGCTGCCACTGCTGCTGCTGCTGCTCGAGCACGCAATGCGAAATGGGGCGAGGTTTCGCCTTATTATTCATGCCGCTGCTGCCACAGCTCCCGTTGTTGCGGCTGATAAAACTTAACAATTTATAGCGCCCGCCTCCTTTGACCAGGAGTGGGCGTGGCCGCCCGGCGTACAAAACACTTGAATGCACTCAAATAACGAGGCCCATAAATAAACAAGAGTTCAATTAATAGGGTCAGACCACGTTGCGTATACGCAACGGAAAAACACCAGCCGGGAGGAAATCAGTGAAACAATACGGGCGGCGTACGCAGCCCGTTTAATATATATGGAATAAACTGAACATATCAAGTTTCCCAACTGGAACTCCTCCAAAGCTCAAGAATTCTGCCAGCTAAGCTAAAACACAATATTCCAAGACACTCATTCACCTACCTACGTCTTCCATTCCGCTTGCATATGGTGTATATATAGAATTTCCATCGCTCCATCTTTCAGTCAGGGCCCGGAAAGACGTCTGCAAGCAAAGAAAAGAGAAATATTAGAGTTAGTTTCGCTTGTTCACCGCCTCCCTGGAAATCAACATAAAATTCACATTTGTCACACGACTTTTAAGGCAGCCAGCCCGAACACCCGCTCGCCCCCTGCAGATATATCAATCCCGAATTCACACCCACTTGTAAGACACAGCCAAATGGGTGTAGCTCCATCTTCATCTTCATCTTCATCTGCGTCGCAGGCACTTTGTGTTGTGATTTATTTTAAATTGCGTTTAGTTTGGAGCTCCGTGCGTTCGCCTCGGTACCACCTCGGCATTCAGGGTCAAATGTGACGCTGTGCGGTCCTACTTGGCCGCTTTTAATGTCATTTTAAAGACATCGAACTGACGGTAAAGACGCCTCGACCGAGTACCGAAAGCTCATGCAAGCGAAAGGGAAGAGGATGTGGGGCGAAAGAGAGGCGGAGAAAGGACACTATGGGTCACAAAATATGCTGTCATCACGATTATCCTTAACGTCGTACGGCTGCCAATGCCAGTTGTTTCCTCTTCCGCTATAACCCTGACCGAACCGAACCGAACCGCACACACAAGTGATTCCATTCCGGATGTGTAAGAATTTGTAAAACGAGCCAGAGATAGAGGCAAGGCAGGACCCAACTAGCCCGAGACCCAGGACCAGAGGCAGCCAGGACCTGTTAGAAAAACGCACCACAGCCCGGGACTTGCTCTTCGACAAAAGCCAAAAAAGCACAAGGCACACAGCACAAGACCCAAAGGGCAGAGGCGGACGCAGAGGCAGAGGCAGAGGCAGAGGCAGGAGCAGAAGGCAGAACTCTGTTTGGAAAGTGCGTTAGCTACCGTCGGGCAAAGGGTTGTCCTTCGTCCTCCGCTTGACTAGTCAGCAAATCGCAAAAAACGAAACGAGAAACGAAAAAATATTATTGGGGGGCCCAGACACGGTGTATAGAGAGTCTCTTTGTTGTCTGCTAATTTCGTCGTCCTGGTATTTTTTCCTCTCCTGATCCTGCAGATGTCTCGGTGCTTGCTCTCTGTAGTTTTTTCGTTCGCTTCTTGGTTTGCATAATTTTGTTCCTTCATTTTTTCCTCGACTGCAAATTGAAATTTAAAATTTATGCAAATTTTGGTGCGGTGCTGTCAAGCCAAAAAGGGTTCACGTTTTATTTTATTTTCCCTTTTTCCGTTTCTTTTTTTTTTTGGGAAAACTTCAATTTGATTCCATTTTTGATGGTGCTGGTAATTGTGTCAGGAAGAGAGAGGAAACGCGCGCGGAAAGCACAATGGGCAAACTCTGGCAAATTAATCGAAATTAAGCCCGAACATTTTTATGGCATACTTTGGGGCGACGCCACGCCTCAAACGACGCAGGGGAGGGGGGGCTCGCCCTATCTAAAATCTGCTGGCATGCCAACGCCATTACACAGTCAGTTTTTGGTTCGCTTAATCACTGTCCAGCACGCAGTCCCCGGCCCGCCACCATTTCCCGGGACCTTTCCACATGTGGGCCGGTCGAGGAGGCCACCTCTTGTTTTTGTTGGCAGGCGTCATCGCCGCGTGCAATTAATTAAAAACAAACAAATTTGAAAATGCACGACAGGACAGACTCTGGCCCTTCGCTCTCCGGGGGAAAGAAAAGGGATTCGCAGGATTCAGTGGAAGCCGAAACTGTCAATGAACAATGCCAGCGGCCAGCGGCCAGTGGCCAGCGGCCTGCAGGACTCTGGACACAGACACTGGACGCTCGACGCAGGACAGTCGCCGGGCAGGCGACAAAGTTGCTGCCCTAAGCGTTTTTTAATGCACAGCGCAGATTTCCTGCAGCATCGCTGCAGCATCGCTGCAGCCTCGCTCCTCGCAACTATCCCGCCCCTCCTCCGGCCACTGTCTCCTGGGCCCTTTGGTAATTTCGTTTTATTATTTTGCAGTTTTCTGTTGCCGGCTCTGCTCCACTTTGTAAATATTAAATTATGAGAGGAGCGGCAGGAAAATGAGAGCACAAGAAACGAAACGAATCAACGAACTTCTGAAATTTCCCAAATGGAAACAGGAACACGGACACGAACACGAGCACGGAGCGAGTCCGGGCACAAAAACAGATAACAGTTACGCTTACGGCCGTAATAACTGCCTGCAGTCTGTCGTACTATAGTACGTTCTCTCCTCCATAATCCTCGACCTACTCCTCTGCCTCCTGCTCCGCCGGGCAACGTCTCTGCAGTTGGCAGTTACCTGCCTGGCTGCCTGGCTTCCTCGCTGGCAGTTATGACACCAGGTGAGCCCACCCCAACCCACCCCACTCACTCCATGCCACCCCATCGACCTCGTCCACCCAGCCAGCTTAAAAAGGAGTTACTTTCGAGGGTATTTCGAAAGTACTAAGAACTTGCAGGGCCCACTAACTGGATAAGGGATATAAATTATTGATATAAGTGCGCCAAAGTGGGCGGAGCTGGTTTCGCCCTCAGATTATATTTCAATTATTTCTTCTTTCGGCAACACTTGGTTGCCATTTGGAAATTTTGGTAAATTACAATTTTCCTTTGGTTAATATGAGTTTACTAGTTTCAGCAATAAAAATGGCACAAGCAGCTTAATATTCGTTAAATGTAGTTTATACCATAATGTTTTGTCTGTCCAAGTTAAAGCCATTCGGTTTGTATTTGGTTTGCTCTCATACGAGTACCATATACTCGTAGTACCTCCTGTAATGGCATTACGCTCTGCAGTAAAATGAAAGCCTTTGCTTCGCTCATAAACTGCTCTTCTATTGGCAAATAGTGCTTACATTTGATGGGCTTAAGTGCCTAAATCAGTGGGTTCCAGCTCCAGCGCCAGCTCCACTCGATTGCGCCCGCCTGGGCCGGAGTTGGAGTAGCCTCAAATTCGATTTGCTTTATTAAATCTCGAAATCTGGACTGGCGCACACAGAGCCAGCCTGCCGGCTGCCGCCTGCCGCCTGCCTGTGCAGATTCTGTTTGTTTTCTGGCTTCATGGCCGCTTAGGCACCGAAAATCCCCGGCAGCCCCCCCCTCTTTGTATGTGTGTGTCCTTTCTGTCTCTGCTTCGGATCCTGCCAATGTGGCTGCTGCTGCTGCTGCCGCTGCTCCTTCAACAATTACACGACGCCTTGCCCTGCAAGCAGCGCCATATGCAGCAAATGGCCCCTGCTCTGGGGAAGTGGAAACGGGCGGGGATTCATACATGGATATGCCAATGATGGTCATCGTGCTAACTACTTTAAGTGCAGACACCAAAGGATAAAAAAGGGTAAGGACCAACCAACCAAGAGAGAGAGAGAGCGGAAGAGAGAGTCGGGAAGCGGGCGAGGGGCTAGGCACTTCAATGAAAAAAATTGAAATTGAAAAAACGACAAAAGTTTGCGGCCGCATCCGGAGCAGAGTCCTCATCTTCCTGCCACTGCCGCTGCCGCTGCCGCTGATCCTGCTTCATTCGCATTCGAGTCCTGCGCCTGCTGCTGTCGTTTGTCGCATGCAATAAGTGCTAGTTGAGTGGCGGCACTTGAAACCAGAGCCACACATTCAATTGGCCCCTCCCAAACAGCCACCCAGCCACCCCGTGTGGCCAGGCCACCTTCCTTTGGCCTGGTTTTGAATCCTGACTGTTTTCCAGCAACGCTTCGGATTTCACTTTTGGCCCTGGGTGTCGTTGCTGGCGACCTGACGCCACCGTTTCCGCCGACCGGCACGGAAGTGGCAGGACTCCTGCCCATTCCTGATCCCGTCGCTTCTTGTGGATTTTGTGCCGTTGCATGCGAAATGTCCTGCATACATTTGCGGCCACCGGCCACCGGGCATCGGGAGTGGCAGCGGCAGCGGCGGCGGCGGCGGTAGCGGGTCAAAAAATAAAAACCGAAAAAACCAAAAAATCCACACAGGGAGGGCGAAAAAAATGCACAAGCAATCAAAATGGAAATAAAACGCGAGTGGAAACGAGACGGCGTATAATAATGGGCATAAAGCAACAGCCAGGACAGGGTGGCGCGGCGCGGCGCGGCGCGGCTTAGAAGGCAAGGGGCCGCTTCTTTTAGGTTTTCCAGGCTCAAATATGCATACAAAAAGGTGTGGTGGTGCCACATGTGTGCCACAAAGCGGCAGAGGCAGGGCGGCAAGGCGGCAGGGCGGCGAAGGGTTGCAAAGAGACAAACCGAACAAGAGCTGGTAATGTCCTTCGTCCTTCAGCCAGTGGCAGCCATTTGCCAGTTTGCGGTTTCCGTTTCGCGTCCTTTCGTCGGTGCAATTTCAGTTTTAGTCGAGTTTTTAGTGGCGTCGTCCACAACTCGGCCATTTAAGCACATTTGTCGTCTCATTGTCCTGCCGGCTCGTCCGTCCGTCTGTCCGTCCGTCCGTCCGTCCGTCCCACGTCCTGGCTCTCATGTCCTTCGTGCTCCGTCCGTCCTCCTCTGACCACCGCTGACAGTGTGCTAATTAGAAGTCCTTGTTGCTTGTGGCCACAACAAAACAGACGTCGTCCACAGGACATAAAACTAAGGCACGGGAAAACAATGAAAACTACTTTCGGGCCAAAGTCACAGGGCCGGCCGGCTATGGGCCTCGTCCTTTCGTTCGGTTTTGGGCCATAAAATGCATGGATGTCCTCCTGAATGTCCTGGCACGTTTTGCGTGCACTGCACATTTTTATTGTGTAGATGCTCGCTCGCCACTCCTGGCAAGATGTGTGACTTAAATTTCGCATGGCCCAAGGATGTGCCACTATTTTTAGTGCTACTGTTACTGTAACTGCTTCTGTGTCTTGTTTTTTCTTTCCCGGAACGGAGGAAAACCCCTTTTGCCTCGCCGAAAAACCGCATAGCCAAAAAATATAAATAATTGCTTTGCTTGCTCAACTGTGAGAGAGAATGCGGCCGGCCTGGCCCCCAAAAAGGGCGGAGGTCCTGGGGTTCTGGGGTCCCGGGGCTGGTTGTCTTCCAGTGCAACGCACATTAGTCAATCCCCCCAGACCCCGCTCACTGGCCGGCCTCTTGGCTGGCGTTTACCAGAAATGAGGGGGGGAGGTGGCAGGGGCTTAAGGTCTACGGGCCACATGACTTCATTTTTCCTCGGCCCCGGGCCCCGGCCTCCGGGCCGGAGGAGAACATTTATAAAACAAAATTTGTTTATTATGAAAATGCAGCGATGCGAGATAAGCAAGTGCCAGTTGCGAGCCACAACAAAGTTGGCCACTTGACTGGCCAGCACGGCCAGCACGGGCAGTAGTGCCTCCTCCTCCTTCTCCTCCTCCTGCTCCTGCTGGTGCTCCTGCTCCTCGAGTAGCCTTGTTAATTGCTGCGGTTTCCGGCTGCTGCCTTGGCGCTTGCCAACAGAAAAATAAATGAATATTTTTGCGCCAGCTTAGACATGAGTGCAGAATAAATGGTTTGGCATCAGCTTCTTGGGCTGCGGCTGCAGCTGTATTTGGTATCTGCCACTGTGCATGTTAAATGTTATATCTTATATATGTTATATATATTATATGTGCTCTGTATCTGCCACTTGTATCTTTAGTTGGCAAATCATGCGCTTTGCAAGTTGGCCGGCAGGAGACTTGCTTGAGTAATTGCCAGAGCATAAATAAGGAGACCCTCACCGCTCCTCCCCACCCGTTGGCTTTCATGCCGCGTTCGAGCGGAAACGGAAATGCGAGCTTAGCCCGACGGGGGAGTAACTAACTGGGCTTTAACAGTTTAATGGTCGGGCAATAAAAGCCCAACATCTGGGAATAAAGAGTAATGAGCGAGGGGCTGCCCGCAAGTCCGCGTTTTTTAGCCAATCGGTGGCCATCGATCGATACAACCCCTTTTCTATAGCTCTGTTGCTTCTTTGCATAATTTATGCCCGCGGCCATAACTCAAAGCTGCAAACGGCGGATGGCGGACGACGGACGACGAAATGGTTAAAAATGTCTTCCAACTGCAGCCATAACTTCTGCAGTGGCTCGACGGCAATAAATCACAAAATTTCCATCTTCCATCTGCTGATTCTGCTCTGCCCCCGGCACTGGAAAAGCGGCAGCAGCAGCAGTAGCAGCCACACGCGTGAGAGAAGCCGGCGAAATGGAAATTTCCCAACCAGCAGCGCCCCTGCTGTTGCTGTTAATTTCATTCATTATTTATGGTTTACCTCAAAAACGCATCAGAATGTGTGTGTACGACAGTTACTACTGCAACCTGCAACCTGCAACCTGCCACCTTCAACCTTCAACGTGCAGCCCCACTCCCCCCCAGTAGTTACACTTTTAATTAACAAACCCACGAAATGCTCTTTTGCAAGAGAGACATGTCGGGTGGTACAACCGAGAAGGGGGTGTCGGGTGGTGTTAGTTGCTATTAGAAAAGTCAAACAAACGGCAAGTGTACGCATTAAGGGAGAACATTGTAGCGTCCTTAATTTTGGTATTAAGCCAAAAAATATTAATTTTTAAGTTCATAATACTGTCTTCTATGTGTCTTCTATGTGTGCAAAAAATGTAGTTTCGAGAAGAACGCGTTTAAAGTTTTAGGTGACCTCAACACATCACCTGTTTCTGCCTGTTTCAAAGACTTACAACTTTGTCAATACTTCACCGACTCGAAATTTTGAGGGTATGTTCTTGGATAGTTTTACAATTGATTAGGACTATTTCCGAAAAGTCGCTAACGCAGGGAACCCCCTGAATGCCCGGCAAATTCATATATCATAATACAATTAACTTTAATGTCCGAAACGAGACTGTTTGCACATCTAATTGTCGATAATATGCCAGAATTTGGAAAGCAATTAGTCAATTGACTGGGAGCAACCAACATTTTATAGTATGTGCGAAAAACAAACTGGGGGAATGATTTTCAAAAGTAAAACTTTCATTTCTTGTAATCCCTTGCAGAATCCTTAAAATGTTATCTACGGTTGCCTGCCCAAGTGTTGCATCAGCCTCTACAGAGTTAATTTTAAGGTATCAATTATTCGGCATGTTCCCAGATTTCCAGGGTATTTCATTAATGCCCGCAAGCGTCACTCCTGGGCTTGCCCTCGCATTACGTATTCGCCGCGTGGGCCGCATTCTGCAGCCCGTTGCGGTGAGTGCATTGTTGTGTTTTATCCGCTCCCCTCGATGCAATTAAGAGCTGGCATTAATCAAGAGGCGCGCCGCCCCGACCTCCGCCGAGAAACTAGTCGCTCCCGCAGTTACAGTTTTCGGCTTCCCGATCCCGATCCCGGTCGCCTTCCGCTTTCCGTCCTCCGCCCTCCGCCTTCTGCCCTTCGCTCCGCCGGGAGACGGGAGACGGGAGCCGGGAGGATGCTTTAATTTATTTAGACCAAATACAACGCCAGCGAAAAATGGCAAACGACAGAAATTTATCTCCTGCACGCCTTGTCGCATAAATTATGTCGAAGAAGGGAGAGCCCCCCCGACCCAACCTCTCGCTTCGCTCGTGGGGAGAAATTAATGAAAGCAACGGCCCCCCAGCAGCGCAGGCGAAAAGATGCCGAAGCAGCGTAAAACACGAGACAAAAGACAGTTAAAATGAACTAAAATCAAATGAAATGTGGCTGCCACCCCAGGAGAGCGGAGTGGAGGGCGGCGAGCGGGGCCTAATGACAACCACAATGGGGGAGAAGGAGCAAGAGAAGGAGAGTAGGAAGCGGAAATGAACGCTGCGATGCCGAAGGACAGCGCTGAAGATGCAATGCGACTGCCGCTGCATTGGGAATGCAACAAATCACAAGTGCAAGGCAACAGTAAAAGCAACAGCAGCAGCAACAGCAGCAGCAACGTTGCAGTAACAAATGTTGCATAGCAAATGCGATTGTCAAGCAATGACCTCATTAGGGAGGCGTGGCCAGCGGGAGGCAGGAAGTCGGTGTTCATCCTGGCTGGCTCCTGCCACTCCGCACTTCACTCGCAGCTCCTCCTGCTCCTGCTTCTGCTCCTGCCACAGCTCCTGCTCCTGTTCCTGCGTCTGCCCCTCTCCGGCATTAATAACTGGCGACCGCAAACAATTATAGCTGCCTGAGCAGTGGGAGAGGCCAAATCACTGGCAAAAACTATAGTACTTCAATGTTTTCAGTTTGTGGCCAAAGGATACTGCGCACACATGTCTCGGGAGGTCGAATGTGGAATTCCTAGTTTATTGACACCCCCTGTCCTATTCCTATTCACAGGAAATGTAAACATTTTTCACAGTGTGACCAAATCAAAAGCTGGATCTGGGACAGGAGCAGTAGCAGTGGCAGTGGCAGTGGCGGGAGAGCTTGCCGCAGGCAACCTGTCAGCAGGCATGCAGCGTCATATACGTCAACGGAATGCGAGTGCTAATAGGCGGGACGGCGGGACGGCGGGAAGGAGGGACGGCCTCCCGCTCAAGGGGTTCCATCCTCTAATAATGGCGATATAATCAGTGCTAACAAAAAGCGACATGGGAGATGAGAGATGATAGCAGGAGGAGAGCAATGAGAGATGGGAGAAAGCGCAGAGAGGAGGCAGCAAGCTACGCAAAGGTGACAAAATGTGACAGCGCTAAAAGCGGGACAATGACATGGAAGCCACATGAAGGAGGCAGCGCTTCCTGCTCGCCGCCCATACAGCGACACCTGTCAACCGCACTCAAGCCTCAGGATCAGGATCCTGCCGCACCGGAGCTGCGGAACAGGAGCAGAGCCAACTGTAAACTGTCATATCCTTAAAGCGGGGGCTTAGCCTCAACCAAGACAACCAAAACAAATTACGTCGCATTTAAGTTTCATAATACGCTTAGAATGAAAATGCACAAAAACTTTTGCCCAAAAGTTTTTCCCCGGCAGAGGGAAGGCCGCGGAGGGGGAGTGGAGCGGGGCTTGAGCATTCGGTAATATTTTCTTTTGAGTATTGTCAGAAACTAAAGCACCGAAAAAGCACCTGAAAGGCAGGCCAGGCCACCTATGTATGTACCTGACAGAGGACCCGACAAGGATATCTGGAGTTGGTTGCAGCAGCAGCGTCTGGCTGCTGGAGACTGCAGTCTGCAGTCTACAGTCTAAAGTCTGTGTCCTGCGTCCTCGTCCTGGGTGTCCTGTGGCCAAGACAATGGGCTGCGACAAGTGCAGGAGTCTATAAAAACGAACGAGTGGGGGCGGGGCACAAACTAAAAACTTGCAAATGCGCATCGGGGCGGGCCGAAGGAGGTGCGGAGCGGCGCGGCACGGCACAAAAACCGCATGCTCAACATGGAATAGAAAGAATAAACCAAAGAACTGCAACTACAACGAATTTTCCGGGCTGGGGCTGCACATCTCATTGTCTGCACCCTCTCCAAAAAAACTTCGCTTGCATTCTGTGTTTAAAAGGATTCACAACAGCAACAAGAGCTGACAAGGCGGCGAACAAACATACAATCGTGTGGGTGGGACGTCCTGGCACCATTGTTTTTGCACCTCTCCGTCCGTCCACATGACATACTCGTACCTACAATACACTCAAAATAAGAAACAAGGGGGCCGACAGCTGGGTTTGGGATGCAGCTTATTTACTTTATTGACTCGAAATCAACTCGGAGATGTTTGCCAATTTATGTTTAAACAGCTGAGCAAACACAAAACACTCAGTCCATTAGGAATCCGGTGTTGCAGGCCCAAAGTCTTTCGTTTTGGTTGCCCAATAAGCAATCAAAGAAAAGGGCTTTCCGAGTTTCGTTTTCTATTAATGCTTTTCCTCCCCGGATCACTAAGGGGCATATTTGTGTTCATTAACTTTCGGGGGACCGAGCGAACAGCAAACAGTCAGCAAGACTCAACTCAATTTTTGAGCCGCTTCGAGGCCAAGTGGCAGAAGTTTATTAATTGCCTTTCGGTGGCTCGTTGGTTGCTAATTCAACTCTCTGACCCGAGAGCCCGGGGCGGCTGTTTCAACTTTGAACTCGCAGCTCGCATTGCGGGTGTCCCAACCATCCCCCTCCCCGCCCCTCCGACAGGCAGGCACCTGTGCCGGCTGCCTTTGAATGGTGTCACCTGCGGCGCCTCCTTAGAAAAACATTTTTGTGTATGGCTGTTTGAAAGGGATCTGGGAATTTCCGCAGCTTTTTGGGGCAAAACAAATTTTGCTGCAGTTTTCATAAATCTTACATGTGTGTGCGATAGCAAACATGACCGACCACATGAGGTCCTTGTCCTGCTCGCTCCAGGTCCTGGGCCACTTGGAAATTATGACAACGTGGCCGAGGGAAGAAACACACAGTGACCCGAATGGAATGGCAGGCAGGACATGAGTTTGTGTAGGGGCCTGGAAAATTCATAGGGCCTTGGCAGATGGCCCGGGCAAAATCCAAGGTGGAAAATCAAAAAAGCGGCAGAGCAAGAGCAACGGCCCACGCCAATTGGCAGAAAACAAAACATGCCCAAAAAGGCAGAGAAGGTGCAGAGCCAGCGGGGCTGCCACTCTTTGCCAAAAATTCTTGCCACAGCCCTGGAAGCGGGTGGGGTGGGTGTGGCACAGTTTTTGCCCGCTGGCCGGGCTGCCAAGGATCCATCCTGCCTCCCCGCAGGCAGCTGCCTCCTTTTGGCAATGCCCCCATTTTTGGCAATCAGCTTCATCTTCTAGTTTTGGGCGCTCGTACTTGCCTTTCATGTTTGCCAAACGGGAACTTTGGCTCGTTAATATTTTTTCACAGCGGGCGTGTAAAAAGGATTCCACATCCACAAACGAAATCAAAAAAGTTCGAGACAAACGATGGCAACAAATTTTGTAAATCTGCATAAGCAGGCGGTGGCATTGGCGGCGGCAATGCTTCCACCTCCCACCCAACCTCCCCTCCCTCTTTGAAAGGTATTTTGCAATATTCAGTTACCATGCAGCCGGCCTCATAAATCCTGTGACTTGGCCTTTTGTCAGTTAACAGAACTGTCTGTGTGTGTGTGTGTGTGTGTCGCCATAAAAAATTCATTTTCCAATGCTGGGAAAATAGGCGAAAAGCAGGACAAAAAGTGTCGGGAAATGGATATGGATACTCGAAACGCAAAACGCAAAACAAAACAGCAACGCAAACAAAAAATAAGCGAAAAAAGGATACCCAGCTAGGCTAACAAAATAAAATGGCGCATAAAATTTTAATGCATATCAAATGATTTAATTTGACGCCACATAAAAATGGACACAAACGGGCGACTGCCTGCCTGCAAGTGTTTAAACAGGCGGTTATGCGCGTTGGGCGGAGGGCGTGGCATGCGTGCGAGCGGTGAAAATTGTTGTGTGTGTGTGTGTGTGTGGAAAAAAAGCCAAGTCTCCGTAATTACTTTGATGAAAAATGGCAGTTTCAGTGATTAAGCAAAGCCCGACAGCAGGCAAGGGGAAGGAAGGAGGTCCACTTGTGTTGTGGTGCGTGTGTGCGTGGCATGTGGCACCATTCACTTGATTACACATACGCCATGTTGTGCGAGGCGAGAGCAGGAAATTAAGCCTGTGGACTAGGCGGAAGTGGCCAAAGTCAAACGATGTGCCAGTGCCAGTGGCAGGCCTGCAACTGTTTGCGAACTACACAGAAGAAAAACCCTCGATAGCGGCGATTTTCCACTCGAAATCGGACTTTTTGAGCGGATTTTTCGATTTTTCCAGTGCATTCTTGAGGCAGAAAAGTATGTGTGTCTGAACCTAATGATGTCAGCGGTGGCAGGAACACGCAGTTGCCGCATTAGTTGTAATTGCCGCGGCATGTTCGCCAATGATCGCCTCACCTTACCACCACGCCCTACCGCCCCTCGTCCTTAGCCTTATCCCGCTGCCTGCCGCCACAAGGACTCGACTCGATGCGCCATAACTCAGCGCCCTGTCCTCCTGTGAGCTTTTAAGTAAATATCGACGAAATATGCCAGGCCATGCCCGCTACGGCGGGGAAAAAGAGACCCGCGACGACATGAAAAATCTAGCGAGAAAAACATCTTGCCATAAAGAATGCGCAAGAAAAATTGCAATTGCGATAGCGGCATCGGCATCGGCATCGGGAGCTGCAGAAGCAACAGTAAAAGCGGCAGCAACACCACCAACAATGACAATAAATTGCAGCAAAAATGAGCAATGAGTAATTCATATGGTGAGACAGAAGCCGGAGGAGCAGGGACGAGCTGGCGGAGCAGGGACGAGCTGGTGGAGCTGGCGGAGCCGAGGGCAGTCGAGGGAATAGCCGCAGAGCGAGCAATTCAACGGACCATCAATCTTGACTGCTTTCCCCTTCATGAAACTGCTGCTTCTGATTCTGCTGGCGCTCCTCTTGGCGTCGCAGAGTCTACATCAATTTGGCAGCGGACAATGCGGACAAACGGACGGACAGGCGGTCGGTCAGAGGGACTAACGGACAGCCAACGGACATGACGCGCTTTTATGTGGCTGCTGGGAATTGAAGAGCCAACAAAGGCGGAAAAGCGGAAAATCGGGGCGGGCGGGGGCACCACGAAGGAGGCAAGAAGAAGCGGTTGCTGTACGTGTGCGCGAAGCGTTTGTAATATGCTTGTAAAATGCAATAAATTTTGTTGGATCGCTCTCGGACAAAGTCACAGGACAACGGCCGCGGCCAGTAGCGGCAAAAGGGGCAACATTGACGACGTCCACGACGACGACGACGACGACGATGGCAAGCCATAAAACGCGTTTTTGATTTGCCCCAAAATTTATGGGAGCACATTAAATGCGCGACAGTCGCAGCGGCAATCGAGCAACAGATTGTTGTGAGCCATAATCTGCGACTGTTATCAGCAGGACAGTCATGGATGGAGCTCACCGACAATCCGATGCCGGCAGAGCCAACCAGGACAACAACGGCACAAAAGCATCAGCAGTCGTCGGCAGCCAGCGACAGGTGTTGTCGTTATGTGCCATAATCTTTTTGACAACCCGCTGCATATTAAAGCGCCACCGTTTGTTCCTCCCCAACCCCACCACCCACCACCCACGATGACAGAGTTGATTGGAGTGTCTGATGTGTTTGATGTGTTGCTGTTGTTACCTTGCGGCAGATGTTGCAGCTAACGTCGCCTTGTTGCTGCTGCTGCCTGTTTGAGCTTGTTGAATTTGAGCACAAGTTCTTAATTGTTTTGCAAGCGTATCCGCTAAAAGCAATAATTAACCAGAAGAGTGCTGACATTTTAACGAAACATGGATATCTACAAGTAATACCATTGAGCGATCATGTGGCCCAGAAGCTTTACTAAAGCTTCGCCGAGCTTAATCTAGCTAAGCCCTTTTGAAGCCTATTTGGACTTAAGCCATCCAGCTTTGGGGCACAGCTAGTAGCTCTAATTTTGAGATACTCCATGCAAAAACCCTACTGCCAAGAAATGTTCCTTTAGTATTCCTTTAGCTAAATATCAAATAAATAAATCAAGTAGGTTACATATTCTCGATCTAGTGCGTAAGCCTAAAGCTTAATTTAGTCCTCCGCTGGACTCTATCGATGTAGCCCCTACTTATTGGCAGTTCCGCTCCGATCTCTGTTTACGCTTTCGGTTAGACACTCTCCCGAGCCGCTGTCTCTCGCTTTTCTGGTTTGCGAAATCTTTGTTTGTTTATGGAAAGTTTATGCGCCGGCCGATTCGCAAACGGCAAACATGTGGGTCTATCTACTGCCGAACACACAGCGCCCGCCCTGCTGTGTGTTTCGGCTATAAACGGAACATCTGCGCGTGTTGACGTAATGCGGCATGAAAATAGCCGCCAATTTTAAACTCTTTTTGTTTATGGACCCAGCCCAGCAGCGCCTCATCATGCTCATTCTCGCCCTTGTTGCGGGTTTTTGGGATTTTGGATAGGGGCAGGGCATGGCGTATTATCGCCGGGAAACTGACCTCGGTCAGCGGACTCTCTCGGGCAATTGAAATGCAGGGTCTGCTGTGCGGCCGAGCCATAAACTTGACAAGAAAGCTAATGGATTCCGCAGGCGAATTGTGCTCAGACTAGCAAGTGGCAGTTCCAGCTGAAGGACTCCCAATCCCGGGCCGGCGATGTCGTTGAAGGCTACCGCCACCAGTACAGCGGCCCGCAGAGACACAAATTGCACTCCAATGGCCCAGGAAACATTGTGCAGCAAACGAAAACAATTGATTCGACTTCCCCAAAGAACTTGAACCGAAAATCATGCAAATTGTTGGATATACTTCAATATTTTATTAGCCCAGGGAAGCGAAATCCAAATCAGAATCCGAATCCGATTGCCATTGCTATGGCGAATCTTATTCGGATTGCGATTCCGATTCCTCGTCGTGGCCATAAATTGCAGCAGTTCCAGGACGAAGGACTTGCTGCCCATAAATATCGCAGCCATTACACAAAATATAAAAACTGCAAAGGCCGGCCGAGGAGGGGGAGACTGGCGACAGCGGCGGTGGCGGCGGCGGCGGCGGCGGCACATACAAACCCATAAAGATAGAGCAGCATGGATGGCACAATAAATAAATCGGGGTAAGCGGCGTTTTAAAACAAATAGAAGCGAACGAAAAACAAAACAATTGCAAATGCAAAACTAAAGCCGGCGGATGTATCTGCTGGACGGCAGAGGTGCTGGGTTTCATTGCGTTGGTCCTAGGGAGGCGGAGACGGCGGCGATGGGGCGGGGGATAAATAAAATTTGCATTTTTTGCGTTTAAAGCTTCGGTATCAGCGAAACTGCGAAACGGAATACTATACAAAAAAACACGAAACAAAACCCGGCGCGACCAAAGTCAAAGTCAGCAAAGCGAAATGTTATCGGTTATTGAACAAGTATCGTTTTAGGGAGCACTGTAGGCCCCGAGGGGGGGAGCACACTCAGCTGTAGTCATTGAAGATGCTTTGTATGTGCATATAGTATGCCGCTGCTACGGCTGATATAGCTGATACAGCTGATAAATACACCGCCAGCTCATCTTTATGTACATATTTTGTGCTGTCCCATGGGTCGGATGAAGGTGCGGCTGACGCCTGTTTACTTTTTATGCCCGGTTCTTAGAAATAACAAGGGTGTATTGAATTCATACGAATGACAATAAAATATACATTCTTGATCACCAACATGAGGCCGTCAAGCTATGACTAAACGCCTAGATTTTGGAAACTGTAATAGATAGAGCAAAACTAATGGCATATTCAGCATTGTGTGATATCCAGTCCAACTCGAGTTTCTTTTAAAAATGGGCTACCACCCCCCGCATCCAGCAAACTGCGAAATTCTGTGGCGTCCACAATTTAAACTCTAGGGGTACGAAAAGCGGATATTCAATTGGTAGAGCCAATATCTATCTGTGTTGAAAATATCAGCCGGTTACACCCACATCCGCCCGCGCACTTTTCATCCCAATGATTATGCATCTAAAGATCAGGTGAAAACTGAGAACCGGGTATTCATAGTCGAGACACTCGACCATAATCGTTCTGTGATTTCTCGCAGATTTCTCATATTATGCCCAGGCGAAGGGTAGAGGAACATTTGGTCGAGGGACCACAGTGCGTATAGGCAATGCCATTTTCGGACCAACTTCATTGCTATTCTCTGACTCTTTGGCATCGAGAATCATTTGATGTTCTCTGTCCGGCGCCTGTAAAAAACTTTTGCCGGCTCCGAAACATTTTCAATACATTTGATTAAACCGGGTCCGGCTGCCCCTGTCCCTGTCCCTGCCCCCCTTCACTGCTAATGGCGATGCCATAAAACGTTTATCTCCCACACTTTGCTCTTTTGCTCTGTATTTCTTGGTTCCAGTTCCCAGCCCGATTCTCTGGCTCCTCTCCTTTTATCGCAGTATCAATAAATTAATTTGAAAACTTTGTCGCTTCTATTTGATTCCCCCTCCCTACCTCCCTACCTCCCTCCCTCCGTGTCTCCATCCATTTTCTTTTAATTTTTTTGTGCAAATTTTCGTCTGTTTCAAATTCGTTTCATCGTCGGTATCTTGTATCTATAAGTTAGCATCGGCATCGTTTTCTGTGCCGGCTTCGTGTAATTTGCTTTCCACCCTGCCCGTGCACCCTGCACCCAGTACCCAGTACCCAGCACCCAGCAGCACCCTATGCCCATTCCGCTCTTCGAGCAACTCTGTTGGAGCAGGAGGGTACAACTAGGACAACTATGAGTTCGGTGCGATGGCAGTTTGCTCGACAGGCAGTTAACATGAAGCACTCTGTATGTGTGTGTGTGTGGGTATTTTTTTGGCTATTGAATTGGTTTCATGCTCATGCATTTTATATGAAATTGTCTGCATGTCTGTCTGACTTTTTGCCCATCGTGTCACGCCCACTCCCCTCCGCACCCCACTCCACTCGCTTGTAATCTAACCCACCCCTGGCCCCTGGCCCCTAGCCCCTAGCCTCTTGGCCCATTGCAACACCAACTGCCAGGAGTGGCAGGGGCGGCAGGGGCGGGCTGGCAGTGCAACACATTTTCGGGGAGCCCGAAAAATTTACATCGCTTAATTCGTTAGCCGAGAAAATGTTTTTCGCCTGCAATTAGTGGACAACATTTGTTAGCCAAACACTTTTCAAAGGGAATGCCGTGGGAGGGCGCCGGCTCCGGCTGCCTTCTGCCTGCTGCCGGATAGCAAGGGAAAAAGGACAAAGTCGTCAGGAGGTAAAGGAGGTAACCGAAACTGGCAATAGGCAATGCAGGTACCAGAAGTGGAGCTCTTATCTTTATTACGAAAAAACGAAAAAATGCCAAAAAGAGCGCGCGGCCCGGCACTTGGGCAGTGGCGGCAGGGCAGGGGGAGGGGGAGGGAAAAACAAAGAATTCGAATAAGAAAAACCGAGGAAAACGGAAAAAACTGTGAAATGGAGATGGGCAACTTTTTCTGCTTTCTTTGACTCTCTCGTATGCTCGACTTTTATTTGAAGTAGAATTTTAATCCATGGTTTTTTAATGCGGGCGATAAACTTTTACGGCAATTGTCGACGGCATTAGCGAGTGGCGGCGAGGGGTGGCTCTTTTCATTTTCCCTTTGTTACTTGGCCGATCACCCGACCACCCGGCCACCCGACCACCCGACCACCACTTCCAACGCTCCCCTCCCACACCGTCGTACGCCCATAGGAGCATACACAATCCCCGTGCGATAAAACACACAGGTGCCAAGTAACGGTATACAGTTTCAGTGCGCTCTCCCCTGTTGACGCTTTTGATGTTTAATGCTTTAATTAAATGTTTCATTAGCACGCTCCGTGCAGGCGGGGGCGTGGCCCGGCCATAGTTTTGGCCAACTGCCGGGAACATGCAATCGGAAAGGTGGCAGGAATTATAACTTTTCGACTCGAACGGCGCGAGATACGGGGCAAGTTTCGCATCTTGATTGCGCCGGTAATGTGGATTCATTGGATTGAGACATCTTCAAACAATTACCGCTTGGGCCTCCCCCTTTCTGATGCCTATTTACGACTGAACATGGGCGCGGGCTTAGCGTCTTGTTAGATCATTAAAGCTTAAGGGGGTTTCCTCCTCTAGCGGGTCAAACAATCTATCCCAGAACATTCAATTATCTTTTATATGACACTAACATAATATTTTTTTGCATATGAAAGTCAATTTTTGTAAGATAAACGAACTTTTAATTAACATCGCTCCTTTTCACTTGGTAAATATATAAAACATTGTATTAAACTATCATAAAGCTTCGAAACGTTTTAATTTATTCTTTCCGAGGAAACAATTCTTGAAAACCGAGAATTTTTCGGCCATCTACGAGTAAAGGGGGGAACCCCCAAAGCTTAGCTTGCCTTGCATTTTGTATGGGTAATGGAACATACTCCTACATAGTCATTCGTGTTCAATAAAATGTATTGAATGTATTTGTGCAGTTTCAATGGGTGTAAGGCAACCAGTTACCTTGAATGTTATATGAATGTGATATTTGGTTTTCTTTCTGATTTTTGTGGGAGTTTCTTAATCGCATTTACTCTCGACTGCCTTTCATTCAGTGGGATTAATTTATGCAAACAGCGGCTGCTGATCCGAACGTATTGAATGGGCAATATATAGTACATTATACAAATTCTTATACAATATGAATTGGCTTACCCGCTTCTCAGTTCCCAGTTCTCCACTTCTCCACTTCTTTTCTCCCTCTCTCTCCCTGCTCCCCTCAATCACGGTCCACGCTCCATGGTCGGTCCATCGGCCATTCAATTTTCGAGAAATATTCAGCGCTGCCCCATTCAAAGACTTCGGCTGCGGGTTGCGGATTTTCGGATTTCGGCTGCGGCATTTTGTGCTTTTTAATTCAGTTGTAGCCGCTTGTCCGGCCGCTTGCCGCTGTTGCCGCTGCTGCTGTTGCTGTTGCTGTTGCTGTCTCAGATTCTGCTTGCGGTGGCCGTAAAAAGTCAATTTCGGCCGGGCCACCACGCCACGCCACGCCAAGCCAAAGCAAAGCAAAGCAAAGCAAGCCAAACCAGTCGGGAAGAGTCGGCGAGTCTAGCGTTTTGTTATAAATTCACGACTTGGCGGCAACAGCTCTTTGGCCTCGCCGGCCTCTCTGGCCCTCGGCTGCTCCGCCGAGCACTGCTCCGCGCGTTCTCGTTCTGTTCTCGAGCAGGAGCGACCTTAGCCAAGGCTGACACTGAGATTGAGATTGAGATTGAAGAGATGACAAGATGGCTGCAACATCCGGTTGGCGGCCATGTGTGAGCACGAGCGCAATGCAGGCGGCGCCTCGTTGAGCCGGGCTTGGCATCTGAGTGCGATGCTGATCCGGAATCTGGAAGCACCTTTGATAAGTGAATGCACAGCTGTAGCCCAGTCTCGGTCTGTTAATCTGCACTCGGCGAAACAGCTCTGCCCTGAGCTTTGAGCTGGGGAACTGGGAACTTTGGATGCCCATTAACCTCAAGCCGGCGACTTGCGGGCAATATTCAAATGTCACGGATCATCCTAAGATCTTATGACTCTGCCTCAAGCTGGCATCGATCGATCTTTCCCATGGAAATATCAGCTTTTGACCTGTTGTTTGCTCTGCAGCTCCTTAATAGGAATTGAAACCGATTTGTAAAACTTTGAATGTGTCTCAGCTGACTTGTCGGGGCCCTCGGCTCTACATTTTAATGGGCTTGGGGTTTGAACGCGCTTTTATTTCGCGTGTAAGCAGTCTCAGTCTCGGACTCGGTCGCCCTCGCCCTCGCACTCGCACTCGCACTTTGTCACTGCAACTGTGCGAGTGTCTGGCGATAGCTTGGTGCCCGATTGAGCGCTTGAGGGAATGACGCATTGGCTCGCCTCAGACGTATTTGGCCGACTGTTCACATTCTTCATTTCTCGTTTTAATGGCGTTGCGTACGTCGTGTCGTGTCGTATTGGGTTTTATTATTTTCGCCGCCTGGCTGTTTCTTTGCACTTATTATACTGGAGAGGCGCACTGAGATTTTGATTTGTCTTTGTTGAACATTTGCACCAGACGGTCTTCGCAGAGGCAGCTCCTAGGGCCGGGGGCGGAGAGCGATGGGCGGTGGACGGTGGACGGTCGACGGTGGGCGGTGGTTTGTGGGAGTGGGAGAGCGGGAGCCGGAGCCGGAGCTGGAGTCGGAGCAACCGGCACGGACGAAACGCGCAGCACGAATGAATTGAATGGAGTTGTCCGGAAAGCGGCGAGCAAAGTCGAAAGACCGAGCGCGGCCCCAAAGCCCTCCCCCTCGTCCTGGCCCCCCAAAAGCCGAAGAGAGCCGAGCGCCGGCCGACGCACCGGCAGAGGCGCACTCTCGCGGCGCGGCCTCTTCTGCTCCGGCGTGTAGGTCGTCTAGAGGCCGTTGGCTCTCTTAGCGCCCGCTCTCTTAGCGGCGCCCCAGCGGCTCTCTTGGCGGCCGCCGCATTCTTGGGCCCGAAAACTGCAAATCAAAGTCGAGGTCGTTGTACGTTGCCGGCATGCCGCTGCCTCAGTCGGCGTCGCAGTGCCGTCGCAGTCGCGTCGCAGTCGCCTCGCAGTCGCAGTCGCATCCGCAGCGCTGAGTGATGTTTAATGCCAGGCCCGATCTACCGCCCCCCCTGTTCGCCTCACGCCTCTCGCCTCTCCACGCTTCATGCTCCCCTGGCCCACTACTGCTGCATTATGCTGCCATGTATCTGTCTCTTCATTTTTCGCCCGTGTGCCTGTGTGCCTGTGTTTGCGTTTGCGTTTGCTCGGCATGCCTTAACTTGGCTTTCTTTTGAATAATGTTGCTTCATGCTTTCGCAGTCTTGGTCTTCATCTGTCTGCCCCGCTCACAGCGCCCCTCCCCCTTGTCATCGTCTGGGCAAAAATGCTGTTACTTTTTATGTGCAACCCTTCTCCAGCCACCCCTCTCACTCCCCACTCCCCACTCCGACTCCGACTCCGCTAGAAAGAATTCAGTTAGCCCGCTCGCTTTGCCCATTTTTACTACACTACCTCTCGCTTTTCTTTTCTTTTATTTTCATTTCTTTTCTTTATTTTTTGCCCTTGCCCGTACCCATACCCATACCCATACCCGTACCCGTACTCGTGTATATTTTTTTTGTTGGCTCTTAATACATTTTCGGCTGCTTTCTGGGGCCTCCTCTTCGAGTCGCAGCTTTTGCGCGTTTGTAATAAAAACTCGTTATAAGTAGAAATTCTTTTCTTCTGGGCTAGTTCTGGCCACCTGTCCCCTTGCCCCCGCTCACCCCGCTCACCCCCTTCGGCACTCGTCTATTTCCATTCCTTAAGCACTCTTTGCGGCCACTTTTTCGCTATTATGATGCACGGAGCAGAGTATTTTGTGCTTTTCTACCTCTTCCCCGGTTTGCCGGGCAGCCGGGAGAGCCGGGAGAGCCGGGGAGCCGCAGCAAATGTGAGAACCGCCTGGGGTCCGAGAGGAGAATCGCGGCTTAGGCCCTCAGAAGTCTGGCAACGCCCCCCGATCCCGATCCCGATACCGAACCCGAACTCGATCCCGCCCGGTCGGATCCGCTTGCTTGCTTTCTCGTTATCTCTGCCCCCGCTCGACGGCTTAATTCGATTTGCGATTGCGATTGCCATTGCGATTGTGATTTGCCGGCTAATTTGCTTATCGGCCGCCCATCGTCACCGATAAGCGGGACGCAAGCAGCACGCCGGGCGGAAAAGCGATAAGATAGCCGCTCGCTCGCTCACGTGTAAGGCGAAGGCGAGGCGAAATTAGTTTCGGCGCCAAACTGCGAACTCATTCCGGCCACGGGCTATTTAACAGCATTTATCGGGCGGGCGGGCGGTGCGCCAAGGAGCCTCGCCTGCGACGCATGATTAGGCAAACTGGCCCACTACCACTGTTGTTGGCCATTTCAGCCGGAGAGGGGCAGCCGGAGGCGGATTTGGGTTCGGAATTTGCATTGCCAACGGGAATGTGCTGATGAATCGGTTCGGGGAGACTGATGACTCGGTTATTGAATTCACAAAAGCCACGCCAAGGCAAACGCTGATGCGGCAAGGATTCCGAACTTAAGTTCTGCCCCAGCACTGGGCGTTCCGATAGATAATCGGGGAAGATCTGGAAACCAAGGGTATCTTTTTGGTTCCCCAGCTTAAGGATCGACAGCTTAAGGATCGACCCCCGGACGTATACTTGATATTTTCCTCACTGTCTATTTCCCTACTCATCACTCGATTAAAAAGGCACTCGCACTCACCTGTCACTGCGGCGGAGCTTCGTCCGCTTCCTTCTCGACGGCTGCTCGTCGTCGTTGTTGCTGGGCCGAGCGGCTACGTTGAATTGATTTTGACCGCCCCGGAGGGTCGAGATGCACACGAGCGGCTGCGGATCGGAGGGCACTCGGAGACAACAGTTGTAGGTTTTTAGGGTGTTCGTTTGTTTGCAGGTATCATAGTGTCTTTCACTCCGCTGGCCAATCACTTAGAACCACTTTGTATAAACTCGCTGAAAGGTCCTCATCGAACTCAATTCTCACACAGCACTGCGAGTGCGACTGCCTCGCTGGAGGGTCCCAGCTCTACTGAAACTTATCGGCGCTGCCTGCCACGCCAGGACTTGGCTGCCACTGGGCTCCGCTTCGGGAAGAGCAGAGACTCTTCGCCGGCCCCTGCTGGAGCTGGAGCTGGAGCTGCCCCTGCTGGAGCTCGGAGCTCGGGGCAACTTTAGCTGGCGGACGTTGCGTGGCGACTGATGGCCAACGATTCGGGGACTGGCCCAACGAGAACTGCTGTGAGCTCTCTGCCGCTTCGGCGGCGTGCGACAGAGAAGCTGGCAGCGCTGCACTGCATTGCCGCAGGGGGATGGGGATGGGGGAGCGGTGGGCGGTGGGCGCTGGGGGGCCAGACGGCGAGTGCATTGGCATAGTAAACTTTTGCACGAGGCGCCGCCAGCCAGCGTCTCGCTCGCTCCCCCTCGCGCCGCGCCGCGCCCCGCCCTGCCCCGACTGTCTCGCTCTCGCCCTCGCTCTCGCTCTCGCTCCTGCTGGCGCTGCGATGCCATGCCATGCCATGCCATGCCGTTAGATGCGCACTTGGCGTCTGGCGTCGCAACAAGTCGGCGGCAGCGCAGGCGGCTGCGGCAGCAACAGCGAAACAGCAGCAGCAGCAGCAGCGGCAGCAGCGGCAGCAACGCAGGCGGAGGCGGCGCCGTCGATGTCTGTCTCGTCGTTCGAAATCGACTCGCCTTCCTTCGGATCGCACAAAGGAATTCCCCGACACCGAATCCGAATCCGAAACCGAAACGGAGGCCGAGACCGAGACCGAATCGGAGCCGGAACCCGAGGCCCTCCCGAAAGGGAAGTCCTGGCACACGAGTAACGGCAAACCGAACCGAACCGCACCGAAACGAAACGAAACGAACCAAACCGACCGAACTGAAGTACACTGGCGCCAGCGGAGTTTCCTGTTCCCTTTTTGCGATTTCGGGCTGCTTCCTGGCTCCTGAATCGGAGTGAATTCTGAGTTGCTTGGAACCGAGAAGGCTCGACGAAAATAAAGTCCTTTTGGATTGACTTTAATCCAATGAATGTTCTAGTTCCAGCTAAGTTTAGACCACAATAGTAACCAGAAAAGTCTCAAGCGATGCGTACAAGTAAAACCCACTAGTTTTAGCTGAGCAATCTGAAAGAAACGAAATAAAATAAGAGGTAGGTTCAAACTTTGTTTGAATGCTAGAGTAAGTACCAACAACTATGGCAACAAGAGTACCCCGCTATCAGAGGGTTAAGCACAGAACACCCATTGAAACTGAGCCACCGACAACTCAGTCGGAAGAAGGTACGGGAGCTAGCGGGTCGCTCGGCTTGGGATTACAATACAGAACTTGGAAGGGTTCGCAGAGCCAGGGACGGGGAACCCGGGTCGGGGTAGGGTCAAGGGGGCGGAGGGGAGGCGAGCAGGCGACGCGGAAGCCTCGAATTTAGCCGGCATTTTGCAGTGCATCCGCTCGGCAAAGCAGCTCGGGGTGGATTCAGCTTCCTCTCTCGTGGCCGACAGGACACAACCTGAAGGCAACACAAAAAAAAAAAACAACAATAAAGAAGAGAAACCCGCCGAAAAGAGCGTAGGACTTAAGAGAGCTCCTGTGCGGTTGGATGTCCTTTTTGGGGCAGGTCAAGTCAACAAGAGAGAGCCGGCACGGTCGCCAGCTGACGGACAGGACATCGCACACGGAACGCGGAAGCGGCGCACAGAACCACGAAGGATGCAAAAGGACGCAAAGGATGCGACCAGAACCGAAGCCCCAGCAGCCGGGACGCAGCAGACACTCGTTATTAGATTCATCTTGTTTAGCGCTTAAGCAGCTTGGAGCTTGGTGCTTGGTGAGCTTGGAGCTCGGAGCTCGCAGGCCGAGTTGCAGGTGGGGGCAATCCCCAACTGACCGTAAACTACGCTCGGCTGCTTTACGGTCCTGTTCCTCCGCCCTCGTCCCACGATCCTCCAGCCACACACTCATCACGACGGCTTCTGGACTTTTATGCGCGGCGACTGCAGCGTTTCATTAAAATGATTATTAGCACATCTTCAGCCCAGGATGCTGAGTGCCCTGGCGCTCCTTTGGAATCTCCACAACATCATCTAATTAGAGTGGCAGAGTCTTCAAGCTGGCGCCTGATTAGGCCAAGAGGTCCTTGTCCAATTTGCATTGTTCGCGCCTCTTCAGCCGCCAGAAGTTCAACTGTTTAAAATACCATTCGCGTCCAGCGACCGACCAAACAGGCGCAAAAAAAGCGACCAGAGCTCTGCGGGCCACGGGCCACGGGCCACACGCGAGACGACAGCAATTAAATTATCAAACAATTTCCCAACTGCAGAATTATTATTAAATTTTGTGCCGGCTCACACTTATTGGGCCGGCTCACGCGGACGGTCAGAAGAGTGTGGGTATGTAAGCGTCCAGATTTGCATGAGCGAGGGGATACCTCGTCCTCGGAGGACATTCTGCACACATGTCGCCTATTAACCGCGTACAATTTTCATATGCAAAATTGGCAAAATTTTCGATATGGCCAAAAATATGCAGCCAAATATCAGGCACAGCACAGGGGTGAGTGGCTAACACCGAAGGCAGCAACTCCGGGCATGGCTTGTTTCAGAGTTTTCCGTGTGCATTTCAAAGGAGGGTAACTCTGGAACACACCTATGCTGCTTGATTGTAATTCCTGCAAATGAAAGCCAGAAAATCAGACTTAACTTCACTTGCAACCATTATTGGCAGGAGTCACTGTTCTATTACTGTGTAGGATTTGCATTTCCCACCGCCCGACTGCGCTCTCGTCCTGCGTTCCGCAAAGTTTCAAACTGCATTTTAGGCATTTTGTCGCTAAATTGAGTTCCGGTTTTAGATGGCTTTTGTGTGGGTTTTTCGGTCCAGCCAATCCCAAGCGCAGTCCGCCCCCGTCCGATCCTTTTCGTCCTGCAATAAGCAGTGTGGACAGTGCGGACAGAGCGGACAGTGTGTTTGTCTGCCGCATGTTTTTTCGCCTTTTTGCAACTCCGCCCTGCCCGCCCGCGATTGTGTGCGAGTGTTTATTTTATGGCCGTCGCAGTTTGTTTTACAAATATTTTTATCCCGGCGCTAAATAAATTCGCATAAAATTTGCGCCGCACAGCGCCGGCGAATTGCCTTGTAATTAAACCAGAAACGGCTGCCAGGCTGCCAAAAATAGCTGCGAGCGGCGAGCTGTTAGCCGCCGTGACCATTTTCCAGTAACAAGAAGTTGGCAGCAATTAGCGATGGACACAAATAAATTATTTACAAATTTTCTGCGTTCGCCATAAACAATCTATAATGCAGCAGGCCTAGCAGCAGCGGCAGCAGCAGCAGCAGCAGCAGCAGATTTGCAGGAAAAGGAAAAGCGGAACAGCGGAAAAGTGGCAAATTATGGCAGTAGCCGCGAGAGCTTTAATTAAACATTAAAACGATGCTAATCAGCGCTCCCAGGGCAATTGCAACAATTCGAAACTAAAAGCCTGCATTAAAGCGGGCCAAAGGGAAAAGGGCCCGAGCAAATGGCCGGCAAGCGGCGCAAAAAATGCGCAATATATACGCGCAAAATATTCAAATGCGTCTAAATAAATATGAACATTTTATAATTTTATACCCACAGCGAGATAGGCAGATGCCAGGGCTGTGGGAAAAATCATTGGACCGCCCTGCACACACCCCTCTCCCTGTCTCTGTCCCTGTCCCTGTCCCTAGAATATTGAAAAGGATTAACTTTGATCAGAAATGGCGCTGGGAGCAGTCGGCAGCGCCGGACAGGGCACAAATTAAGCTAATTGCGCGCCAGATATGCCGCCCAATTGGGTTTCCGGAGTGGGAAGCGCAGTAGTTGCGGGGAGTCCGGGAGTCCGGGTGTGTTACGGATCGCATTAATAGTCGCATTTGCATTTGCAGTGCTCCACGGCAAAAACACAACCCGGCACAGCCCCTCCGCTCGCACTCACACTCACACTCAATCTGGCCAGCAGGCAGATGACGTTGCCGATGCAGATGCACTCATTGTCGGTCTCACTGGGCCCGATGATGAAATGTCCTGTCAAACTGACAGCCAGCAAAAATCCATCTGTCGAACTGTGAGTGCCGAGTGCCCAAAGCTATATGCTATATGCACCGGACAATATCAGAGGCCCCTGATTGACAGGTCAAGACTCAATTGAGGGCCGAGCTCTGGCTCCTGAATTGACTTTGAATTATGCACAAATACAGCCGAAACTGCCGGGAACCAGAGGAAGCACCAGGAAGCACACAGGGGGAGTTAAAGAAGTCAAGCCATTATTCACAGATGTGGCAAGTTCAAAATCCACCTGCAAGGCGTAATAAATTGCTGGCTTAAAGCTCCTGGAATCCTGGAATCTGGGAATCCGACTAATTGATTTGATTCTCAACGGGCGAAAGTTGTTCGTTACCCGAATTAGTTCAAGGTGGCGGTGGCAGCTGAGTGGAAACTTTTAAGCTGCCAAATTAAATGAAGTGTGGTGGCAAGCCAACAAAGAAACGCAACTTTTCGGCTAATTCGCGAGGATTTCCCTCGCAAGCTGAAGCTGAGGCTAATTGGAAAATCCGGCGACTGGGTCGGGGGGCGCGTGCAACTTGACGTATACTTAATCTCTTTGACACACATCGGGGTGTGCGGCGAGCGGTGTCTGTCTCAAATGGGTTAACAGACAAGCCCGGAACTTGACACACTCTCCGACTCTCCGGGCCGTGCAAGATGCAAAGCAAATATAAACAAATCAGCGGACAACGATGGGGAGTCAGCAAAAATGGCAACACACCAAGCGAAGGGATAACGATAGATGGCCGCACAACGGACCAGGGGCTGAGGGGCTGAGGGGCTGCAGGGGTGGCCAATTTTTCGAAGGGACTTTAAAAACTGCACATCAGCAGAAACCTGCAACAGCAACAGCATCAGCAGCTGCCATGGCACAGCACAGCACGGCACACAAAACATATGGAAATTAAATTTCTTCCGAAACGAAAATGCCAGATTTTTGTTGCAGCTTTTTTGGCGCAGCCTGAGCCTGCTAACCGAAACGGTATCTCTTTGTGTGTGGGCGGCGGTGTGGGTTTTTAGAAAATGAAACTTTGCATCGAGCACTCGAGTCCTGCTCCCCGGAAAACCTCGAAAAACAAGCCCTGAAAGCCGAAAGGCTCCGACAACTGAGAACGCTGCTGCTTTTGCTGCTGCTGCTGCCGCTTTTGCCCACACAACTGCGGCTGCGAAAGCACTTAATCATCTTAAACCGTTGTTTGCACGGTTTGCCGCAGACGTGGCTGCCACCTCCGGCCTGCCGTTCCCCCACAGCTCCACGCCCTTCTGCTCCCACCCCCCCTGGTCGGACACACTTCGGTCCTACACGTGTTTTCATATGCTGCGACGCACGCAAAACAAAAACAAAAGTCTAAAAAAAGGTTGCAACAAAAAGAGAGATGCTGTGACATTTGGCTTCAACGAATGGAAGTTGCTCTGCAACTAGAAGGCGAAAGCCTTTTAGAAATAAGAGTTACCATATACCTAATTGATAAATGTGGAAACAGGAATGACACATTCCGCGTTAATGCTAAACGCACCTACGGCAAAACGAAATATTTCTCTAACTCCTATCATCTTTGAGATATTGTAAGATATGCGCAGGTTTAAATACAGTTTTACGCTTATCACGGTGGCGGTAAGGGGCGTGGCAAAAATGTTAAATAAACTTGATCTGCGTATACTAGATATAAACATATTAGATATAAAACAAAAAGAATTACATCTCTATCTCTTACCATCTCGGTGAACTACGTGTTCA
This sequence comes from Drosophila ironensis, assembly GCA_021223825.1. Taxonomy (NCBI): domain Eukaryota; kingdom Metazoa; phylum Arthropoda; class Insecta; order Diptera; family Drosophilidae; genus Drosophila; species Drosophila ironensis. The sequence goes on along the minus strand of JAJJHQ010007619.1, from coordinate 149,284 downwards.
CACATACAGACGGACATACGGACATGGAAAGATCGACTTGGCTGTTGATGCTGATCCAGAATAAATATATTTTGTAGGGTCCTGTGGTATATGGTCTAAAAACCTGGCTCTTATAGCATATAGTTTTTGATTACCAGTGTTGAAATACCTACTATCCACAGCAGCCGTTTAAAGGGTCCAATGTTTTCTTATGTTTATGGAAAGTTTTGAGTCAAATTCCAATCGGAAATCGCCAACCCTTTTCTCATAATAAATTCACCTGAATTTATATCAAAAATACATATCTTGGACATTCTGTTGCCACGTCACATACCTGTGAAAAGACCTACGCTACCCTGCCACGGCACGTAACCGGGCAGAAACCGAAAAGAGTTGGGCTAACAAAACGGATATATAACATCCAGCTGCCAGCCAGGCAGCTCGCCCTCCCGCCGCCACTTGCCCGAGAACCCTAGGCCCGTGCCGTATCTCCTGCCACCTCAGAGGCATCCCCAGGTATTCGGCCACCACCCGCCCACCGCTCTACCACATTGACCAGTTGCGCAGCAAACTAAACACGTGGCGGCACCTGTCCAACCAAGTTTCATATCCAGCAGCCACGCCCGCTAACCGCCCCCAGGTGACCACATTTCATACAGTTTCCAAAGCTAAACCGCATTTAGCGCGCGTTTAGTGGTCGCCATTCTGTTTGCCATCGCTGCGCGTTGTTGCCCAGATTTATGCAATGGAAATATGCCACTGTCTAAAGTTTCAAGTGCCATTCAGGCCCGGTTATCCCGTATTCCGTATCCTGCATCCTGCATCGTGCACCGTGCATCCTCGCCAGTGCGGCAACCATCGAAATCCGCCCCACACGTGCAGCCGGGTAAACAGAAGCTACTTCGCCGGGGTTTTTTGGTAATTAAAAAAATTTTGCTTATATGCAAATCAATTAGTGTGAAACAAAGACGGTGCTGCGGGGAGGGATTTGCGGCGGGAGAGCGGGCGAATCTCTCAAAAGCAATATTGGGGCTTTGTGGGCCCGACTTTGTTGCTACTGTGGCTGCTGGGCTGTTGTCGTCGCTCCACTAATTTGCATCTCTGGCTGGCAACATTTGGTGGCACGACGGCCACAAAGGCTCCAAATTGAAAGGCATATGCAGATATGCAATTCTTGAAAGGCCGTTATGAGCCAGTGCCCGGGATGATTTGAATCCTGCTCACAACATCGACAGATGATGCAGAGAGGAAAACTGAAGTTAATTGGGGTGATGGATTTCATCCACCATTAGGCTGTAAAGAGGGTATAGGTCATCCTCCAGATATTGTAGAGCTGTAACTTATCCAAACCCCGAATTGGCTGTTTAAACTTTTCTTCCTATTTACCACTAATTTTGTCGACGGGTTTTTCCTCGGTGTGTCTAAGGAAAACGAGGAAAACTGAGGCAGGAGATCGAGGGAAGATACTCATTTGATTGCCGGGAGCAGCAACAGTTTGCCCTGCACTGAGGCCGTGTCCTGTGGCCAAAACGAATGGCAAGCAGGGCGGGAGCAGGATGCTTTGCATATTGTGTACTTAACTTGTTTGACTGCCAAGGGGATGGCGGCGGTGGAGCGGGTGTGGTGGCTTGAAGGACTTCTGGAAACACAGCGGCAGCAACAAGCGACAAGCGACGAGCGACGGCCCTTGCAACTCTTTGAAGCCAAAGGGCAAAAACTTGCGCAGGCAGCTCACATTTCAGCGGCAAGAAAACAACTAAAAGTCAAATAAACAATTCAACTTTGCGCTGACAACGAGAGAATGCAGCATGAGGCAGGCCCTGTGGCCGGGCGGGGTGGCAACATCATCATCGCTCATAATAACACAAGGAGCCGCCGCCGAAGGAAGCGCCACCGAAGGAGCTCGCTTCCACCATAGTTTCTTATTTCCCTCGCTTTGCATCTTTTATTTATTGTGCCAGCCATCCCTGTACCTGCGTTCGCCACTTTTCCACTAGTTTTCCCGCCTTCCTGTGTTTTCCCGGAATGTTTTCCTCCGCACTCAAACGCTGCAAAGCTCTTGACTTTAATTGTTAACAAGTGAGCTTAACAGGACACCTATGAAAAACGATGAGATAATATTTCAAAATTTCCAACCCGGCAGTGGCATATTTCCTGCTTTCCTGCTTTCCCGCCTTCCTGGGTCTCTGCTCAGCTGCTGGTCCCCAGAGATGATGACAAATGCCCCGGATCCTGATTAGGGACGCGTTAATAGACGCCTACACACTCGCCTGCCAGGTCGTAACTCATCATCACCGTCCAACGATGCGTATGCGTAACAACTGTCAGGGGAGCATGGGAGTGCCAAAAAATGAATAGTTCCTGCCACTAACAGCGGGATGAGCAGCTCCCCTGAATAAATCATGAACGGAGCGGAATGCAAATTGAAGTGGCCAAACTCGGAGCTGGCCAATTCTTGAGCTGCGCAAGCAAAAAATAAATAAATAAAATAAAGAAGATAAAAGCCAAAAGCACAGTCCGCAATCGAAGCAAAGTTCGCATCTGAAATTCAATGAATTTCGTACCCAGGTAAAGAGGATGAATGGCCAAAACGACAGGGAAATCGAAAGGCGGTGGTCCTGCTGCTGCTGCTGCCACGATGGGAGGCGGGAGCCTGGCGCAGCCTGACAGGAGACACGGTCCTGTCAATTGGACGCCACTTGAAGGATCCCGGAGCAGCTCGAATTGGAGGTGCTGCCACGCTGTGCATTATGGATGACTTGCCCAGCTGCACGGCCCCATGCCACAGCCCCCCCGTTGGATTCAATTTGTGACAAGTCGGTTGAGCAATGTCCTGGGAAAGTGCCATAAATTGTGCAGCAGCCGAATGTCCTGCACTACACTCGCTAATTATCAAGAGTGCCCAACGACGACGACGACGACGACGACGACGACGCCTGTGACAACGAAACGCATTAAAAATGAGTGCAACTTGCACTCGTAACTCATGTCCTGCCGCCTTTTATTTATGGCCTCGTGGGATTATTAAGGGCAATTAAAGGACGAAAAAGAGGCAAAGGCCCGACCATGTTTGCTTACAAATGCAAATCCGCTTTAAATTTTAACACCAATCCAGCCAATCCAGCCAAAACAGCCAATCCAATAAACAAATTGGCCTCCGGGAGTTGGCAGCTCAACAATGCGTAGGCAATAACAATTAGGAAGGGCAGAGGCTGCAAATCCTGTGCATCCTGCTGGCCAGGAAGAAATTCCTCAAGGATCTGCTTGCTACAAACGGCAACAAATCGAAATTAATTTGAGAGAGTCTGCAAGACTTTTGCCGGCAACTTCCATCTTCCGTACACCGCTCTCCCGGGATACGCCAAAAGTCAAAGGAAACAGGAATCGCAGTACATGGCCAGGACAAGTCTGGCAATTAATAAATCAATTCGTATCTCGTATTTAATTTTCATTTATTCACTGTCACTTATCGGCTGGAGACAAACAGTTGCCTCTGCCGCAGCAAAAGCTCAAAAAAAGTGAAATTTTGCAGCCTGCGGGAATACATTGATTACTTATGAGGCTCAATTCCTGAAGATCCCCAAAAAATAAGCTTTTCAACCATTTTTTTGGCAAAAACGGTTCGATTTGAGCAAATCATATGCCTATATAAATTTTAAGTAACATTTATACTACTAATAAAAAAAATGTTAAAATGTTGGAAAATGGCGGAGTAATGGCGAAGTTCAGTGGAACAAAACCCAAAGCGTCCGTAAATATTATCAGCATCGAATATTTTGAAGTCTTCTTTGTAAAAAAAAAAAAACGAAAAAAAAATTTAAAAATAACGAAAATTTATTTTTTTTGTTGGAAATTTAAATTTAATATTTTACCTAAAATTGTTGGTTTATAGTATATATTTTCGTACAACAGGTGGGAACCCCCTTAAGATGCAATGGGTTCTAAGATGCAACAGATCAGGCTTTTGAGGAAAATAATTGCGTTCGAAGGCTCATAACATTCTTGTAGCTTTCTGGTACTAGCAAATATTATGCAGCATACTATATAAAATTGACCATTTTTCTCTAGTTTGGGATCTCGTTGCTTTGCCAGGCGAAATCGCAGAATAATGGGGGGGAATACCTTGATCGAAAGCTGATTTCCTCGAGATTCGATGCTACATCATCGCCTTATTGATTGATGGGCATTATAAGTTAGGGAATCAATGTTCTTGGGAAATATAAAGTGGTAGATTACCGTGATCGAAAGCTGATTTCCTCGAGATTCGATGCTACATCATCGCCTTATTGGTTGACTTGGCATTATAAGTTAGGGAATCAATGTTCTTGGGAAATATAAAGTGGTAGATTGCAAACCAAACGCTGAGCAGACCTGACGGGTTTCTTCGGAGATGAAATTTGGAAAACCGAGCGGAGACTGAGGACTGAGGCAGCGAATGGGGGCAGAGTAAGCAGGTGCTGGCAGGGGCAGGTACTGAGTGGTGTGTGGCAATCCGGCAAGACACGCTCGACGCTCGACGCGCAGAGCAACCGCAAATACATAAATCATGCGGCTATTTTAAGACCCCCGAAATAGTGATCCAGGGGAGGGAAGGGGAGGGCGCCGGTGAGCAGTTACGGTTAGTCCAGGTAAATGAACTAAAAGTGCGAAGCGGCGCGTGCAGAGGAGAGACGACAAAGCCGCGGCGATCGCCGAGCGAAATGAGATTGCCACACTTTCGGTTGCCAGCGAAACGGGTGGAAAGCAAGGGGCAGGTGACGGGGGGAGGGGGGGTCAGGCCGATAATCACAGCATTTGAATGAACGGCAACAGAGAGCAGCACTGCCATTCATACATTCATACCGGCAACCAAACATCCAACAAGCAAGCGCGAAAAGTAAATCAAATAAAATGGAGCCAGGCCAGCGGAAAAAGACAAAAAAACAGCTGACGACGAAGTCAGCGGCTTTCAGGCTTTCAGGCTTTCACAGCAGCGACGGTGACGTCGCCGGTTATGCAATATTAACAACAAAATTCAAAGATAAAAAACGGCTAAACGGTAAAAGCGCTCAGCCCACTGACCAGCGGAGGCAGCCGCAGCAGCAGCAGCAGCGGCAGCGGCAGCAGCGAATCCGTGGAGCGTAGCCAGAAGTCTGAGGCCAAATGCGGACCCGGCGAGCGAGCCACCCAAACACCTCAGCCACCCAACCGATTAACCACCAATTCGCCGCTTCACTGCCGCCGATCTTGGGCCGGATTCTCCAATATAGTAAGCTTCAGCCGAAACATGTTTGAAGCCCATAGTGGTCTATACACTCTACATAAGTTGCCAACAAAGTGAGTAACACCCATAGATCTGCAAAGATCTCGTAGGACTTATAAAATAAGTTTCAAGGGCACCAAATGAAATCATGGGGTATATAGAAGTAGCTGCATATGGCAACTAATATGGATTGAAATCTACCAGTAATTAGTTTTCACATTATTTTGGCTGCTTGGGAAAACATCTTTGACGGACAATGTGATCCGAAAGTCCTACCAGCTTAGGGGCTATCGATCCTCTATGATGGATCGTCTAGTTCTGCGGGCTTCTTGGCTTGTTGCCAACACCGGTATTGTTTTTCCGCTTTTGCTGCTGCTGCTGCTGCTGCTGCTGTTGCTGCTTCTGTTGGCTGCACAAGTTGGCCAACAAAGCCACCATCGCCGCCGTCGTCGCCGGTGGAATGTGGAGAAAGTAGGCCGCGATTGTCTAGGCGCTTGCCAGAGATCACATCGCTGCGGCTCCGGCTTTGGCTCCGTCTCCTTCTCCTTCTCATTCTCCTTCTCCGTCACGTCTCCGTTGCTCTTGGCCTGGCTCTGGGGACTCGGGGACTCGGGGAGCGTCGCGTGCAGGCAGCATTCCATGTTGCCACCGAGGCTGCCGCTGCTGCTGCTGCTGCTGCTGGCGCTGCTTCTGCTTTTGCTGGTGCAGCACCAGCTGAATCTCGAGTTGCAGCTAACAGTTAGCCGCCCGTTGCAGTTCCGTTTGCTGCAAGCGGATTTCTGAGCCACGCTAATTGGTCTCAATCTGTCTGGGACAAGTGGCAGCGAGGGGCGCGGCAGTTTAGGGGGCGGCGGACGGCGAACGGCGGGCAAGGTTGTTGCACGTTCGAGTTATTAGCGCAACATTGTTGCAGCCAGTCGGCCGTGGAGCTTGGTCATTAGGCGGCCGCCTAAATGGGCGACTGACTTGATACTTGATTGGGGGAAAGGGAGAGGCGAGCTACTCGGCATATTTGCTGGCATTTGGCATTCATAGGTGCAAATGTTAGTTAACCGAAATGCAATAAACGTATCTCTAGCTTTGTAGGAGAATTTGCCTTTAGCAGATGGTGTTTTTAAGTTTAAACCTCATTGGGTTGTCAATTTATTCACCAAAGATTCTCAGGTGAGTTGTGCTGCCTAGGTTCTCTGCCGCTCTCCCGCCCGGTTCCTGACCTATACAAAGTCCAAAAGACAGCCCCGAGGTGCCGACATGCCGAGATACTCTCCGCAATGCGAGGGGTTCCATGCCAAACGCCGCCCGCCGGTTGCTGCGTAGTACCTTCGACAGACAGACGGACGGACGGACAGGCAGACAGACAGACAGACACTCAAAGTTCCAAGTGCGCGCGGGTGTGCGAATCTTAATTCCGAGTCGCGGACGAGTGCGAATCCGAGAGATACACACAGAGACTCTATGTTTATCTGATGGAAGCCAATTGAGCAAACAGACGGATTTGCGACTTAGAGCGGATACCGAAGGAGAGCGGGTGCAAGGTGGGGGGTAGGGGAGGGGAAGTGGCAATTTGACGAAAACTTTTCTTCATCGCATTTATGGAATTTCCAGCGAACCGGAAGTTCGTTTACCTTTCGAAAGTTGCCTCACACTATCCACCGCCAAGAGAGAATAAGAGAGCCATAGAGAGTCTCGGGGGCCAGATAGCCTAAGAGAAGGCCGACGATCATCGGCGCGATCTCTCCGTGCTCTTAGCACAGCCCCAAACGAACTTGACACACTGACGCAGTTTTCAAGCGAGGGTGGCCGAGGGGGCGCAGCGGGACAGGGTCCCGGCGATCTCTTTGCTAACTGTGCTCTACAGTTGCTGCACTTTCTGTTTGCCGTTTGATTTATGTGCCGTTTGCACTTGAAATTCCGCTCTGCGACGTGCTCTGCCTCTTAGCTCTTCTCCTGGACCCCTCCGCCCACTTTAAAAAACAGCTTCTCTGCCGCACGCTCTTGCGCTCTGCTCTTTTAGTCACTGTCTGCAACTTGTTTAACTGCACTTGTCTGCCGCCGCGAATTACAGTTAAGCGGAGCCGTTAAGACGTCTGATCCTCCACTGAGCGAAACAGGTGAAAATTGTATTCAGCGAATTGCGATTTGAAATAGCCATTAGTGTGCCTTAGTTTTTCCCACGCAAGAAGAGAATTTCTCACATCACGTCTTCCAAGAAAACAGGCTTTAAGTAAAACCAAACTACATTTGAAAAACGGTGTTAAAATATTATATCCAGTTGCTATGTCATCCCTCTACACCTCACATTCCTCTATAAATACATACCCTCCTAATTTCGTTAATTCATTTGTTAATTACCACATAATTAAATTATAACAAAATTTGTAAAATAAATTTAAGTAACCTTAATGCCGTCATTTCTATAGCTTTATGCAATACGATGTTATCTTGTGCAACTATCTATCGCCGCTATAATACAGTTTTTAAAGCACTCACAAATCTTAGATCTCATAATCCCTTGCATTCCTCTGTTAATACATACCCTCATACTTTCGTCAATTCATTAGTTACTATTAATTAATTTATAATAAAACTTGATACAAGTTTTTAGGTAGGCTTAAGGCCATCGCAGTTTATAAATGTTATATAAGGTAACCGCTAAAGAATAAATAAATACTATAAACAGTATTTCCCAAACTGAACTCAAGGTGTAGTTTATACCTGTAGTGCACTGCCCCCGCCAACTGGCAACCAGAGTCTCAGACCTGGGAACTAGTTTAGATGACAACCCGGTTGGCTCCGCTCTCCGATCTAAAATTAACGCCTGCACAGACCGCACTCCCTGCGTCGCCCGTCAGGTTCTTGTGACGTCATGCGAGTGCTGGGGCTCTGCGAATGGGAAAATCTGTTTTAAGCCCCGCGCTCTGGGGTTAAGCCTCTCCCGCGAAATCCACTCCACGGAATGTGGCAGGCGGGCAGTGTTTATGGGGCAGGAGAATACAATTTTCCGGCCAGCACTACCAGCGCTACCAGTGCTGCCAGCGCGCAATAACTGGCCGACATAATTTACAGTTTTTAATGACAACATTTACCGCAGCATACTTCACGGCCGCCCACAAAAGGATATGCGTGTTGGTTGACCGGCCCTCAACCTCCCTTTGCCTCCCTTTGCCTCGTTTTTCCCCTTTTCCTGCGCCCTCGGACCGAGACCCGTCGGACACATTGTTGTGTTAATTAAATGTCATACGTGAGAAAATTGGCGCCATATTGGATTTTATCTGCCGTCGCAGGGGCAGCAGGAGGTGGTGGGGCGGGGAGGCGAGGGGGCACGCGGGTGTGCGGGCTGCTGCGTGGCGGGAAACTTTTGCATGTCCCCGAACTGGAAGTGGAACCGCGCTTATCTGGCTTTGGCTTTTGGCAAATTAATGAGCCACCTTCTCTGGTTGCACTCTCGCGTTTTTGGGTTTTTGACCATCCTGCAGCACCCTCCCCGGAGGTCCCCTACCCCCTACCCCCTACCCCCTCCGTTGGTGCATTTTGTTGCGCCCCCGGCCCCCCCACGATTGACTCCAGCGACTTTTGTTTCGTTTTGCGACTTGTGCGGCCGGGCCAACCACCAACTTATAAGTAAAACATGTAATTTCAATTTTGGGGCTCTTGTACTTCTCTCCCGGTTGCCGCTTCCCGGTTCCCCATTCCCGGTTCCCCATTCCCCATTCCCGATTCCCGATTCCCGAATGTTGTTGCAGCCCATCACGTATGCAGCGCAGGTTTTTTTATTCGCCCAACGAACGGCGAACGGCGAACGGCGAACGGAACGCCGACAACAAAATTGAAGTTGATAATAATGCAGTGCGATTTCTTTTGCGGCGGCGGAGGGCACCCGCTCATGATGTAAGCAAACAGTGGGGGCGGGCAGAGGGGCATGGTGGAAGCATGGTGGAAGGAAGGGGCGTGGCAGCGTTGGCGGCTGCAGTTCATATGTCAAATTTTTGGCACATGTCCAACAGGGGGCCAGGCAAACAACAACAGCAACATCGGCGAAGCAACAAAAAAGGAGGCGGCTTGGATGAAAAACTGTGCGGCAGACTCGTAAAAATCAACGAGCGGGGAGGGGGGAGGGGGGAGGGTGTGGGAAGGACGAAAGGATAGCGGCATTCTTAGTGAGTGTTGGAAAACGACGGCACTTAGAGACAGCCAAAAGAGGAGGCATAACTACCCAAAAACAAATGGACAAAATAGATACTCCCCCCGCTCCACCCCCCACGACACCCGCGGCATCGACACCACAAACCTTTTGGCTCGGCTTTTCGGGTTTTTGGTGATGCAACGGAAGCGGATGTTCGTATTTGCACTTTTGCATTTTCGCTAAATGCGCAATTTTGTTATGCGCCACTGGCTAACGGGCCACGCCCACCTGACCGCCCTGCATGCATCTATCTTCCGCACTCCCTTTCGCTCTTCTATTGCTTCTTCTGCGAATACTCCTCTTTTCGTTTTTTTTTTCCTTTATACCTGGTTCTTAAAGAGAGAACAAGGGTATATTGAAATCGTACAAATGTATGTAACAGGAAGAAGGAAGATTTTCCGATTCCATCAACTGCCGAGTCCATCTATCCATGTCTATCCTTCTGTTCGTTCGTCCATATAAAAGCCTAGATTTTTAAGACTATAAACTAATTACATATTCAGAAATTTGTGATACCAGGTCAGCACAAGTTTATTTCAAAAATCGGCTACCACCCGTCACACCCCCGCAAGCCCCGAAATTCTATGGCGACCACAATTTCAAATCTAAAGGAACCAAATTTCAATATTGCATTGGTATAGCCAATATCTATCTGTGCTCCACACCTTCTCGTACACACACCTACAAACACAAATTAAGAAAATTTGTTGCGCACACAATTTAAATGCTATAGTATTGGAAAAAGCTTATTTTACTTAAATCCGAAACCTTTGTGCATGTTCTAAGAATCAGGTGGAAACTGAGAACCAGGTATTTATAGTCGAGACACTCGACTAAAATCGTTCTTACTTGGTTTTTTTAGTATTGAAACCCCAGCATATGCGGCGTATGAGTAATATTTTTTTCAAGGGAGACCATTCTGCTTTTTGCCGCTTTCCTGTGGATTTCAAGTATTTTTCTAATTAGTTGAAAGCCCTACCGGATGGCTGAGTGACTGACTGACAAACTAGACTGCTGTTTGTCACAAGTTTTTATCGAAATTCCGAGACGACGAGGGGCAAGCGATGGGGCAAGTCTTTAGGCTAATGAACGAGCTGGCGCGCTGGCAGCGGAATAGAAAAAAACAGCAGCATCGGTTGGGAGAAAAAAAGAAAACTTACGAGTAGACAAAGGTCCAAAGTTTGGCCTTGCGTCTATAATCAAATTGCATTTTGTGCAATCAACGCACAGAGAAAACGACAGAGAGATGGGAGGGGGTTAAGCGGGCGGGACAAAGGGACGGGAGGCCGGTGGGCCGGGGGGCCGGAGAATATGACAAAAATTTAAAATGAAATACAAACGTTCTGGCTGAATGGCTTGGACATGGACTTAAACCGGAAGCGGAAACGTAAACATTACTTTCAATATTTGGACCCAAAGTGGACACTGCCAGTTTGCAGGAGGCACGCGGGACGGGACGGGAGGCAGGGAGGCAGGGAGGCGGCCAAGTCCTGTGTGCATCGAGCGTATGAAAGCTGGGCCCCGGCTGCCGTGTCCTGTCCAACCATGTCCTTTTTCGGCATGTCCTGTCAGGCCGCAAAACGCAAACTGCATACCAAATGCGTGTGTGTCGCAAAAAAAGATAGAGCAGAATGCTTGGCCAGGATAAGGCCAGGAGATTGGGGGGTAGCGGGCAGCGGGCAGCGGGCAGCGGGAAGCGGGCACCACCGGGAGCCTAAAGAACGAGAGGGCTCAGGCCAGTTGGGCAATCTTTTTGCTGGACATTACAATAAATCTAAAATAAATATACAACAAACGAAGGAACTCGGACAGGACAAAGCGAAGGAAGGCTGGCCCACCACGGGTTGGAGCACGGAGAATGACTTTTGGCCCCACACCCCCTGTTCTCCGGCTCCGGGCTGCTCATTTTTGTATTCCTCTTTTTGCCAACTCATTTCCTCGGGGCCGCCTTCGAAATTAGGTGCAAAATGAGCACACAAAATAAATTTTCAATTGCAGGACCGGCACCATGGCCCCGCTCCTACCCCCCCAATGAAATAAGAAGAAACAAAAACCACAGTAATAATGGTCAGGGGCGGTGGAAATGGGGGACGGTGGACGGTGGAGGGAAAGAGTTGCCACCAACCGGGCGCCCGGTCATATTTAAAGGCGGCTTAAAAGCCCCGCATGCTATATGGCGCAGGTTTTGGCGCAATTGTTTAACGAAATATGCATCCCGAAGCAAGCCAAAGCCCCAAAACGTCCATCATGCATATGCTCAATTTGAAATCCCAAGTCAAAACTTAAAATCTTTAAAAATAAAAAAAATTTGAGAAATTAAAAAAAAAAATCGTGGATCACACGATAATATTGACTCGCGAGTATTTGGGTTTCCCATAAACAGAAATACTCCCAAGGCTGCATGAAAAAAACATATGTGATGCGATTATCGTCAACTCTACTGAAGTTTTGAACGATGCAGCCCCTTTGGAAACCCGCCCATGGACATAAACCAGGCAAACGCACCGAGGCGAGGACAGAGACATCTTTACGGTTGCACACAAAATTTATGCGTGTTTAGTGCATGCAAATGCATAAACCAGGAGCTATTCCTGCAGTTGGGTGTGCCGGGAGAGTGCTGTGGCAGGGACCAGTATACAGTATACAGTATACAGTATCCAGTATCCAGTGGACAGTGCAGTGTATCCAGTGCAGTGTAAATGCGTTAATCTGCAGCTCTGGCATCGGGCGCAACCTGGAGCCCGGTAACAAAACAATTAAAACAATATGCAATTTTGATATGTTTATTCGTTGCAGCCTGTCTGCTTTTAAAGGGTTTCCCTGGGCTGGTCATGGGGTCTAGTTGGTCTAGTTGTGCTGCAGTTAGATTACATTAGAGGTTTGCTCTCCTTGCTTGCGTAATTGCATTTAGTTTTGAGCTTTGGCATCGCCACAGTTTTCAAATGGGAAATGAAATTGAGGAATTTGTTCGGCCTGCAAAGTGCAAAGTGAATGTGTGCTTGCTCGAGGGGAGTTGGGGGAGGAAAGGAAAGCTGGCAATTTGACATAACGTTTAGCTCAGTTTTCCGAATCTGCTTTATCCTGCAGCAGCTGGGAATTATGAAGGTACGAGCAGATATTTCGGCCTGACAAACTTCTGGCCAGGACAGTGGGGCCATAGCGACCTAAAATACAATTTGTTGCGTTATATTAAGTACTATACCCCCGAATCGCACACCTGAAGCCACTGTGCTATTTAAGACTTTTGCCCAATTGCATTAAATTAGGAAACCGCCGACCAAATGCAGCCACTGCAGAAGCTTTTTAATGAGAACTTGAGGCAACATGAATTGTCAACAAATTACACCCACCCACCCCCCTCTTACCGCCCCCGACAACTCTGTAAACTGTCCATTCAGCTGATTGTGCAACAACTGCAGCAATTTGCGAAAATTTTCAAACTATTTTGCACATCATTTCTGCGGTTACTGCAGGCGGCTGCCTTCCCCCGCAACCGCCGGCGGGCGACCAATAAAAGTGATTAACTTTCGATCCGCCGAGCGATGCACCACTGCGGGCGAGTGGTGCGACGGTTAATTGTGGTTTACGGCCACCCAGGCCGCTGCCGCTGCTGCCGCTGCAGCTGTTGCGGCTCCTGCGGCTCGATGGCTGGCTTTTGCAGCTTGATTAAATGCGCAAAATTCAGGGGCACCCTGTGGGTCCGTGTTTGGCCGGGCGAACCCTTTTTACGTTTACGCTTGACAGTTTTTTTTTAGGTTCTCTTACGTTTAGTTCCGCCGCCCTGAAAAGTATGCTACAATTCGGCGCCCAAGCTGTTGCCCTTTTCCGGGTCTGCAGGGTCGGCCGTTCGACCATCTTCCCGAAAGTAGTCCCCGCTTTGTTGGCAATTTAACAAACATATCCGCATTAAGGTTAAAAACTTTTAATTGTTTGCTTGTTGCGAGACAAGTACACCGAAACACACACACACACACACACAGGGGGTCGCAGATGGCACATCCTCCTGGCAACAAACAGGGGTTGGGGGTTGGGCTTCGAGGCGGGCTGGGGACAGGAGGCTGAGGGGCAAGCCCCGCACTAATTAAAACTCGCGCGCATTTCGCGTTGGTCAACCGAAAGGCCAGAACGTCAACAAGAACAGCTTTTGGGCCAAAATGGCGTTTCTTTTTGGACTCTTTTCGCGGCCCAAAGAGCAGCCACTGCTACAAATGGCCAACAGCGTTTTTCGGCTGTTTTTACTTCTTTGCCATTATTTTGTATTCCTTGTTGTTATTTTGTTGTTTTTCTTGCTGCGGCGCGGCTTCTGTTTTGGGCTTGTTATTAATTTTATTTTTTTAGCTTTTTGTTTGGACTTGGAAACTTGGCCCCAAAAGCTCCCTTTTCCCCGCCCTCCATGGCCACCCATTTCCGCCATGTGACTTGTATGTCACTCTTGTGTGATTGTTCCTCCTGGTGGACAGTGGGGATGCGGTGCGTGGAACAAACACATCCGGCTAACCACCAATTTATCCATCTAGGTAGCTAGGAATTATGATAAGCAAGGCCTTATACGAGTTTGCTAACTAGCTTGATAAGCGAAAGCCTTTATATTCTCTAAAATTCAATTTTTAATGATTAATTATGGCACACATCTTGAACTCCAGCGGCCTGTTGCTGGAGTTGGTACTCTTGGAGGGATCTTCACTGTGCTCCGTTGCCGCTTGTTGTTGGTGTGGCAGCCGCATTCTAATGAAGTTTACCCACAGCAATTGTGTTTAGGAAACGTGCCTTGGCCTGCGTTTAAACGATTTTTTGTCAACGCGCGCACAAAAATGGCTAAGAGGGCGACGGCAAGGGCAGGGTGGGGCTGTGGACCGAGGAGATCATTGTTTGCCTTGCTTGTAGTTGTAGTTGTCGTTGTCGTTGTCGTTGTCGTTGTCGTTGTAGTTGTATGTCATGCTGCTACTGCTATTGTGTGGTGTTGTGTAGTGTTGTGTAGTGTGCATGTTTAGACTTCTCCGAGCAGAAAGTTGTTTTTGAGTTTATTTCTTGTTGTCGTAAGCGTAATTTTTTTGCGCCAGCCAAAATCCGGCCTCAACCCCTTCCCCATCCGCCTCCCCTTTGACCCGCCGCCCTTTGGCCTCTTCTGGTTGATTTAATAGAATTTAAAGCTGGCAGGCAGCGACACATTTGCCAACTTGGCCGTAAAAATAGCTGTAGCTGAGAGAAATCCAGCGGGGCCGAGTGTCCTTCTTTCACTCGCCTGCTTTATGTGCGACAATAAACATGAAAAGAGCCATAAATGCTTTTTCGCTTCTTTTTCAGCCAATTCCCGGAAAAAGGCTTCAAATCAAATAAAACCAAAAACCGGAGTCGGGAACCGGAACGAGAGTCTGCCGGGGGGGATACCCTGCTTCGGGGGGGTTAACACACCACAACCGCCCCGGAAAAAACCGTGAAAGTTCAGCGATAGTTTTATTTTATTGTAAATTCATTGGAATATATGGGCTGCTACACAAAAACTTGTTTGGAAAACGCAGAAATATTGCATCTTCCTTGGGAGGGTGTCCCGAGAATAGCGCCACTACATGGAGAGGGTACACTAATTTTCATTAGCGTAAGGACGATTCCGTGCTGTGGGGGATTTTTACTGCGCGTGCACTAATTTATGACCCGCCTTTTCCAATCACAACTGATTTTAGAACCTCTTCCTGCGAGGTACCAATCCGCCTCGGAGTTGTTTGGCATCTCAGGTGGTATGGCGGATTATTCCCCGATTACTGCGATCCAAGAGCCTGCCTAATCCTTATCTGAATGTGGTAAGGCTGCCGCGCGGACCTAGTCGGTTTTATTGCCCCGCAACGCACTGTACCAGTTGGAGGGGCAAAAAACGGAAACATGACAAAAACCCAATAAAGTGTAAGTAACGACAATGGGAAAACGAGAGCATACCAAGGAGCAGAGGGGGATGGATTTTTAGAAGAAAAACGGGGTGGAGTGGCGGAGTGGCCACGCGGAAATAGACACCAAAATATTGGCAGCTTGTTTAAGCTTTTTGGCCATTTGGCATTTGGCTTTATTGTTGCTGTTATTGCCCCCGTTATTGTCGCAACCAGGGCTGTTGGTCCACAAAAATGTTGCGGTTAACAACACAGTGGTCAACCACAAGTGGAAAAAGCAGAAGGCGTAGCCCCATCGGTCGCCGGTCGCCGGTCGCCCCGCCGAAAGTTTCATTTATTAAAAACTTCGTCACGCGTGTTTGTTATTGTTGGCCAACATTTTTGTAATGAGTGGCAATTTTTCACGTGTTTGCCATGACAATTGCAAGCGGGCGGAGGGCCGGCCGGCCGGCTTGCTGGCTTGCTGGCCATTACAGTCTCTTTCCAATTAGTAAGCAGTTGGCCTGCAACTCATTTGCTGTTTACACTGCCAAAGACAATTTATCTTGCCATAACGCGAAATTGTCGCTGCCAGAATGTAGGCAACACATTCAATGGAAACATGCCGCAAGTTCATAAATTCGTCTCCGCCTCCTCTTGGCCCCTTCCATTCCCTATTCCCTTTTTTTTCTGCTCGCCCATTTTCCTGAACACTTTCCCGCCCTGTCGCCCCATCGTCGGGCGGAGTGCGGTGTGCGGTGCGCGGGCAGGCACGCAGCTGTAAATTTGCTGGCGCGCATGTGATTTATAAAAATGTTGATTGGAATTTTCGAACTGCGGGCCGAGGCCGAGGCCGATGGGGGAGGGCGGGAAAATATTCAAGTGAATATCGATAGCGCAGCCTTTGCCCGGCACGATTTTTCATAATTTTTTATGCCTTTTAATGTTGCCACGCATCCGGAGGCAGCCGCATCAGCGGAGAGAAGTCGGAAAAGGCGGCAGCTGAGCTCCGTGCACTGCGGCGTATGAGTAATATTTGTTATTTATGCAAATGAAGTTTGCCGGGGTGTCGGAGTGCCAGGGAGTGGGCTTTAAATGTTTTTATTTTTTGGGGGGAGGCGGGGGGAAGGTCCCGGCAGGTCCCGAAGGTCCCGGAAGGGCAGGGCTAGGGGCGGCTTAAAGACTTCCTTTGTGTCAAACACCGAAACATCAAAAGGCGACCGGCAATAAATTACACTAGTGACAAAATGCATTCGCTCAGCGACAGTCGTTGCAACAAAAATGGAAACAGGACAAAGCAACAAGAACAACTCTTACAACTGGCCAGTTTATGGGTCCTGGCCAAGGAAAATCCAAACAGTTGGCAACATTTTCTTCCCTTTTTCGAGCTTCTGCACAGCGAGAAATGAGCGAGAAATCTTTGTCTATATCTCCGAAATGGTTATAGCAAGCATATAAATCTTTCTGCTTACATTTAACAATTTAAAAGTCTAGCCATGTGACAAGTTTTATAAGGATCGGACAGTAAATATTAAAGATAGCGCCTTTGCCAGTGTCAATGTCGAGAAATCTCTCCTACAGCGTTTCTACTTGATTTTGAAAGCAGACGTGAAGCGTTTAATGTAATACTAAACTTTGAAAGCATAATTGGTACAATTGTGGGGCACATTTTACACGGCGATTTCTCGCCGTGTCCTGGTCCCTGTTATCCTCATGGGCCATTTGCTTGTTGCTTTGTTTTTTGCGCCCTTAGTTATGTGCTGCAGATGCACTAAAAAATGCCAAAGTAAACACGAAACGAAACGAAGCGAACGCCAAAGGAATGGCAAGAAAACGGGGCACCCCCGCGCCTGAACCCCGTTTGTTGCTTGCCCCCTAAACTACGTGCAACATGCGCCACGCAAATGGAACAACTGCAGCTCCTTGCTGCATGCGAAATTGGCGGCGTATCTGCAGCGTTAAGTGGGTCGCCGATTGCCAAACAGGACACCGCCGCTTGCCGCACCAGTTTGCACCCCGTCCCATCCCATCCTTCGCACTTGCCTCGTGTCCCTAGCCAGTTAGCCATTCAGCCGTTAAGGATGCACGCTGTCGGACCGAAGCGAGAGGTACGGGGTACGGGGTACTGGGTACGGGGAGAGAAGTGACACTAACACCAACTTCCGACTGACGTTGTCCATTACCAAAAAAACTATGGATAGTACGGCCTGCTGATGTCGCCCGACACAATTTTAGCTTTTCACCAGCCCCGCTTCCCATGCCCCCAGCCCACAGCCCCCAGACCCTTGCCCACGACACCCTTCTGATGACTTGCCGCAACGATTTATCAAGCGAGACGCAGACGAAGGCAGCCAGCAAATTGATTATGCTAATTACAGGCACCCAAGGACATAGCCGAACTGTCGGCGGTTTCGACCACAAAGCTGGAAGCAGGGTTTGAAAGTACCCAAGAAAGAACGTGTGAAAAACATCTATTTAACCAGAAAAACCCGGAAAATTTGGCCTTGATCCACTGAAATTTATATAATTAGTTAAAGCAGCACACGCTCAGGCCTCTGTGGAAAAATAACAACATCCGGGAAATCCCAATGCGAGCAAGGGCAAATAGAGCCAACTATTTAACATAGTTTTCCCAGAGTACGAGTATTTGGGCTCTGGCCAGCTGATAAAATGCTCACCCACAAGCCACCTATTAGGGAGCAGTTAATGATTGCCATTATGTAATGACAGCTTTGAGGCGAGTCTCCAGCTCCTTGTTCCGGAGTCCGGAGTCCGGAGTCCGGACACGACCCCCGCTCGGGAGGGAAAAACTAAACGGAAAATTGTGCAGAACATTAAATTTGCATAGAGTCCCAGAAATTGGGAATCGTTGTCGTGGCGCTGTTGTGGCAGCTTTGTGTGCTGTTAGATGTCATAGAATTCGCTGACAGTCAGCCAGTCTGTCAGTCAGTCAGTTTCAGTTAGCGAAGTTTTTGGGCGGGGCAGCGCGGGCCAGCGGTTGAAGTTGCCACATTCTCATCCATTTCCATTTCCATGCCCATTCCCATTCACATTCCCATTGCCGGGCCTCGTCAATTGTTTACTTGCCAGAGATGATGACAGCAGTTTTGTTTAATTTCAGTTTTAGTTTACCCATCTCTTGGCAGTGCTTTCCCCGGCTTTTCCCCGCCCTCCTCAAATAAAACAATTTATGGGCTATGGGCTATGGGCTGGTGCAGTGCGAGGGCCTGGGCAAATTAAAAATTTGTGCACAAATATAAAAATCGGCAAAAGTTTTTCCGCTGCTGTTGTTTCTGCTGCTGCTGCTGCTGCTGCATGGCACCGAAAAATGTTGTCAACTTTTATTATAACTTTTTATTTGTTGCTGTTGCTGCTGCTGCTGCTCCTGCTGCCACTGTTCCAGCGAACAACAACAACGTTGACACTTAATTGATGGTGGCAAGCCGTGATTGGTGCCGCGGCAGGCAAGGGGTGGGCTCCTAGGTTCCGGCCTGCGGGTTTCGGGCTGCGGGCTTCGGGATCCCTGGACAAACAGGCAAGGCTATCAAATGAAATTGGCGCGAAAATCGTTTTAGCAATTGCAGTTTTAGTCCCGTTTTTGTCGCCATTAAAGCGGGCCCTCCCAGCAACCAAGCCAGGCCAGCAGCAGCAGACAAAGCAGCGCAAAAACAATCAGATCAATTATTTAAATGCTAAAAATACAATGCGAAATACATAGCAATTGAGAGATAACATTAAACAATGCACACAGATTTTAGATGCGAAATCAATTGGTATTTGTAGTGTTGAATATTTAATTGAATTTATGCGGGGTGCCTCCATGCCTATGGCCGATTAAAGGGCTTTAAATACCAAGGCACAATAATGTTGCGAATACGCCTGGTAGTCGCTCCGAAGGTACTACTCCTCGTGCATACGCCAGGTAAAAAGACTGCCCCATGTGCTCCAAACGGTGGCCGTAAATCAAGCCGGACAATTCGGCCCTTGGCCTTTTAAATTATGTTATCATTGAGCCGAATGCAATTAAGCCACGATGGGTCTTCGGAGTGTCAATCAACGGCGCATAATGCCAGGGCCCCGGAGTCGCAGGGCCCCATGTTTAAGCAGATAATAAAGCAGGCAGCCGGAAAGGGAGAGCCCGGAATCCAGCAAGTGGATGGCGGGGCGGGGCGGAGCGAGGTGAGGCGGAGGCGGAGGCAGGGGCAAATGGCAAATGGGCGGTGGCAACGCTACGAAGTCGGAGCACGACCACGGACGCCATGAACCGGGTTATCATTCCTGCGGTAAGCAACGACGTCTCCCTCCCTGACGCAAACGCATACATTTAACCCGAAAAGTGCCGGAACAATTACACCGGGAAAAGCAAGGGGTTTAACGAAAAACACAAGAAAGTTTTTTAATCTACAGGTACCAAGGAGATGCTAACTCATAAAGAAAGAATTATGTATCTAGCTCTTACCATCTCGGGGAACGACGTGTTCATACATACAGACGGACAGACGGACATGGGTTATTGACCCAATCAAGAATATATACTATATGCTATGTAAGGTCGGAAATGTCTCCTTGTAACACAGCTATTGTGCAATGATGATCCCACAAAAACAATAAGGCCCATTAATCAAAGAAAAATTCAGAAAAAATAATATACAAATTATCAATCATATAATATTTTCAAAGCATCTAATTCCTGACCTATGCACCTGACCCCAGTGCACCTGCAGGAGTGCACAAAATTGACTTTTGCCTTTTCTCCCAATGCATTTATAGCGTCGGCGATGCCTCGGGACGCTTTCAGCCCCACCAATCCTCCCGTTCAGCTTTCTTATTCAGATTCGGATGTGGATTCAACTGCCGTTGCAATTGCCACGAACACGACACATGGCGACAACTTGCAAGACAGCAGGCGGAAAAGGGGGGGTGGCAGTGGCACAGCCACTGTTCAGCGGGAACTGCAGGGGGCAGGGGCAGGGGCAGGCAGTGGATGGGGCTTTGCTGGGCGGCTGGGAGACAGGCAGATAGTTTCCCGCCTCACGCACTCGAGTGTAACGTGATAATTTGTCTGACGTTACGTTGATGCCGCCTCGGTCTCGGGGTCGAGATTGCCGGGCCCGGGCTTGTTTTGGTTTCCACCCGGCTCTTGGTCCTCAATCCTCAATCCTCGGTCCTGGCATCCCAGGCATCCTTCATCCTTCATCCCTCTACGCCCCCCCACTCGCTGTCGCTGGCTGCCATTCAGCAATCTGTCACCTGAGTAACAATTATAGCTGCTGGCATTTTAAGTGTGCGATTGTAAGGGAAATCTCCGCCGGAGCCGGAGTCCGTGCGCTGTGTGCTGTGTGCTGTGTGTTGTGTGTTGTGTGTCGTGGGGTTCCGAGGTCTGTGGCGTATATGTTCGTTAACTGCAACACACTTGACTTGCCAGTTACTGCTGCTCGGTCTCCTCTCCAGCAGGATTCGAGAGACAGGCCTGTGCCAGGGCGACGTTGGAATCAATCAGCTTTCCCAGTGTGCTAAAGTCAATCGCAATTGCAAATTGCTGTGCAAATTTCTTGAATCGAGAATTGACTTTATTAAAAGTTGCACAAAGGCAAGATGGGCGGGCTGATGACGACGACGGCTCGGTATCAATATTCATACGCCCTGTAGGACCAGCCATCCAACGTCTGCTTCTGCTTCTGGCTCTGCCTGGGCCTCGGACTCTCTCTCCGATCCCGATTCCGATTCCGATTCGGTAGCACTTAAATGGAACTAATCTGCGAGTTAACCAACAATTTGCCAGCCTTCGAATAAACAAGGAGCAGCCATAAAATGTTCCAGTTAGCAATCGATGGGCGGCTGTCGATTAAATCACAAGCCCAAGACAATCGACTGGAGAGGCGGAGGCAGACATAGAAAACCGCAAACGAGCGGCATAAATCAATTGGTTTTAATGCCTTAGCCTCTGCCTCTACCGCTGCCGCTGCCACTGCCACCGTCTACCGTGGACCGCCTGCCACTCCGGCAGTCGTGACTGTGAAGCTCAGAAGCCGGAACGCGTTTTCGATCATAAATTATTGGCTAGCTGGGTTTCGGGCCCTAGGTTATACCGAAACCAGCCACGACGACAAATTCCCGACGCCCAAAAACCTAATTAAGCCAGGAGCTGCGAGGAGGCCCACACACTGGCAAAAAAGGTGATGTGCCAAAGCAATCACCACTTTTCTAGCCATAGTTATATAAGCTACTTGCCAACGAGTCCCCTCGTTTTGCGCAAAGTGTATTTGTTGCTGCTTAGCTGCCAATATTGCTGCTGGCCGGCTCATGTTGCTACTGTTGTGACCATGTTTCTGGTGTGTTTGCCCGGCGCCAGCGCCAGCGCCATCGCCATCGCCAGCGCCAGCGCCGCTCAAGTGTTGCTTTCGTGGTTAATGCTTAAGTAATTACAATGCCTGGCCAATTAACTATGCACGGGCGGGGGGCGCGTGGGGACGGGCTGCCAAAGCTGGATGTTGGCCAGCTAATGAAGCCTCCTCGCATTAACAACAATAACAACCGGACATGGGCGGTGCGGTGCGGTGCAACAACAAAGGCCCGATGTGGCACAGCTTGCAGCTAATTATCACACTTGAGCGGAGCGTCAGTCACATGACGCTACATGGCATGGTGGCGTCCAGTGCCAGCGGCCACTTGCGACGGCTACTGCGACTGGATTCTCGACCATCCATGAATTAGGCCGGGGAATCCCGGAGAGAAAGAGTGGGGCGGCGAGTGTGCGCCACAGGTTGAGGCAGCCCCGCCCGGCCATCTCACTATTCATTACCCGACTTCCATCCATCCCGACGAATTTGCCAAAGCGGATTTTTATGGAAATTGATGTTATGAACTTGTCGATAAGCGGCATCGATCTCCCGCCAGGTTGATTGATTGACGCCCGGCGTGAGCTTCATGCCGAAGTGTGTGGGGGGGCCCGCAGTGTTCTGTGTTCTGTGTTCTGTGTTCAGGGTTTCAGGTCCCCCACTGCCAAAGAGCCAACAAAAAGATGAATCTGAGCGCGGAAAAGGAAGCCAAAGGCTGGCAGTGTAGCCCAGGCAGGGACTTTGCCGCAGACTTTGTGACGCTGCCCATGATTATTTTTCGAGCACATCGCACATTGGACTTGAGAGGGTATTCAGTTTCTGAAGGATAAACCAAAGATTGGATGAATCCCCAAGCTCTATAGTAACACATATGGTATTTTAATCTGATAGTTCTCAGAAACAATAAATGTTCAGAGCCTCAAACCAGTAACCAGTAAGTCTTTCACCAAGTGAAAGACCTATCAATAGCTGAAGGGAGTGACAAGTTCGGTTTCCTATTCGGGTTATTCTTTATGCATCCCGGAGCTGTTGTTGCCGCAGGCTTGTTGTTTGTGCCCCTCTGCCCGGCCCGCCCATCCTGCTGGCCAACACATAAGCCACTTAAGTTTTTGTGGAACACGCGCTTCGGCCGCAATTTAGCGCCAAGTTTTTCGGGGCGTCATCGATGCCGCGGCGTCTGCCAAACGCATTTGCCAGGCACCCCCTGCGCCCGTCTCATCGCTGCCAGGACCCTTGGTCCTCCCATGCGGAAGGGGGAGGGAGAGCGGGGGGGTTGGGAGGTTGGCCTGGCACGGGGGCTGTAGGGCGCTGCATACTTTAAGGAACTTCTGGCAAGACAGCCCTGGCCCATAAATTGCCGGGGCTGCAAAACGGCTTAAACGAATTGCCGCAGCCCGCAAGAAGTTGGCTTGGCTGGCAGTTGCAACTGCATCTTCCTACGCGCGCTGTCCACTTGCCACATCCCCGGCACCGCGCTTGGGGTTGGTTGGCAACTTTTCGGTTGGTCTTAAGTTCTGCGCAATTTATAAATAGTTTGTTTAGTTTTAAAGTTTCGCCTGCATTACCTCTCGTCCGGCGCCCCCAGCCCCTGCTCCTCGAAGGCATTATCTTCTGGATGCCGCAGAGAGTATCCTTTTAAAGTTTTGATACTTTGCTCGATACGCGCGGCCCTGGTGTGGCAGTTACTGCCATGCCACCACACAGTCTTCCCCTTTTTGGCCCAGAAGATGAACAAAGGAATTTATTGGCAAATTAGATTTGGCGCAGAAATGCGCGCCATGAGCGGAGTAATTTATGTTTGCCGTCCCCCTACGTCCATGTCATTGTTTGCTTTGGGAAAGCGCATAGTTCTGCAGGTTTTCGGGGATCGGTTATCCTTCTCTAAGCGCAAATTGAGTTGAGTCCAGCAGTATGAAAAGGCCTTTTTCACACTCAACCCTGTGGATAATCATAAGACCTGAACCTGAACATGAAACAAGCCTTCAAACGCAATAGTCTAGAAAGAGTTATACGCATTTAATTACTAAACTTAGGCCTGCCCTGGAAGCACAATAATGTTTTTGAAATCTCCGCCGGCCCTGGCAGAATGAATATCTGAAATAGTTGGCGAGCGCCTGGAACTATGCAATCGGAAAATATACATCGAGGCATGCGAGGCATGCCAGCTGCTCTGCTCTGCTCTGCTCGGCACTGCTCTGCTCTGGCCCTCTTCCCACTTAGCCCATTTAGTGCGATTTGCCGTCAGCGGACCCCCTCGCAACCCTCTCGACCCGGCCAGTGATGGTTCAATGCAGCGCCCATGGAGAGCGAGCGTTTGACAAATCTGACAACGCGACTAAACGACGCCTTGGCAAGGCCTCCCCTTCGGTAAGCACCTAAAGCCTGCCTGCCGCACTGCCACCGCGGCCGACCCCCTGGGAAGTGGCATGCTTTTAGCATATTTTACATGCCAATCTCTCTTGGGACTCTCCGACTCCCGCCTCCCGACTGCCGGTTGCCGGTTGCCGGTTGCAGTTTCGGTTCGACAGTGGTTCGGGCGGGGGGCGCAAATGCTGCCTGGCAATGACTGCATTTATGCAAGTCGTAAGTAAAACTTTTCGCACGCAAAACGCAACTTGTAAAGTAAACACAGTCGAAAACTAAGTTTTCGCTGCCCCACCGAAACGCTGCAAGCCACGAGGGCCGGGAAGGCCTTTCGGGGTCTTTCTGGGTCTTGCGCTCAATTTGCGCATTTTTTGCGCGCAATTACTCAGCGAAGGCTTAAAGTGCAGCCACGCTTTTGCCTTGGCTCTTCCCCCGGCCCCTCTATTTCGTTAGGTACCCTGGAAAAGGGCCCAAATACTTTGGCAACAAGTCTGAGTCTGCAAGGCCGAATACGAAAAAAAAAACTAGATATATTTTTAAACCCATGGTGCGCTTCAAGTACTTATCCTTTTATTACTTTTCTATTACAAAATGTTACATATTACAACAGACCAGTTAGGCTGAAGGCCTTCATAGCTATTGCTTATGTAAAAATAAAAACTACACAGCAATTTACAATTCTATATAATAACAAAATGAAATTCCCCATTTCCCGCGTCTTTGCCACTTTTAAGGGGTATCTAAAATGTCTATCCGTGGCCCTGATCTGTCATTCTTTTCCCTTTATCCCACGGACCAGAGCCCCTGTTCTGCCGGCAGCCAAGACGACAGGCAAGTGAGCCCCGGCTTTGGCACTGACTTGGCTTCCCTGCCGCTCGCATAAGCCGCCTAAAAGGTGCAAAAAGTAGCTGCCGTAAGCTGCTTTCGGCCTGCCCCTCCACCTGCATCGTTTTTTACGGCTGGCTAGGAGAATTATATTGTTGACAGTTGTCACATGCGGCGTATGCGTAATTTTTTGGCGCAGCAAAAACTTTGCAAAGTCTTCGCCAGGGTCCAGCGCCGCAGTTGGCGCCTTTCATTAACTGCTTCTTAATTGCCTGACAGCTCCTGCGGCCAGGCCACATAAATCTTTGCCAAAAGAGCAGAGGCCAGCAGGACACGCATGCCACTTGTCTTCCACTTATTCGCCTATCCTTCTGCTCCCGATCATGCTGCTCCAGCTCCAGTTCCAGTTCCAACTCCAAGCCACTCAACAGCTTGTCAAATCGACTTTTAATCTGCTGCATATTGCCAAGAACCAACTGACCGACACTAATGCCCACAGACACTCGACGCCCACTGGCCACCCCGGCAGGATGCCCGACAGGATGCCCGGCAGGTTCAACGCCTCCCACAACAGGCATCTCGGTGACAAATGCGGCACGTTCGTCAGGGTAGCAAAGAGAATCGCAGGTGCACTGAGAAAAATGGATATTCTGCCGACAAAATATACTATCGGCATTGAACTAGCTTCAATAGCAAAGCATATTACCTTTACTATCATATTACCTTTACTTTACTCTTGCTTGGATTTCGGAATACCCCGTCAAGTATGGCAAGTTTCGGAGCTTTTCTATGGCTAAAGTGGAGCGGGCAAGTCCCGCCGCAGGCTGATTCATTCCGGCGGCGAGGTGGAGCAGCGCAGGTGGAGAGGCCTGAACCACTCAATGCCTTTCCGGTCAATCAACCCGTGCATGTGTGATCAAAGTTGCTGCCCAAAAGACATCCGCTTCCAGTGACAAACAAGCTCTCTAAGAGCAAAATTACAGGCGTCGCACACACAGGCCACGCAGGACCCTCTGACTGGGGGGGGAGGGGAGGGGGAAGGACATGGAGGTAGCCCAAAATTTATGCGCTTGTTTGTTCGGCCGATCTGGGACCAGCCCAAAGTACAACTATTCATTTAGCGTTTTATTTATTGCGCATTTCATTGCGGCCAACGGCATGTCAAGTAGTTGCCCGCGTCCTTCGTTCTGCTTCCAGGCTAATGGATTGCGGCACACAAATCTTTAAAATTACCCGTGAAACTTTGAAATTAGTCCGGAGTCCGGAGTCCGGACCTGCCGGAACCACAGGCTAACTGGCAACTGGCAACTGTCCGAGTCGCGTCCCGGCTAATTTGTAGTTTGAATTTTGATCAAAGGCCAAGTGCAGACGGACTACTGATTGCCTTAGAGCGCGGCGGAAAAATGGGCAGAGCTTGAGAGGTTTGTCGAGGTTCACCCATTAGTTTTTCGATTTCTCCATTGGGAAAGATGGACATCACACAATCGGGGCTGCATAAATAATGTTGGCTTGTCCTTCGGATTCTTGTTCGCAATTGCTTAAGATTTATCGAAAGTAGTGGGTATTTGCCAATAATGTGTTGCACATGTCGCTGGCAATTTTGTGTCCTAGCTGGCAAGGGGTTTTCCTTAAATTTCGTACGCTAATTGAAGGCCGCAACGAGCTGGCCTCAGATATTAGGGTCGGACTTGTGAACGAGTGTATATAGTATGCAAGGAGGGGAAGCGCCGCAGCGGGCGGAATGGATAAATCGCTAGAAATGCATAAACCATCGCCGATCCAGACAGATCGGCTCAGACTCGATGCCTGACAGGCTACACAACTTTTGCAAGCCCCAAATCGCAAAATCCCAGGCATGTGTATGCGCCTATAAAAAACCAACTGCGAATAAGTAACGTAAAAGTCCTCCGCTCGGCGAAGGGCCAGCACAGTGGCTCACATGCGGAGCGTAACGTAAAACGTAAAATATTCCTGAATGCAATTCCCATGCAAACCAACACGAAAACCAAGAGAGCCAGCCGGCGTGTGTGCACGGAAAAAGTCAAACTACAGCATTGCGGATGTTTCAGGACATTCAACTGCACTTTGACCCATATTCCATTCCATTCTGTTGCAAATACGAATAGCTGCCTGGCTGCAACACCACCACAATCAGTGGCCGGGTTGCGAAATCCGGGGGCTAGGGGGCTAGGGGGCTAGCTAGGGCGCACGGGCCAGCCTCTGCAACCGCAGCTAGGGAACTGGTGGCAGGCCCAGACCCAGGCCCAGGCCCAGGGCCAGGCTCAGGCTCAGGCGGCGTTTGCTGCACGTGCAACCCATGGCAGGCGATTTCGGTTTGAGTTATGTCCGCTGAAGCCCAAAAAAAAAGCTCTCGCACCTGCACGGGAAAAAATGCAGTTGATTTTTAATTGACACGAACGAAAGGGTCGCAGGTTTATGTGAGCCAGAACCCATTGATCAGGCAAACAATTCACAAATATACGAAGGGAAATAAATGGGAGCAGTAAGCAACACATCATGGGCAACTCAGGCAAAACTCTCGTTGCAGTGCAGGATTTGGGGGAGGATGGCGAGGCGGAGTACTGCTGCTGAAAGGTATCTTCTCCTAATCCCGGCAATAAGTAAGCGGCATGTGATTTAGCCCACAGAGCCCGCCGGGGCCGGGGCCGGGGCCGACCAGAACATGGCCAAGGCTATGAAAATACTTGCACGACACTTTAACTCGGCCAGCCCGCAAGGATAACCCGGCACATGGAGACCTCCCTGACACGCACACCCGGCGCATGCCGAGTGTAAAAAATGCAGGCCGAACCCATATGCTAAATATGATTTTATTGGCCAACCATTCGGATTTATGGTCTGGGAAGATATTAAAACAATTTCTAATTAAAATATTTCAAAAGTGAAATATGAGCATGTTTCTTCGGGGCAATTAAAGTGCCACAACACCTTGCTCCTTGACTGCCGCACCTCCACCGAGTACTTCCTTCGCCAAACGAAAACACAATCATATTTCATCAAACAAAGGGCGAGAAGACAAAACCGACAGCAATAAAAAAGTAAGAGCGATCCGTAGCCAAAATCGTACGGCCGGAAAGGATAAAACATTTCGCATTGACCAGCAGCCACGAGACAGGAGACAGGAGACAGGAGCCAGCAGCCATTAGAGCCACGTTATGAGGAGCCGGAGCAGCACACATATTACAACATTACAATTTGGCAGCCGGCGCACCGCACATCCGCAATGCAAGGTAATAAACCACAAAAAAATACGTCAACAAAGAGGCCAAAACCGAGTGGGCGGCACCACACACACACGTGACAGGTGGACGAGGTAATTTTAATTACGGCCCGTCGATGTCGTCTTGCATCGTGCCGGGTTCATCAGCATTCAGGCGGCGTGTGTGACGAGGTCACCCTCGTCCGGGTGGTTGGCGGGTGGTGGGTGGCGGTTGGCGGGGGCCAGCGGTTGGACGCCTCTCCGCTTTTCAGGGTCGTTATGGATGCGCGCCAATTCGCGGACAGTCGTCGTGTGTTTGCCTCTTAGCCAAATTACATAAATTAGCCGCGAACGTTGGTTTCTTTTTTCGGGATCGCTCGCTGTTTTTGCCGTTTTCCGCGCGCCAAATCAAAGCCGGGAAATTTAATGGACTCCTGTGTGCAAGATTTCAAAAGGACGCATTCCAAAACAAACAGAACGTGATGCAATTTTTTACTCCTTCTGCGGGTTTTGTTTGCTTTTCGTGGCGGTGTGGAATGGTTGGCGTACAGATGCCACCTGACGATGCTTTTTTCTGCCACTGCCACTGCCACTGCCGCTGCCACATTACTATTACTGATTTCATTAGGATCCATGGTCGTGGATCTCCACGCCTGCCCTTCGAACCGAACAGAAGCGAACCGAAGGAAGGGGTGATGGGCCCCAATTTTTGTGGGGTTTCCAGCGGTGCACCACTGCGTATACGTAATGTTGCAGACGCAATCGTCGTTGTCTGCGGCTGCCACACAGCCACTGCTGTTGTACATTTTTGCTGCAGTTTGGGAATTGGTTGGCCCTGCTCGGCTCGGCCGACCCGTCCTCAGCCTCGTCGACTGGTTGAATGTTTTGTGCATTTTTGCGCATACCTTTGGCATTTTGGCAAAGTCAAAGGTCGGGTGCCCCCAAGACCCCGCCCAGGCCCTCGCCGACCGTTTCCTTGTTGCGTTTCTTTTGCGGTAATAAAATGGAGCCAGGTTGGTCCTGGCAAAATATGGGCCCGGCTCCCGGCTCCCGACTCCCGACTCCCGACTGCGAGCATTTCCCCCCTGTCCTGCTGCCGCTGCTGCTGCTTCTGAACACCGAAAGAGGTAATTTAATTTATGATGCAGTAAAATTGAAAATCCTCCCGGGCATTGCCAGGTGCGAGGACGGGCGTGGATGGGCGAGGATGGGCCAGTATCTTTTGCCATTTTGGTGACATGCTGCTCGGCCGCCTGCAAGGAGTTGGCGTCAAAAGCGGAGATGGAACTGGGAGGTCTGTTCTTCTGGCCAGGTGGCAGGCGCAGATGCCCCGACTTAGGGATTTTTGCATAGTAACGGATGGGGAGAAGTGTCTGATGGGCCGGGGGACTCGGGGATTACACTCAAACAGAAGAGATTACACTCAAACAGCCACAACCTATTGGCATATCAATTTCAAAGCTCGACAATGGCTAAAATAGTCACAGCGAGGCAGTAATTATTGTTATAATTGCCACAAATGCCAAAAAAATTAGTTGTCCCGATCGATTTTACTTCCATTTTATTGGGACAGTGCAGCTTTTGTCAGCGCTCCCCTCCCCGAGGGCGCTTTCGACCATCAACCAAAAGCAACTGCAGGGAATATGGAATGGCCTATCATTCAGTAGAATGCCCACAAAAAAAGAAAATACAAATAAAAAGCAAGGGAAAAAAGCCGGCAAAAAATACGGAAAACTGATAACAGACCGTCCGCCACATTGCTACGAATCGCATCGCCGGGCATCGACTGCTTGCTCCGGCAGCCTCCTCGGATTCGGTTTCAGTTGGAGCGGCCGCTGGGGCTGCATCTTCCGCATTCCGGGTGCCACTGTGGCAGCAGTGCATCCATCTGCGGCTCAGGGGCCCCTCCGCGTGGCTTTGCATATTAAATACGCGGCGGAGGCACGCGCGGAGCTCAGCTCAACCGCGACAAGGCCATAAAGTACCTGGAAATTCCTGCCGCGACAACACAGGACACACACGCAGTTACAAATGCAACAACGGCGGAAACGGATGCGAAATGCTGCAGCCTTCAGATACCCAGTAGTTGAAAAAATTCCTTTGATTTTCGTAAGATTGTTGCATGAAACTGATATGGTCCAAATATTTCAACCACTGAATTTGAATTAATTGTATCCAAAAAATCGATTGTATATGAAATCAGTTTGGAGGGGAGCAGCACCTGGAACATCTCGAGTATTTCACCTGGAACCTGTTGGCAGTGGAAAATTTCACATTCCCGAACCTAGAGCGGAGGAAAAGTGCGCGGTATGTCGAAAATTGCGCCTATCGCGGGATTCGTAAGAGAATTACGATCTGGTAACGGCGGCAGAGGCAGAGACTGCAGGCAGATGAAATGGGAGCAGGAAACAAGGATACAGTGATACAAGAAGGCCAGGACACTGGGATACCGGCAACTGGAGGCCCGTAGATATGACGGGCATCCAATCATTTTAACGCAAATAAACCACAACACAGATGGCGCTGCGTATGCCTTGTAAGTTGATGCACGAGTAAGCGGGGTGGGTGGGGTTCGCGGCCCGTGGGCGTGGCCGGAAGTGACAGATGAGCACAGGTTGCGCCTGCCACATGGCAGCTTATCACAGCACTCGGTCCCTTTGGCTGGCACGTCGTAAGATGGTCTGGTTTATGGTGCGGTCACTTGTGGCATCCACCGCCCCCTCGACCGCGTTTGCCGCCCCGTCCCCTTCCGGTTTGTTTGCGCTGCGGTTGGCCGAGCGCCGCCTTGCAATGCAATTTTTGTCGCATTTACTAAAGAGCAGCACGAAAGAGCAGCAGCAGCAGCAGCAGCAGCGTCGAAGGCGAGCGGCTGCTGCAGATAAATCTCATGAAATAATTACACGTGTTACAGTAAATGCTGTTAAATTGCCACCCCAATGAGCCCCTCTGCCTTATTTTCCCACACTCGCCAAAAAAGGCTTCACTGGGGAAAATTTAAGCAGTACAGTAGGTTCGAGACTTTGGTTTTACACTTTGTTGTAAAAAAAAATGGAACAAGGTATATTGAAATCGCACGAACAGGGAGAAGGAATGTTCTGCGACCCCACAAAGCCCACAAAACACAACCGAGTCGATCTAGCCATGTCTATCTGTCCAAGTGTCCGTCACAAAGGAACAAGTATAGTATGCGGAACAAGATATCTTAGATACAAGCTGATATCTGTATTGTCGATATAAATGGTGCAAAAACAATGGACAATAAGTAGTAAACGTTTGAGTACTTACCACACGTTTTTTTCCAGATCCAGCGATGAAATAGGTTCAATGTTTTTTTTTAACAATTCTTGCATCATGGTGGCACAAGTCGTTGCTCTCGTTACTCTCGTTACCATGCCGGGCGTCATAACGGTACTTTGTGTAGCATACGAATCTTCCATTTATTTCCAGATTCCCGACACTTTTACAACACTCCCGGCGTTGGCAGTTCACGCACTTCTCCCGCGACGATTTATTAGTAACGCGCGGTTGTTAATGCCCGATTTTTAGCGTTTCACAAACAAAAACTTTGCACTCAATTTACCGATCGACTATTTCGGCGGGCCGGCGATGGACTTCTTTCCATAGTGATGGGACTGTTAAGCTTCGCCGATATATATCAGTAGTTATCGGGGACAACAACCCAGCTCGGCTGCATTTACCTTTGCAAATGCCTCGTAGGTAAATTGGATTTTATCCATTTTTTAGAATTCAAGTAAATTGTATTTTTCAATATTCAAATCAATTATCTTTACCCCTGCTCGACGGCAGCCCCGCAAATATTTATATATGTATATCCGAGACAACATTCGGCTGGATTTACCTTTGCAAATGGCTCTCTATAAACCGGGTGTTTGTACTTAGCTGAGACACTCGACTATAATCGTACTTGATCCCCCGCAAGATCGCTAAAAGGGATTCCCTATGAATCGAAAGTGGGGAATTCCTGCGGCAACTTTTCCAGTGCAGCAGCATTTACCCTTGTCGGCGGCCAAGGCGTTGCCGGGCCATGTAAATGCATTCATGAATGAGTGGACTCTCGTGGACCACGGATTGCCCATAAAAGCCGACGCAGACGAACAGGATCTGCGAGTGTTTCAATTTGCACACAGCCAGCCAGGGGCGGGGGGAGGTGCCGGCCAACCGCAGGACTTATGCCCAATTGGGAAAATTATTTTGTGCCACTGCGGCATAAAAATAAAAATAAACATAAAAAAGCCGGAAAGGCAGAGGAGCAGAGGTGCAGCGGGCGCAGTAAAAGCCAAATACACAGGGCTCGTGGAGAGTTAATAACACGGCAGTTGGGCCGGTTTAAAATATAAATTGAATATCAACTGGATGGGCGGCTCATTAGCGGTCAGCATTCTGGGCCAAAAGGCTTTTATTGCCTTCATTTCGCACAGCCCGGCCGGCTGCAAGTGTTAATTGCAAATTAGACTGCAGCATATTTGTGTATTATGTTTTATGTGGGCCGATGACGGCACGCTTCGAGAGTAGAGCTCTTTTTTTTTTGGATTTCCCTTCCCTCCCCTTGTGAAGTCGACTATCATACCCATTTTGGTATTTTTTTTTTTAGAGATTTTTGGCGCAACGCCGCCGCATTGAAGTAATCACATAAATCACGCAACGCTCGGAGGCTGTAAAAGCGTCGCCAGTTCCCATTATAAGTCGCAGATAAAACTCGAAAACCCGGCAATCCGGCATCCGGGCATCCCGGCATAGATGCATAGAAATACACATAAAGAACCCAGTGGCAGTGACTGCTTTATTAAGCATAATGCGGCCATAAAGCTATTCGAGCCAATCGAGTGGCCCTCCTCCCGGCATAGCCTGCAAAGAGGAGGAATATCCGGGCCGGGGCCGGGGCCGGGGCCGTGGTCGTGCCGGTCTGAGGGGGGGCAATCGCAGCGAAAGGATTACGCCAAGGTATGGACAGCTTCTAATGATTGATGGGCCACTGCAGCCAATTCTTGGCGCTGCCTTTGTTTCGCCTCTACGGATTCTATTGCTGCTATTGCTTCCGCTGCCCGCGGCGCCTCTCAATAAGCCGTGAATCCGTAAGCCCGTAAACCGTAAATCATGCCCTCCGTCCATTGCGTGCCAAGTCATAAATACCTAGGATCCTGCATCTGCCTCCCTTCGACGATGCAAGCCCTTCTAAAGCGGCCTGCAGCTTTTTAATTAAGGCACAAAAACAAAGAAAGCCAAAATAAAAGCGCAGCGAGTGTAACAAGTATCCCTGACCTCAGGCATGGGTTTAGATACACTAACAGCTTTGCAGCTTTGTAGCTTTGCCGCTTCGAATGCAAGAGAGCTTAGGGGGGTTAGATGAGTCGATAGAAAATGATTGGGAACTTCGACTTCCAGGGGAGATCAAATGTTCCACAACCTTTTGAGTGTTGAAATTGCAAAGAGGCAACCTAGGAAATGATAAAGCAAATCAGGGATCAGACTGCTTCGACAAACTCCGTTCCGGGCGATGGCACAGCGGAGCTACCTCTTGGCAGGACGCAGCGATCTGCATCCGAATGCCGGGACGAAAGGCAACAAAGGACCACCGCGGCGGAAAGACAAATGACCAAGGCGCGAATTGTTTGACAAGCGCGCCGGCCGGCGAACCGATGTCATCCATCAAAGTGGCCCAGAGCCGGGAGCGGGCAGATTGAAATGACTGCCATTGCAATTATCGCCTCAGCATCTACGCTTTCCGGTTCCCCTTGAAAGCAACGCAAAAGCAACGGCCATTTCCCGCTAGATTAGGCCCACTGACAATACATAACCGAATTAGCGCCACGGGGGCTCGCCCCGCATTTTTATATGACACTTTTCGGGCCGCAAAGCCCCGTTTCGGCACAGACACGACTATACATATATAGCATATCCCTTTTTTGCCTGCCAGTCATGCATCATTCCGGGTGCAGCCTGTAATTTCGGCGCCCAAGAACAGCTCGAGTGGACTGCATCTTTTCGTCATGCAGCTAGATTTATGAACCGCCGGATTCAGTGGGCTCCCTTCGTTCCTCCGGCCGTATTGTAAATCATTTCCAAATTATTTAGTCGCTCCCAGTTCATATATATATTCATATTTTTGGCGCCTTTGCTCGACGGCGACGTCGGCTTCGAATGTGGCACGTGATTGCGTTATAAATTACATGCCATTGGGTGCATACAGGCCCCAAGAGCCCCGGCATTGCCCGCTGATAGCCCAGGCCTGCGAAATCCAACTAATTTTATGCTTTTCGTAATCTATGGACCCACCCGAGTCAAGGAAAAGGGATATGCAAGGAAAATCTAAGAAAGAGATGAATGCCAGCTTACCATCACCTACAGCAGGGGGACTTACGTGTTTTTGTCTTACTCCGAACACTGTCGACGGAACGATCACAACACCCTATTTGCTTTGGAGCCCGAACTGCTTTTGAACCGATTTTCAGCGCTTAAAAGTATTAATATAAACCGAAAATTGTTTGCCGCGTCGATCAAAACGTCCAGATTTTAGCATTCTACCTTCTCCCCTTCACCTGTTGCCGATAGATTCATATTGGCTCGACGCAATTATGAGACCGTGTCGCCAGTATTGTTGTTTCCTCTCCTTTGGGGCGAAAACTTCAGCCCCTACACTTTTTTTTTGCAAATATTGACCTGCTTTAAAACAACTTATCAATTCGTTTAGACGGAAATACGTATGTATATCTTAGTTGTTGGTTGTTAGTTGTTATTTAGTTAGTTGGATGTCAGCGAGTTTGTAAAAATTACAACTATTTAAAATGCAGTGATTGTCTCACTCGGTAGTTGATGCTGATAAAAACCACAATACTCTAAGTAAACATACGTTTTTGCTAGTCTTTTGTTGGAGAGCGAAACATAAATTCATTGGAAGACTTTGTTGTCTGTTACCAAATCAGAATGCATTCCTTTTGATGACCCACTAGTCCCCATATTCATACAGTGAAACCTGTAAAAGTAGTTTGTATGAAGGCAATTTGCAGTTAAACTCTTGTAATCACTATGTAAGCGTTTGGAGTATTTCGGATACTTTACTTTTTTTGTTACTGTTACTTTAATTTCACCAAAAGGATGGGAAGACTGTGGAATGTCTCCTGTAAATGCCAGTTATATTGCATGTAATTTAATATTCATTATATTCGGTATAAACGCTGTGCCACTATGATTGCATGATCTGTCAATCTGCCCAATTGCCAGGACTATCTGCGCCTCATCCCCTTCATGCCCCACAGCACATGAGGCCTTTCCCGCCTTGGCTTTTCAGGCGATAAAAACGAAGCGAAAAGTGCCGCTATCTATTAATATCGTTTTCGCTGGCGGGTCAAAAGGTAACTTGCTACTGGCCAGGTAGGAAAAACGCTGAAAATCCTAACGAACGACACCTGCCCTCTCTTTGTTCGCTGTATATTTTTATTTTCTCGGCTTTTTGTTTACGGGTGGCGTGTGTCTCGCTTTTCTTCTTGCTGTTTGCATAGGGCGCCCCTTTTCCTTTTGGCGATACACCGCTGCTGATGTTGCACGAATGTTGTAAATCAAAAGTAGGCGAGTCACACGAAGGCTGTTCCCAACCCCCAGCCCCATGCCTCATGACCCGCTTGCTGCTTTTGCTGCTGCTGTTGCTGCTGCTGCTGCTACTGCTGCTGCGCCTATTTGACTGGCAGGCCGAGCGGATAACGCTGGCAATTATCGCGCTTGTGCCGCACGAACAGCGGAAGCGGCAGAGGCGCCACATCATGTTACCCGGTCCGTTCTGTTCCGTTGCGATGCTCCACCTGCAGCCCCCCGCCCCACGGACATGCCACCCTTTGTTTGCCGGCATCCTTTCCTTTCGCCCGACTCTTTTTTTCTTTGTGCAATCCAATTGGTAGCGCACCAAACAAAGCAAAACAGTAGGAAATAGCAGCAGCAGCACCAACAATCGGACCAGCTCCAAGTCCCCCAAAAAATATGGCAAAAAAGACTGGTAACCTGTTTCGTCCCTTTGTGAAAACCTGCCCCTGGAACACCCCCATCCGGTCGGTCAGTCAGTCATTGAAGTCATTTATTGCCGCCAAAAGTTTGTTATACCCTCGTTCCCGGCGGAGGCCATTCTAATTTTGACCAAAACGCTGTCATTATTAAAGACAGCCTGGTCTCTGAAAAGGTTTTTGTTCAGCTTGAGAGGGAACTGCAAGTCCATATCCGAGTATTTTGGACAGACTTAATGTTGGTTGTTTCATATTCCTGCAAAACTTCCCCTTGAAGATCTCTGTGCTTTGGTTATATTTGTAACTGAAGAGTGAGTTCCTTTGAGATAACCCTATTAATATAAACATTGTTTATAAGGGGCTTTCCCATTTTTTTTTTTTGGATAGGGTATATACAGTCTCGAATGGCGCTCTTGGAGCGGATTCGGACGATTTCTTCTGGATTCCGCTGGAAGGAGCTTTGTGTTCCATTCCGTTTCGTGTGCAGGATGTGTTTACAATTTGTGGACACACCGACCGTCATTTGATGGCTTTCCCTTCCCTCCTTGTCCGTCGCTTCCGTCGCGTCCGTGCCGTCCGCGCCGTCCGTGTACCCTCCTTCGGTTAATTCCAAAGGCCAGGTTGGCCCCAGACTGCGCATTACACCCATGGAATGCCGAGAAGCCCGAAAACGGGAGTCCCGGGAAGGGGTCCTGATAAGCGGCACTCGCCTGTTTGCTCGGGAGCCACCGCACACGGAAGATGACGTGCCCGGGATGGCCCATAAATGAGACTCCGGCAAGGCAAACAGGCCGGATATACAGTGCATACAATCAAATAAAGCAAGGCGGAACCGGAAAGGGGCCGGACGGCTCTATATCTGCCTTAATCTGGGCAAACCTGCAGCTCATCATTCGCATTTACGGCATTTCATTTAACTGCGTAAAAAACTCGTGTAACTTACATGAAAAAGCTTGTAAATGGACAGCTGTAAAAAGCATGTCTATAAATGTAATTGGAATATATGTATTTTACATGTCTGCTTTCAAAATTCTGCGTTGCAGGGGCTTCTTTTAATTCGTACCATATTTTGGTCATTTATAAAAATGATAAATGCAGCCAAAAGGCTGCTGTTTGCAAAATACCAAAGACCTTAATCGATTATTCTCACCGGATTTTCCTAATTGCCCTTATAATCCAAAAAAAGGCAAGCCTAAAGTCACATTTCGAAATTGTTAGCCTAGGTCCCCAATGCACATAAATTTCGAAATTGGCGCCAAGTGAAATACTCAGCACGGCCACCTCTAGCACGCAGCTCAGCTGTCGAGATACGAATCAGCTGTTCACTGTTAACAAACAAACGCACGCACGCACGCACGCACGCAGAAGAGATGAATGTTTGTGTGGGCTGTGAGGAAATAACAAAAAAGTACAAATGCAGCAAGTGTGCGGCGCCCTAGTAAGTGTTTACTCTACTTTCCTGGTTTTGCGTCCATCAATGAATCAATAATATTCCACGACAGCTGCTCCGTGGCGTGCTACAGAGCCCACAAGGACTCTCCCTCGTGTGCGGCGGCACAGAAAACGACTCTGTCGGAAAATCTACAACAAAAGGCTGCTCTGGATGAACCCACGCTGCACGCGCCCTTCAGCACGGATGACACTGTGCCCCCGGAAAAGCTGCAGCAGCTAGGTAAATTTATTTACAAACACACCCGCCTCTTTTTGTGTTTCATATATGGTTTCATGTTTTCCCGGCAGAAGGTAACCAGGAGCTGCGCGAGCTGCTGCACAATCCCCACCTGCGCTCCCTGCTCCAGCAAATAGATGTGGCGATCAATGCCCACGCGGCGATGGCGGCGGCCATGCAGGAACCCTTGTTCCTGGAGTTCGCCAACGCCTGCCTGCAAGTTGTGGAGCCCATGTCGGAGGCCGAGAGGGCGGAGTACGAGCTCTGCCTCTGAAAGTCAGCCCGAAGATGTATAGTTAGGCCACCAAGAAACGCACTCTCTCAATCCAGATTAAAACAGATAATCAAGTTTAAACGAGACTTTATTCACTGCAAACTAGTCTGATTCTTCAGAATCATTTCTGGCAAAGCTGACGCTCCATTGCGTGTCGTGCTCCTCGAGATTCCTGGGCACCTTTGCCTGATCCAGTTGTCGGGCCAAGTCAAAGTACCTGCGCCTTAAATCGTACGCCATCTCCTTGGGCTGCCTGTTTCGGGAGAATATACCTTTACTGTCGACCCCTGGGGAAGAACCCATTAGCCAGAAACCGAAACCAAAGGAAACAGGGCCAAACTACTCACTCTGGGCCGTTTGGAAATCGGCGAAATTCCACACTAACTCCCCGAGGAACCAGCTCTTCTGGCGGAGTCTATCAAAGGCTTGAAAGTGTCGGGCAAGGAGCTGTCTCTGGTAGTCCGGAGTGCCCACAACCGAAGGCAGCTAAGGATAAACACAATTGTATTCAACTCATGAGTTACTGCCGTCAAATCCCCACCGATCGGTAAAGGTTTGCGGAGTCTGCACCGTACTCCATGAGTAGAACTGGTTTGCCGGTGGCATTGCGCCAGAACATGGCCTCTGCGACAATCCCGTCCACAATCCTGTCCAGCTCAGCAGGGTTCTGGTACCAGCCACTATAGCGATTGACACCCACAATGTCCAGAAGCTTGCCGAAAGTAATTTGGTTCGTAATGTCCGATGGCTTGGACAAGGCGGCCGTCAAAGGACGACCATGGGCTATCTGTCGTGTGTACGCTATAAGGGATCTTACGGAGGAAATCGGAAGAAACTTAAATCGCTCACGATCCGAACTCACGGGAAATATTTATCCGGTCCCTGCCACGACGAAATGGAGGGCTCGTTGGCCACCGACCAGGCTATGACACTCGGATGGTTCCTGTCGCGGTGGATGAGCTGCTCGAGCACGGACATATGGTTCTGTAGTAGCCGCAGATTTACCGGCTTGGGTACTATATTCAGCGCCGAACACTCATCGATGATCATAATGCCCTGCTCGTCGGCCAATTGCATGGACTCCTCGGAGTAGGGATAGTGCGAAGTGCGGTAGACATTGGCTCCCACCCACTTAAGAAGGTTAAAGTCGTGCAGCATCATAGGATAGTCCAGACCGCGCCCGCGAACCTGAAAAAATAAATTAGCCAGTTTGTTGATTTCGATTTCGTATACTTTTCCAAGAGATCCTACATCGGAGTCCTCGTGCCGACCAAAACCCCTCAAATAGAGTGGTTTGCCATTTAGTAAGAAGCTGTCGTCGCTCCAGTTCAGACTGCGTATACCCACAGGTAGCCGGTAGACATCCAGGACCTCATCCTGATCGGACTCTTCGCCTATGACTTCTCCCCTGTACAATTCCAGCTGCAATCTGTAGAGGTATCCCGGCTGCGGATCCATGAGGTATGGCCACCAGGCATGGGCATCAGACACCTGCAGGCTGCCTTTGAACGGGTGACGTCTGATCTGTTGGGCCACCACCTGGCCCTGCTGATCCTGCAGCTGCACATGGATGTAGTACTTCATCCCGTGGGTCTGACTCTCGAAATCGCCTTCGAGAAAAATTCGGTATCCGACCAACCCCACCCGCTCCGATGGCAGAAACTCAGTGTCCACGTCGATGTCGCTGATGAAAATGCGAGGAGTGGAGTACAAATGCACTGACCTATGAATGCCCGCGTAGTTAAAAAAGTCGAATGTGTGCTTCTGCTGGGGATGGACCTCGCCCGACGAATCGATCGCTCTCTGCGGAACGGTGGAGGGTCCCAGGCGGTTGTCGCAAGACACTGTCAGCCGATTGGCTGCCCCGAAGTTGACAAAGTTCTCAATCTCCGCCTCAAAAGGCAATCCCCCGGAGCTGTGCTGCATGGTGGGCTGGCCGTTGATCCATACATGGGCCTGGTAATGGACGCTGCCGAAACGCAGCCAAGTTCGACGCCCGCGCTGCCTAGCCCACGAGGCGGGCACAAAGAAAGTTCGCTCATACCACACAATGCCAACATGGTCCCGCAGAGATCTGCTCACTGTTATATCGTTGTAGGAGCTAGGCACTGCCATGGGAATCACTCGACGACCAGACTGCATAAGCCCTTTTTCGTGCCACATCTTCTGATGGCCCTCCTCGGGGTTTGTCGGAGAAGCCTTCACCATTCTCCATATGCCGTCTAGGGTGTGCACCTCGCGTGTCTCGGAATCTTGGGGATAAAGCAATCCCCTCGTGGCAGCTGGCCACCGCACGGATTCGTAATTTTTATTTGGTTGTTGCAGACCCTCCAAGTCCTGGGCCCCAATCAAGGGTCGGATAACATGGAAAAGCATTCCACAGGAAAGCCATGAGCCCAAGTGCATGGTAGATGGATGCACAAATGGAGGGTATTTCAACATGACACAAAACAGTGTGTTTGGTAATGAATTAAACACACTTTTCCAACCGCTGTAGATACAGTTAACAATTATACCGTAACATGGTGTTATATGCAAGAAAAATGTAAATACAAATACTTTGTGGAATTGTTGATTTATAGTTAAAATAATCACTCGCTTCGATCCACAGGCACTAAAGCTCAGGGTGACGATGCTTGGTAACTTCCTTGGTTATATACAAACTGAGGTCCTGCGGCGACTGCTGTAGGTCCAGCTCCTGGGCCAAAGCCCAGTAGCGCATGCGCAGGATATGGGCCACCTCCTTTGGCTGCCGGTTCCTTGTGAAGACACCTTTCTTGTTGCCGCCCACACGTGTGATCGCTAAAATTTGTATCATTTAAATCAAATTTAAGTTGAAAGATAGAAATAATCAATTCAACGCACTTTGAGCCGTTCGGAAATCGGCAAAGTTCCACACAAACTCCCCGATGAACCACTTCCGCTCCCGGAGCTTATCAAAGGCCTTAAAGTGTTGCGAAAAGAGCTCCACCTGGTACTCCTCCGACCAAATAAAGGCAGGCAGCTACTGGAGGAAACCCCAAATTAAATCAGACTGCAACTATATGCGATAAGATCCTTTACCGAGTGCATGCCCTCCATGGTGTCGCCTCCGTACTCGAATTGAATCACAGGCTTTCCGAACGTGCTTCGCCAGTTCTGAGCCTCATCTGTGAGCAGATTGACTATCATATCGGTGCGTCCCGAATTCTGGTACCAGGCATTGTAACGGTTGAAGCCCACGATATCCAGAAACTGTGCCAAGTGACAGCTGCTGGGACTTGCATTAATGGCCGCCGTCAGTGGACGACCTTGGGCTATTCCACGGGTGTACTTAACCAGGGATCTGCACGAGAAAATCGTTTCAGATTAGCCTGAATCTTTAGTAACTAATCTTAAAACAACCCACTGGAAGTACAAGAGGGCTTCCTTTTTCGTGGATCTCGGCTCATTGGCCACCGACCAGGCAATTACACTGGGATGATTCCTATCCCTGTGTATGAGCTGCTCGAGCGAGGACATGTGATTCTCCAACAGTTGGGGCTCAAAGATATCAATGTTAACGGCGGGGCACTCATCGATGATCATGATGCCGTGCTCGTCGGCGAACTGCATGGATTCCTCGGAGTAAGGATAGTGCGAAGTGCGATATGCGTTTGCCCCGATCCACTTTATTAGGTTAAAGTCCCTGGTGAGGAGGGCATTATCGAAGCCTTTGCCGCGGATCTAAAAAGAAATAAAAGCATTGTAAAACTTTATGGTTATGCTGTTGAGAACCCTACATCGGAGTCCTCGTGACGGCCAAATCCTCGCAAATAGAGCGGCTTCCCGTTCAGGAGTAGGCTGTCGTTGTTCCAGCTCAAGCTGCGCATGCCCACCGGCAAACGGTACGAATCGAGCAAAGCCGCCTCCTCCTCCTCGTTTGTTGACACAAACAGCTCAAACTGCAGGTCGTACATGTAGCCGGGATTGGGATGCATGAGGTAGGGCCACCAAAGCTGAGGACTGGGCACCAACAACGAGCCCTGGTAGACTGACTTATTGATCTGCTGGGCAACCACCTTCCCATCTTTGTCCCTGAGCTGCACGAGGACGTGCAAGGGCTTCAGCTCCTCGTCCTGAGTGCCATCCGTCCACAGCTGGTAGTCGATGCGGCCCATGCCCTCCTCGGAGCGTTGCGTGCTGATCTGCAGATCGGAGATGTGCAGCAAGGGCGTCGTGTACAAGTGGACACTTCTGTGGATACCAGCGTAGTTGAAAAAGTCGAATGTGTAGCTCTGAACATGCCGTATGCCGTAGTCGGTTTCCACTTCGCGAACAGATCCCTGGGGTATTGTCCGATTCCCCAGCCTGTTGTCGCACATCACTGTGACCCTGTTCTCGCCTCCGAACTGCAGCAGGCCCGAAATGTCTGCCTCGAAGGGCAGATGGCCGATGGCATGGTCGGTAGCCTTTCGCCCGTTTATCCAGACCATGGCTGCGTAGTGTACGCTGCCGAAGCGCAGCCAGGTGCGCTGCCTGCCTGCCCAGGACACCGGCACAAAGAAGTACCTCTCGTACCAGACGGTGCCCACATGGTCCCTTAGCCCGTCTGCGCCAATGTCGTTGTAGGACGCCGGCACTGGCATGGGCTGCACCGGCTGGCCGCTCTTCCGCAGGCTGTCGGCGAACCACCTCTCGCGCAGGCCCTGCAGGGGATCGGAGCAGTTGCACCGCACCAGACGCCACATGCCGTCCAGGAGACGCACCTCCCGGGTGGCCGACTCGCGGGGATACAAGAGACCACGGGTGGGCGTTGGCAGGCGGTAGTCTTGGTAGTCGTATTCCGTCCCAGAAACTCTGCCAGCAAGTGTGCTGAACAGGAGAAATGTTAACCACGGCCAAGGAACCCGCATTCTGCTCTCCAGACAACCGACTTCTTCCAAGCACAGAGGAACTATGGGTTTCCTTTGGCCGGAAAATCACAATTGGTTACGTTTTGTTATTCATCCTCAGCCGGCTTCTCTGATAGGAAGCGAAGATAGCCTCGCGAGCTAGACTGCAAAATCGGAACTGTGGAGTGCGGAACACGTGGCGGGGTTTTTAAATAAGCCATTGGGTAAAGTTACCATCAAGTTGGGTAAAACATATCAATTTAATTTTCTCTCGTTCCCAGCCAAATTGGTTAAAAATAATGTGTACCATTCTTTAGTTTTATTGTCAACCTAATTATAGAGACTATACAAAAAATACAATGCCCGTTGGAGCAGAATAAATCGAACTGGAAGAAGTGGATGAGATGGCAGTAGTTGATGAAGGACAGAACCTTCTTCCAGCGTTCTGTTATATTTACAACTATCCTATCTGTCTAAGAGGGGTTACGATTTTGGGTCGTAAACGTACGTGAAGAGGTCGTCTGGAAAGCTGCTTTGGTCCAAATCCCGTCCCAGGGCAAAGTACCTCCTTCGGAGCAAATGGGCCACTGTCTTAGGCTGGCGAGAGCGGGTGAAGACACCCTTTTTATTGCCCCCCACGCGAGTGTAGCCTGCGAGCAAGAAGGAATGCATCAGTTATAAAAGACAAAATATATACTCTGGAGCACCCACTCTGGGCTGTCTTGAAGTCGGCAAAGTTCCACACGAATTCCCCGATGAACCAGCCCTTGTTTCGTAGTTCATCGAAGGCCTTAAAATGGCGAGAAAAAACCTCAGTCTGGAACTCCTCGGACCACACGTAAGCCGGTTGCTAAATCGACAATATAGGGATTAAATGGAAACCGCATGGAAATTACATCAATCCTAACCATATGCAACCCCTCCAGCGTGTCCGCTCCGTACTCAGACATTATCACGGGCTTTTTGTACAAATCGTTCCAAGCGGTGGCCTCCTCAATTACGCGTTGGGTGACCATGTCCAGGCGACCAGTGTTCGAGTACCAGGCA
This sequence comes from Drosophila ironensis, assembly GCA_021223825.1. Taxonomy (NCBI): domain Eukaryota; kingdom Metazoa; phylum Arthropoda; class Insecta; order Diptera; family Drosophilidae; genus Drosophila; species Drosophila ironensis. Next base: position 105,423 of record JAJJHQ010007619.1, on the reverse strand, counting down.
TTGTACCGGTTGAAGCTAATGATGTCCAACGAACGGCCCTGCGGATGTATTTTTATCAATTACAAAAGAACATGTGCCGAAAGATGCCAGCAATTCGCACCGCGGTGTCCCTCGTGTAGGGTGTAGCAATGGCCGCCGTTATAGGTCTTGTTTTGTCCAAAGAGCGTGTAAAGTTGGCCACCAGTCTGGAAATACAAAGAAAGTTAATGGGAAAGGCTTAAGGGCCGAAAGATACCCACTCAAAATAGGATTCTGCCATCATTTCCCCCGTCCGCGGCTCGTTTGCAATCGACCACATCACCACGCTGGGATGGTTCCGGTCCCTGTGGATTAACTGCTCCAACGAGGACTTGTGTTTGCGCAGCAACTCCGAGCTATAGTTTCTGAGAAAAGAAAACACTTGCATTATTAAGCAGCCCGGGAATTACAGGACCAAACTCAACTCGGTGTCTACGCTGGGGCACTCGTCGATGATCATGATGCCGTGCTCGTCGGCAAACTGCATTGACTCCTCGGAGTAGGGATAATGCGAGGTGCGATAGGCATTGGCTCCGATCCACTTTAACAGATTGAAATCTCGAACCATTAGGGCATTGTCCAGGCCCTTGCCACGAATCTGAAATAAAACCGGGACTCAATCAGGTGCTTACAAATACCCCGTACCCGAACTCACATCCGAATCCTCGTGCCGCCCAAATCCCCGGAAGTACACTGGCCTCCCGTTGATCAGGAACTGCGATTGATTCCAACTGAGCGTGCGCAGGCCTACTTTCAAGCGGTAGACATCGAGCACCTGATCGTTGGCCCCCAGCAGCTTGATCTCCAGTTGGTACAAGTATCCTGGATTGGGGCTCATCAGGTATGGCCACCAGGGCATCGCGTTGCTCAGCTGCAGCTCGCCACTCAGCTTGTCGTCCGCCCTGGCATTAGCCACCAGCAAGCCCTTCCTGTCGTACAGGTTCGCCAAGACCTGCAGGACTCCGTCCGCCTCATTGGCAGCGCTGCCGTTCACGGATACTTCATAGGATACTTTTCCGGCTGGGAGCAAAAATACTGTATGCACAATATTTCTAATGATTCATATACCCGTAATACATACCCGTATTATGATTCGAAAGGTTTGTGAGGACCTTTACTTCCTCTATGAAGGTCATTGGCGTGGTGTACAGGTGCACGCTCCTGTGAATTCCCGCATAGTTGAAAAAGTCAAATGTATAGCTCTGCACAATGGTCATGCCGTCGTCACTGGGCACCTCTGTGATCTTGCCCTGCGGTACCGACGTCTGGATCAATGCGTTGTCGCACATCACGGTGATCCGGTTCTCGGCCCCGTACGTCAGTACATTCGTGACCTCCGCCTCGAAGGGCAGATGGCCCATCTCGTGATTCACGACTTTGGCGCCGTTGACCCACTGAATAAAAAATTCAAAGCAATTAGGAAGTAATTCATAATATTATGAAATTCCCATTATTGACCCACCACATAGGCCCCGTAGTGGACACTGCCGAAGCGTAGCCAGACCCTTTGGTCATTTGCCCAGGATCGGGGCACAAAAAACTTGCGGTCGTACCACACAGTGCCCACATGATCCCGCAGGTTATCTGTGGTGATGTCATTGTAGGACGCCGGCACGGGCATAGGTATCGTCGGGCGACTCTGGCTGAGGTCTTGGTCGTACCACTGCTCGCGCACGCCCTGCGTCGGGTTGGCCTGGTCGGAGCGCACAAAATTCCAGATGCCGTCCAGGGAGCGCACCTCCCGCGTCTCTGATTCCCGGGGATAGAGCATTCCGCGTGTTGTGGGCACCTCCTTGTTGACCAGTAAAGCTATGGATGAGTGCAGCACATACAGGCCGGTCATCAAGGACAGGAAGGAAAAGGCTGCGGGAGGAGAGTGTTCTGTTGTCAAAAGGGGCGGCCAAATTACCATCCAAAAATATAGGGTTATAATGCTGTAGACCACCGGTGGGCACTCCATAGCTCTTTTAGCTCCCAGTGCTTACAAAAACAAAAAGCTGTGAATGTTTCGTACAAAAGAGAATCGACATGTGCACATCAACCAAAGTTGACGGTGAAAATATATTGTGTGAAATTACACAAACAATACATGTAGAACCAAAAAATCGGACGGAGGCCCTTTTTTTGCCGGCTCTCAAGTTGAAATTCGGGGCCCACCGCTGCTGTGGACTAACATATCAGTGGTTTTCACTTTGATAAGCGGAAAACACGATAAGGTTGGGAGTGAATGATAATACCTGGGTTTCTAACCAGAAGTTTCCCAAAAGGTTCTTTGAGGAGCGAAGTTATAACTAAAGTTGCAACTGTTTTTTCTTAGGATCTACGATGTCTAATCTGAGGCATCAACTATGTAGATTCCACTTTAAATTAACTCCCACATAACCCTTTGCTACTTTAATTTTGGAACGACTGATGTTTTTCCTTCACCCCAAACCAAACCTAATCTAATCTAATCCCCTCCCCCACTTTGTTGTGCAAATGCTGATTGAATTGTAAATTGAAAAGAAAAGATGACCATGCTCCAATGCCGGCTCTATGTAGCGGTACTCACATGGACAATGGGATACAGATTCCAATTTTCAAAGCCAACGCGGGAAGCGAGACGGAACGCAACGAGAGGAAACGAAACGGAAGTTAGATGCTATGTAAAAAAACAACACAAAACAGATCGGGAACAATGCGAAAGAGCCGCACAAAGTAGAACGGAAAACTGAGCTTTGAAGGCAAAGCTTTCGCTGCCAAACAAGTATCTTTCAGATACAACTGCGCGTATGACAGCGTTCTGACATGGCGCTTGGGTTTGTTTTTTTTTTTTTTTGTTATTGTTTGGAATTCCCCTTTGTTTTGCTCTTGTTCGCCTTCTGCTGCGATGCATTGTCCGTCACTTTTGTGGCTAATAAAACACGTTTGCATGTGCAAGCGAAATGGAAGAAAGAAACCAACATTTCAGAAACCACCACAGTCGCATTATGCCCATGCAGTGAGAAAAAAGCCGAGAACTTTGCCCCGGTCTCTCGCGTTTGCTGGGTCGCAGCTGACTGAGCCACAAACTATCTCCCTAGTTTTTGGCTCCCCGGCAAATCAGCTGGTGGCGCGGCCAAAGCTCCTCCGGATAGAAAAATAGTGGAGAAAAAGCTCCTTGATAAGGCTCGATAAGACAGATCGATAAATTGTTTGAGTTTTGAAAGCACTGGAAGCGGATCAACTATAACTTCTGTTAGCGACTTTAAATCTCAAAAGCACACACAATATTAAAATTTTTCCTTCGTATAACTCTTACCCATTATACAAAAATCTTTAAAACAACTCGTGCAAAAGTTAACTGAAATTATTAGGGCTGTCAATGCCTTTTATAGGGAAAAAAATAGACAACTGATTTACTCAACAAAGAACCTTTTTTCCTCACGCTTTAAATTGATTTGTTGCCGATAAATTGCTAAATAGCTTATCTAATCATCCATCAACTCGGGGGCTTTTTGTATCACTAGCGAGAAGAGAATAAAATTAAAATAAATTTGTGTTCATCTCTTAGGTCGCGAGATTTTTGACAGACGAGTAAACGTGATGTTATGAGGTAAACCACACATGTTCATTATAATTGTGACTTTATTTAGCCACAATTTATAAACTAAGAACGTGGAGTTTCATTTAAAGGTTGCAACTGCAAGTGGTTCAAATGCGGCCACTTATGAGTTACCCATATAAGATTTATGCTTTGCATTGGAAACGCTTCACTTTTGTTATCATGGCTTGCTCACACATGGCGTCTGGTGTTTCCCGAGGTTTGCCTACTAGTCACAGTCCAGCTGAGGAGCTTCGACGCGGCACCGGCACCCACAGCTCACAAGTAGCAACTAAGAGTGCACTTGCGCCGACGGCTGGCTTTAAGCCGCCACAGCGCGCACTCGGCAAACTTCGGATTAAAAATGCCAGGCACAGCACAGCTGGAGTTGCACCGTTACCATTGCGCCGCGCGGCAATCATTTGCATTGAAATGGAGGGCACCCCCAAAACTTCTAGCCGAGCCGCTCCGGTTTGCTTACCCCAAATTTCAAACTTGTGGCACGTGAGCCGTACCCTCAAATGCATGGCGCAATCGGCAGTTATCCGCCCGTGTCCGCCGGAGAGCCAGTTTCTTGCGGCAACGGTCACTGTCGCGGGCCAACTGCGGAATTCGATTCCGAATCCGAATCCGAATCCGATGCCGGATCCGCGTAAGCACCCCGGGCGGATGTGTCATTAGTAGGCAGGCAATTGCGGTCGGTCGGCCGACAGCAAAGGTCGAAGGTTGGGCATGGGAAGGGAGAGGTGGAGGGGATTGGGTTGTTTAGAGGGCGGAAGACACGCACCGTGGTTGCACTGAATCTGCTCCTAATTAAGCCGACCGACCCCGCACCCCGCCGCCGCACACTGCGCCATGCCCGCCGCCAATGATAAGCCGGATCCGTGCTCCAAATCCAAAACAGACGGAATTGCTCCAAAACATACGGCGTTTATCGAAATGTCGGTACACTTGATACGGTGGAAAAACTAAATATGGGTTAATTTCCTTATTATACCTAAATTCGTAAGAATGTGTGTAACGGAGTATAAACTATATACAGTATATATATAGTCTTGATCAGAATCAGCAGCAGAGTCGATCTATGAACTTTGTATGAACGCCTAGATTTTGGAGACTATAATAGATAGAGAAAAACTAATTGCATTTTTAGGTCTATAGGCAGTATATTTGGATAGTACGAGTACATTGGTAGGGCCATTCTTTATCTGTGATGCAAAATCAGCCGGTAACGCCCACTTTTGTAAGCGCAAATGACATAAATGTTTAGCGCCTAAAAGCTTCTACATAGAAACATGGAATGCTATTATAATGTGTCAAAAACCAGGTGAAACTGAGAACCGGGTATTTATAGTCGAGACACTCGACTATAATAGTTCTTACTTGTTTTCCGTTTCCGTTCGTTTTGAGCCACATATATTCGATAAATAGTTACGGCATATTTTAAAAAGAGATCTACAAAATTAGTAATTTAAAGACCACAACAACCAATACAATCGACTGTTTTTTTGTTTTACAAAGGCTTTACTGTAAATGCCTCTAAGGAGAAGCGGGTGGATGAAATAGAGGGTTAGGTTTCAATTAAAATTTTCTGGAGCGAAGTTTAATTACTTTTGATTGCGAACGACATGCGGAAGTCGTGGACTTCGTTGGTAAAGGAGCTGACATTAATTGATGGATCTGAATAGCTTCGGTTCAAATAGCAAGTTCACGATAAGAGCCCTATAAGGGTCATACTAGCACTAGCACTTATGACAACCCCAAAATACTTATTTATTATTTATTAAATTGAGTCAAGAAAATGTCCCGTCAGGGGACTAAGGACAAGGGCAAGGAGAATAAAATCACGAAGATTTAGTTGTGCCTTTATTCGATTGAATAACTGACTGAATTCATGAGTTAACATCTTAAAATCTTGGGATCAGAGCGGGATCGCTTGCCGCACATTCGTTGTACTGAATACATACAAGAATTTGTGAAATAAGCAACTTATGCGTAATTCATAGGTGGATATGTCACTGGGGTTATCAGCAAATCAACCCATCTATCACAGCACCTCATAACATAGTTCGTTCGTATGGCCGCCACAGCTCCCGCTGGAAAATTAGCACCTTTGGGTGGCAAATGATAGGGTATATCTCTGACAATATTTTTCGTGTGGCTTTCACTTTCAAGGCCCAGCCACGCCAGGCCCACAGCAGCGGAAGGAAAAGAAAACAAAACAAGGTAACAGCAACAGCAACAGCAACAGCAAGAGCAATGGCAAAGAATCAATGTGCGGGCGAAGAAAGCGAAAATGTCACCGCAAGTAAATAACCAAAGAAGCGTTTACCTTACCCATTTCCAAATACTCGGTCACGCTTTCCGTGCAACGATGGATGGCATGTAAACAAGAACTCGATGAGTATTGTCCACTTATGTGGAAACACTTTCGGTTGTAATTAAGCCGCTTGCACGCAGGTTTGAAAGGTCAAGTGCTAGCAGTCATCTCCAGGCGATTAATATTCGTTCAAACTCTCCGCATTGGCAATTAATTATAAAAAATCAAGAGCTGCCCCGACGCCCAAAACCCGAAACGAAAACCGAACCGATTCGATTCACGATTCACACGTTCTCCGCAAAAACGAATAAACTGAAAGCACACAGAGTGCTAAGACGCGCTTAGTCGAGTTCAAAATCCGGCTTGTGTGTAGCTTTTCGTCCGCTGTTATGGCGCTGTTAAGTGCGGCACTTGTACTCTTTTCGCCTAAGCATGTCTTCAAGTTTGCCAGCAGCAGTTTTAACTAGCTCTTGGACCCCCAAACAAAGCGCTATTCCTATTCTCCCTGTTTTTATCAGACAACAACGTTATTGAAGCAATATTATCCACTTGCCCGCCTTGTGGGCTATCGATAATCGACTGTAGCGGCCACAGTCTATCGAGCTGCGCCCATCGCTAGCTGCAGAGCCTCCAACTCGCGTAAATGTTGTTTCCGTGAGCCAAGAACCCAAAATCCAATGCCATGTCCCCGGTGCTAGACCTGGGCCAGTCCTCAGAGGCCTACCAACACCTGGATGCTGGCAGCGGCGGCGGCGGCGGCGTCGGCGCTCCCAAGGACCCCTCCTCGACGCCCCTGCGCCACGCCATGGTCCTGCGGACGTCGTGGCTGCGTCTGTGTCGTCGCTACAAGCTGCCCGGCATGCTGCTGGCCCTGCTCCTGCTGGCCTCCTGCCTGGCGTACCGTATTCTCAGTGTAGGTACCCCGACGTCCCTTCTCGTCCGCTTCTCCTCCGATCGAAAATATCTTTGCGCTTGCAGGCGGAACAGGAAGCCCCGCCGCTGGACCTGCACCGCAGCTCTCCCCTGCTCGACGCCTACGAGGACTTTAGCGCCATGCGGGCGGGCGACCTCAAAATGCGCATCGAGGAGATGGTGCGCATCAAGGTAAGTGCCCCACACCGGCCCCACACTGCCGGTCCCTGCCCAATTCCCATGAGAGCTAACACCAGCTGTCCTTCCACCCAGAGCACCGTGTCCGTGGAGCTGCGCGAGCTGGAGTCACGCCGCCAGAAGCTGCAGTCGGACATCAGCCAGTACAACCAGAAGATCGAGGAGCTGAAGCAGGAGCTGCTGCGCGAGCAGACGGAGCTGGAGCGACTCAAGATATCCGTGGAGCAGGCCCAGGTGGCCCAGCGCGAGGCGGTGCAGCGGAACACGCCCGACCTGGCCCTGCCGCGCGCCCTGCTGCCGCACACGCTGCCCCGGAAGATGGGCCCCCTGGGCGCGGGCATGGCCGGCGGCTGCGAGATGCACAACTGCTTCAACCACTCGCGCTGCAGCCTCACCTCCGGCTTCCCCGTCTACCTCTACGACCCGGACGAGCACAGCGTCCAGCGCCAGGGCTACGACATCGACGGCTTCCTGAAGACGACGCTCAAGCAGACGCTGGGCTACAACGCGCACATCGTTAAGGATCCGCGGATGGCCTGCATTTACCTAGTTCTCGTGGGCGAACCGCTCCTGGAGCAGGACCTGCTCCGCAACAACCGGTATGCGGCCCAGGAGGCGGAACAGCAGCTGCCCTCGACGCCGAGCCACGCAGACGACTGCCCAGTGGACATGGACAAACTGTATGCCCTGCCCTTCTGGGGTGGCGACGGACGCAACCACGTGCTGCTCAACCTGGCCCGGCGAGACCTAACCTCGAGGCGCACCAATCCACTGCACAAACAGAACACCATGCGCGCCATTGTGGTGCAAAGTGCGTTTGAGCGGGAGCAGTTCCGGCCCGGCTACGACCTCATTGTGCCGCCCATCCTCGGGCCGCCGGGCGGGGATGTGTGGCAGGAGTGCGCCGGCATGGTGCCTGCGCGGCGGAGGTACCTGCTCACCTTCCAGGGCGAGCTGCGGCCGAAGCAGAAGGCCTCTCTGCCGCTGGACGACTTTATATTGGAACACCTGGCGGACATGGCCAAGGGCGCCACCCAGGACCAGTTTGTGCTGCAGTTCCAGTGCGTTCCGGCCACGGAGCAGCAGGAGGCCGACTCCCTGCCCGACTGGACGCTCTGCGGTTCGGATTCGTCGCGCAAGCAGCTGCTCAAGGACTCGACGTTCGTCCTGATTCTTCCGCCCCTGATGGGCCGGGTATCGTCCACCCTGATGCTGGCCCGCCTTTACGAGGCTCTGCGCTCGGGCGCCGTGCCGGTTATTCTCGGGGCTGACGAGCTGCGTCTGCCCTACGCCGAAACCCTGGACTGGCGGCGGGCTGCCTTGCTGCTCCCGAAGGCGCGCATCACCGAGCTGCACTTCCTGCTGCGCGCCGTCCAGGATGCGGACCTACTGCTGCTACGGCGCCAGGGACGGCTCATATGGGAGCGCTACCTCAGCTCTGTGCAGGCCACCGTGGACACGGTCATAGCCAGCCTGCGGGATCGCCTGGGCATCCCGCCCCGGCCGGTGCCCGCGGTTGTGGCTCAGAGTGTGTTCAACAGCACCTTTATACCGCTGAAGTCTGATCCGCCTGTGGGCATGGACACCGAGCCGGAGGAGTCGCTGGGTCCCATCGAGCCGCCGTACCCCAGCCCGGCGTTCCGGCGTAACTACACCATCCTACGGATGCAGGCAAAGGAAGCCTGGAACGACTGGTTGGACCCGTTCTACCTGTACCCCCAGCTGCCCTTCGATCCGGCGCTGCCGTCGGAGGCAAAGTTCCTCGGCTCGCACACCGGCTTCCGGCCTATCGGCAAGGGCCTGGGCGGCGCCGGCAAGGAGTTTGGTGAAGCTCTGGGCGGCAACTATCCGCGAGAGCAGTTCACCATCGTGATGCTGACCTACGAACGCGAACAGGTGCTGATGGACTCGCTGGGCCGGCTGTACGGGCTGCCCTACCTGCACAAAGTGGTTGTGGTCTGGAACTCGCCAAAGCCGCCACTAGACGACCTGCGCTGGCCGGACATCGGAGTGCCTGTCTCCGTGGTGCGGGCGCCCAGAAACTCGCTGAACAACCGTTTCCTGCCTTTCGACGTGATCGAGACGGAGGCGGTGCTCTCCGTGGATGACGATGCTCATTTGCGGCACGACGAGATCCTTTTTGGGTTTCGCGTGTGGCGCGAGCACCGAGACCGGGTCGTCGGCTTCCCGGGACGCTTCCACGCCTGGGACTTGGGCAACCCGAACGGCCAGTGGCACTACAACTCCAACTACAGCTGCGAGCTGAGCATGGTGCTCACGGGTGCCGCCTTCGTGCACAAGTACTACCTGTACCTGTACACCTACCACCTGCCGCAGGCGATACGCGACAAGGTGGACGAGTACATGAACTGCGAGGACATCGCCATGAACTTCTTGGTTTCGCACATCACGCGCAAGCCACCGGTAAAGGTTACCTCGCGCTGGACCTTCCGCTGCCCGGGCTGCCCTGTCTCCCTCAGCGAGGACGATACGCACTTTCAAGAGCGGCACAAGTGCATCAACTTCTTCAGCCGGGTGTTCGGCTATACGCCGCTGCTGAACACCCAGTTCCGGGCGGATTCCATCCTCTTCAAGACTCGCATCCCGCACGACAAGCAGAAGTGTTTCAAGTACATCTAGTCCACGCAGCACGCAGTGATCTGATCATGATTCCCGATCCACGAACCCGATTCCGACAATGGCGGCCACTCCACTTACTCTGTCGGGGTGATGACCACCTGAATGACTCCTAGCCGTAAGCACAAAGTTAACTTATGAGGCTTGCTCTGGTTTTCATTCGTTTTCCAAGCCCAAAGAAAAAATTTTACCTCAATTTGAATTCGAAAATTGTAGGAGTTTGTGTTCTAGGCAACTATTTTGATTAAAGGTGTGCAATACGGGAGGCAAGACGAACAGATTTTAACTTGTAATTTTAACTTGTGAAATCAAAGTGTGTTTTTTCGTTATTAATTACGAATATAGAAAAATTTATACAAAGTCCTTGAGATTAGGTTCAAGTTGAGCGAAATAAATCGAACAAAAACCCATTTTAACGCCGGAGCAAGCCCCCTATGTGTATATAGTATAAGTTTTCAACAAATCCAACACAGCAGCTCGCTCAGTCTGGTCGGTCAGCTACGCATATTCGCTCGATTATAGCGCCGAGCTTTGATCGGACACCCCGAGGAGGAAGTAGATCCTCCCTCTTAAGGCAATACCAAAACATTATCCAAGACTTTTAACTGTGTTTTGCTTAATTACATTAAGTTGTGTCCCCATTTTTGACACTGTATATAGCGCGTAATAAACGAAACTATATCCCTAAGAAGAAACCACCGACTTGCATAGTTGTGTATATAATTTATTTAGTTTCTCTCATTTACACAAAAAGGTCATGTAGATGTGTATAGTGTGAGGTGTGGTGTATATAAAGATAGGTAGGTATATTATATATGTGTAATGCTGCTCAGTGAGTAGGGGAAGGATGTCATCGGGAGATCTATCTTAGCAAAAGCCACATTGCCACACGAGCACCACGTCGGATGCATTGCATGTGCATGTGCATGTAATGCGTTAGGGGTGCGATCCTTCCTGCGCTTTCATCACAATCCAACATAAGGACAAGGATGCGATTGTGATCTTAGAGTACTCGTAATATTTATACAACTTAGTCCGAAGTTATAAACTAGAAATCAGAAGTACTTCAATTTGGAATCGCGGTTGGTAGGACACAGGAGACCCTAGTGCTCCTGCATGCTCAGCTTGAGCGCCTGCTCGATCATCTCCTCCTCCTGCTGCCGCTCCAGCTCGTACTTGCGTTGGTCCTGCTGGGAAAGTCGCATGGCCATGGCCAGATCCGGGTCCATGTAACGGAAGCCGCCGTCGTCGTCGTCCTCAGAGGCGGGGGAGCCGCTCTGCGGATTCGTGTGAGCCCCCAGCAACGACTCCTGCAGGACTCTGCAATGCATCGGGTGTGTGGGGGGAGAAAAAAGCCAAAACACACAAAGCTCGGATCAAAACTAGCGATACATAGGGCGTGGACATGGGAAATGGGGGAGGGATAAGCTGTTGGCTACTTGAAGATCTTCTTCATGTAGCCAATGTCGTTTTTGAACTGCGCTCCGGCGGAGGCGGATCGCCCACGCGTCTGAGGCTCCTGTTGGAGCTGCGAGTGGAGAAAGGTCTGGGAATGGTGCTTGGGCGAGGGCGAGAAGCGCCCGTATAGCTGTCGGTGCGGGGAGAGGAGGTGGTGCTGGTGTTGGGATAAGCGCTGGTGACTAGCAGTTGCCACAGGATAGTTTTTCTGTAGAACACATGAAACCAAAACCTGACTTCCAAGCCCACAACTTACCGCTGCAGCTGCTCATCGTCCTCGGGCAGAAGATCCGATCCCACGACACTCTGGCCTCTCAGTACTTCCCAGATGTCGACTTTGTCGTCGTCCCGCGCATCCACACCGCACGCGCCGCCGGCGCCACTCGTTTCCACCAGACTCTGCTCGATGGCGTACTGCAGCATGTCGTCCTCGTCGATGGGGATCTGGCGGCGGGCGTCGCTGCCCCTGTTTGTATAGCTAAGGGGGACGTCGAAGCAGCGATCGTCCACCAGGCAGGTGACCCGGTCGTCCTCCTGCAACGTGGCAACGTGATCCACGGGCGAGGTGAGGGCAAACACATTGCCGAACGTGATGCAGGCGTTAAGGACGTGGAACAGCGGAATCTCCACCTTTACCGGAAAGCCAGCCGGCAGCTGCATGGTGATGAAGTCGCGCAGCTTGGACACGTGCGGACTGGCCATGGTGGACATGAGATCCAGTATGGGCAGCACCTGCTCCTGCAGCCTAATCGGATGCTCCTCGGCCAGCCAGAGATTGGCCTTGAAGCGCTGCACCTTTGTGCTCAGGTTCTTAGGTCCGCCCACGTCGCGTCCTTGAAGGTCCACCTCCGGACTGAAATACTCCTCGGGCGTGACGGAAGACTTTGGGGTGCTGGCCCCCGAGGCACAGACCGAGCCACTGCCGTTGCTCTGCATTCCCGACGCTGGGGGGATGGGTGAGCAGCGACCGCTGTTCTCGACCCCGCCGCCGGGAGAGGACTCTCCCAAACGGGGCGAGGGTGTCTGTAAAAATTAATGATTTTCCATATTCTGATATTCTAACAATTCCGTGTGACGTGTGACATACGCGCTCTTTGAGGGCAGCGGCGGCATCGGCGGGGGATACATATTCCTCATCAGAGATTCCCAGAAGGCTGTGCAAGGGCGTCCTGGCTGTCTTGTTCTGTAATCGCAGCGAAGTCGAGAGTCAATCATATGCTGTACACGTTGTCTTGAACACGTGCTGGGCTTACTCTAATCTGCTCCTCGCTTAGGTGATCCATCCTGGTCTTGGTCACAAACTCCACATTGCTGGCTCCGTACACCTTGCAGTTGTAGCCGTTGATCACCTCCGACTTCTCGCTCCGCCAGCCCCAAATGCCGCTCTTGTTCCGCTCGAAGCTGATCTTGTCCATCTCAATGTTGTTTGTGATCACGGGGGCGTTGAGGCGCGCCCTCACTGTTCCCAACGCCGGCGGTATGGCCACAATGTCGCCAATATCGCTGCTCATCTGCTCTACCATAACCTCGTGCGTGTCGTGGTCCATCTCGATCATGGTGGCCGTCTCCTCTGTCACAAGAAAATGTTAAGTACTTGAATGGGAGGCAGGGTATAAGGGGGCAATGGGTCGCGCTTACTGGCTCCCTTGAAGATGTAGGAGCGGTTGCCGCGCTGCCACGTATTGTTATCGAAGCCCAGCAGCGTGGTGTCTATCCGGACGTTGGCGCCTCGCTTGTACACCTTGTAGGTGTCGCTGGGACAGAGGCGCGACATCAGCGGCACCCAGGAGGTGAACTCCCACTTCATCTCGATGTAGAAGTCCGGGGCGTCCAGCAGGTGCTGCAGTAGCTTCGGCACATGCGTCACCCGCTGCACATGCCGCTGCAGGTCGCGCACCTCGATGATGGCCGTCAGGATGTCCACGTCGCCGGTGCAAACGGCCTCCTGGACAACTGCGACGGAGTGGGAGCAATGAAATGGTTCAATAGGATGGAGGGAAGGGCCACTACTTACTCGTCCAGCCCTCGTACTCATAGGTGGCGTTGCACTTGGCCGCCAGCAGGCACTTGACGCACGCCAGATTGGCCACCCGGACGGCCAGCATCAGCGGCGTCCGTCCGCGGGGATCAATTTTCTCCTTATCATTCTGCAAGATGACGAATAGGTCGGAGGGTGAGCGTGGGGCTGGCGGGCTGACTGGCTGGCTGGCTTATCGCGCGGCCCGCGCTAATTCAATTAGCACCTACCTGCCCGCGGGCAGAGCCACACCCCACGCCCCACACCCCACGCACCACCCACACACTCCACTCCACCACACCACTCACCTGCTCGATGGCCGCCTGCAGCTGCTCCAGCTCCCCGTGCCAGACGTGCCAGTGCAGCGGGTACTCCGCCCGGATCTCCTCTGCGCTCCGCATCGATCCTCGCTGCGCCCCTCCGGTCGGTCTGCTTGTGGCTGCTGCTGTCCCGCTCTGCTCCGCCGGTGATTCGCAATTTCTGTTGTTGCTGCTGCGCTCCGGCAATGTGAAAAAACAAACTGCCCTATCGCCTGCGGTGCGATAACGATAACTGATTGGGGGAGTGCTCTCAATTGCCAGGCAGGCAGGGATGATGAATTGTCGGGGCTACGAATGCCTAAAATGTTGGCAAAACTGCTACTCCCAAAAATAAAAAAATGCATTTGCAATTGGCAAATAATTTCGGTTGGGTCTCCCTCACAATTTTCAAAAAATATATTCCAATTATTTTTGTCCTAAAGATAAATTTTTATCCCTCCAGATTCAAGACTGTAAATAGAGGTTCAATAGGAGTTATAGAGTCTCCCTTAGAATTTTCAAAAAATATATTCCAATTATTTTTGTCCTAAAGATAAATTTTTATCCCTCCAGATTCAAGACTGTAAATAGAGGTTCAATAGGAGTTATAGCAAAACTGTTCAAAATGCGTTCCAGGTAATAACAAATATTTTGAACCCTGTAGATTCTAGATTTTAGATAAGGGTTCTATAGGACTTGTAACCATATTGTTCAAAAGACGTTCCAGGTAATACTTTTTTTTAAAAACTACACGATATATCCAATTTTAAATTTACCTTGATTTTTAGTTTAAAAAAGCACGGCACGGCCTTTTAATACTTTAGGAAAAATTAAATACAAATAAAAGCGGCTCAGCTTAATTCATTATAGGGGACATATATTTCTTAAAAATATATATTCAATAATCGTGTTAGTTTTCCCCTTATTAAGGTAACTCGTCCGCTAAAGCTATAGCGAGGCAGTGCAGTGAGTCAGGATTTTGGAACTTGCGATATGCGACAGCAGTGTCATCGGCAACAACAGCCATCGATAGTCAGTAATAACATTGACAGCTGTTTTGCACCATAAAGTATTAGAATACCAAATCCCATAAAGGCGCCTTGGGTCGCTCCGGAAAAGTGCAAAACAGGTACTATCCTCGCAAGCGGAAACGGCAAAGGTTTCGCTTGTTGCTGGCGCATGGGCGGTGAGTTGTGCAGTGCTCCGGCCGCTGCATACAAAAATTACATAAAAATGTATTGGGGCACACGGAGATTAGACGCGGAGTAGCGGTGGGTGCCATTTGGGGGGCTAATGCGATTAGGAAAAATGGGGGGGAGTCGGCATGCGAGGCAGTTTTTATTCAACATTTTGCACTGCTATATGTGCAGGATACGCTGAACACCAGCCGTCCGCCTTCCTAGCTCCTCCCCCACCGCTGCCACACCCACGTTGCAGAGGAAGTCATTATAGTTCTCCTTCTCGTCCCGTCCCTACAGATCCCAATAATGCTGCTGAATTAGCGCTGTGAAAGCTCTGAAAGATCGCACTTCACCGGACGGACAAGCAGACGACCCCTACCCACAAGTAATTGCCAATTTAGCCGTTAATTGGCCGCAAGTGCAGGCCCAAGTGCAGGGACCGCCGGCGGAGTAGGCGAGATCGTATCAGGGGGCCCTCCTCGGGCTTTGTTTGCGCAACAAAGAAAAGCTGGAAAAGCTGGAAGATTGAAAAAATTGCACGCAGAAGAGCCGTCGATCGATAACCGATAACTCCTGCCCCGTTGGCGGCTACTTTGCAGTTTAAATTTGCACTTCCGCTGCTGCCATTACCTACCTCCTAACACTCTCTCTCTCTCTGCCCTTTTGCAGGTATGCTCATCGCGCGCCGGCGACAGCTCAAGAGGTGCGTGCCTGCGAGTTTCTGTGCTTTGTGCCCGACTTCCTATCCCTAAACCCCTAACCCAAGCCCCTTCCCGATTCTGGTAACCGACCCGACGAATCAGCTTCCGTAGTTGCTTCCGAGCTACACAGAACAAAAACCGAGATCGAACTTCCCCCTTTGTAAAACCTCATAACCAGTGGCGACACATTGTTAACCCCCTAAAGCGGATAGAACATTTTGAATATTGAATTTTAATTCCTTGGCTCTGTCGTAACGCTTTGGTTGCCCCAAAGAATCGTAATGACTTTTATACTATTAGGCTGTGCCATTTTAGAGGGTTAACTGTTACGTGCTTTGAATGTGTTTTGTGTTGTATTAGTCATGCCCCAGTAGCGCTGATATCAGATATCATCAATCCGCCACCATCATACCCATTATCATAATACTCGCTGACCGGTCGGGTGACTCGATTTGTATGCTTGCAACTGATTACTTTCGGTCTATTTCAGTAACTAAATAGAAAGTAAAACGCGTAGAGATCGAGGAACCCTGGATTCTTTGTCACTCGATCGCCCAGCTAACCTTGCCCCGTCAGCTTTTAACCCCATTTGGTCTCTGTGGTGCAAAGGTCGCACTCTGATCGGACAGTTCGCGGGTCCGGTGCTCGGTGTTGCATGCGCCCCCTCCTCAGAGCGTTATCTGTGAAGTCCTCCGACGAAGTCGAACCAACCAATAACCAAGAACTCTGCTCTTGTTTCTCTCTTTCCCCACGCGCAAAAAGCCAAGAATCAAACGCACAAATCTCAAACAATCGGTGCTAAGACGTAAACGCACACAATCCAATCGCAGAATGTACGAGCTTCATAGTTGTCTAAGATCCATTTTCAATGCCACAGTCATTCCCGGAACGATCCTCCTTAGCTGGCTAGCTGGGCTGTAAGTATTTTCTCACTGGGAGCTCGATGTTGTGCGCCATTCACCCACCCCAAAATCTCTAAACCTATTCCGTTGTTTCAATTTTTCTACCCCGTAAAATTGAAATTCGCTGGCTCTGTTCCGTTTCCGTTCTAGCTTTGCTTGTCCTCAATCGTATGAATGTACATACACATTCCCTGCACCGCCACAAACTCACTAGCTTGCTCCTCCACTCATCCTCCACTACATTGTTCCTGTTACACTCGATATTAAATTCTTCTCTTTCTCCACAGAGTGGGTCTGCGCTCGCTGCAGGCATGTCTCCTGATATTCTTGCTAATCTTCGTGCTACTGCCGCTGGTGTTTCGATATTCTGTGACGCTGCAGCGCGGCATTCTGTTTCTCACGTTCAGTAAGTGACCCCGATTCGATTGGTATGTGTGCCATTACAACCTCTCGGCTCTTCCAGTCAAGTATCCCAAAGGGCTCGATCTCGCGCGCCCTCAGACGCTGGGCCTGTACGCCACGCGAAACTTTTACATCACCGTGAGGGACCACGATGCGGACGAGGACGGGGTACGAATTGGTGTCTGGCATGTGCTGCCCCGCAATGCGGTGCGTCGCTTCCGGCGGGAGCTGCACGTGGAGGCGGAGGTGGAGCAGGACGTGTCGCCCGATGAGCCATCGCCGGAGAGTGAGCAGCAGCTGCGGGAACTCGCTCCTGCAATTCGCTCCGAATTTCCCTCTGTCGTGCCGGAGAACGAGCAGCTCTTTTACGAGCGCCTACTGAGGATGCCGGGCGGCACGGTGGTGCTGTACCTTCACGGGAACACGGCTACTCGGGGCAGTGGACACCGCTCGGAGGTGTACAAGCTGCTGCGGAAGCTCAACTATCACGTGTTCGCCATCGACTATCGGGGATATGCAGACTCCGATCCGGTGCCGCCGACGGAGGAAGGCGTCGTCCAGGACGCCCTGATGATGTTCGAGTACATAGCCAATATCACCTCCAATCCGATCTTCGTGTGGGGCCACTCCTTGGGCACCGGAGTGGCTACGCATCTGTGCGCGAAGCTAGCGGACCTGCGGGAACGTGGACCCCGCGGCGTCATCCTCGAGAGCCCCTTCACAAACATCCGCGACGAGATCCGGCTGCATCCGTTCGCGCGGCTGTTCAAGAACCTTCCGTGGTTCGACTTCGCCATCTCGCGGCCCATGTACAGCAATCGGCTGAGGTTCGAGTCGGACATTCACGTGCAGCAGTTCCGGCAGCCGGTGATGATCATCCACGCCGAGGACGATGTCGTGGTGCCGTTCCACCTGGGCTATCGCCTCTACAGGATCGCCCTCGATGGTCGCAACAGGGCCTGGGGGCCAGTGCAGTTCCATCGCTTCGATGCCAGCCACCACTACGGACACAAGTACCTCTGCCGGGCCCCAGAGCTGCCCGGGCTTATCCGGCAGTTTGCGGACAGCTACAGGGACGCCGTCTACTAGCTACTAGACACGGTATTAACGACGAAAGAGTATTTAAATAATGTTCTAGACAATTAGTGTAATTTAACTTTCTAGCGACACGTTCCAAAATTTCCACCCCGTGCAAGAAAAATAAAGCAGTCGAGGAACAAGAGGAATTCCATATTGTACTAAGTATTATACATTTTTTGGGCCAAACAAGCGATTTTTAAATGTTGTGTTTTCTGATAAATAACGGTCAATGGTATTGACCAATATTGTCAACAATATAAAAAATAAATTCGATTTTGTGAATTTATAAATGCTCTTATGAGGAAAACGGGAATTCAGACAAAATCCAGAAAAGGTTGATAAAACCTCTAGTTATGCATGGCAAACCCAAAAAGTGATTTCAAATAACTTGGAAGAAAATGCAGTCACGGCAAAAAATCATGTAAATAACTTATTTCTTTATAATTAAATTAATTGGTTATCTATGGTATTTCTACAATCCAAAATAGGAACCACAAACATAGTGAAGACCCCGAAAATTCAGAAAATATTAATTTACTAGCGAGGATATTTGTTGTCAATTTTACTGTTGGTGATGAGAAATATATGTAACTTTTTCATGTAGAATTATTTTTCAAATATTTTCTGTTTTAACGGCCCAGCCACTTCCGCTTCTGCTAGTTCGGGGTTTTCAGTCTGTCTGTTAACATTGGAGAGCTGCCAAAATATCGATTGTTTCAGTGTAGACCTCGATTAGCCGATTTCTTGAAATTGCGCTTTGAAACGACAAACAGCCATGAAAATCGGTGTGGACTTATTATCTGAACCAGGAAAACAGAAATGACTACTGGCTCTGTCCAGCTATTGCTCTGCGAGCAAGTGCCCATCCAGGAAACATCGATTGCTCAAGCATCGATTGCCTTGTATCGGCTTGCATCGATATTTGGCTCTCGGCTGTGGCCATCTCTAGTGTGGGTTTGTTGTTGTAATTGTTTTTCCGAGACGAGCGGTTCGAGGTCCGGACCGGCGCTAAATCGAAAATCGAAAACTGAAAACGGAAAAGTTGTGTGAATCGCGTAGCATTCGCTGAATTGTCGGAACGAGGACCGCGATTCGAACGAAACACGAATTTGAGTAAGAAGGAAAGGAGAGCGCGAAGGCAAAGGAAAAAGGGAGATATATGTTTTGCGCTTTCGCGGGGAGTGAGTGATCGAAAAGTTTGCGTAGCGTCGGCGGAAGTGAGTGGCAGTGGCAGTGGAAGTGGGGAACAGAGAAGAAGGCTGTGCCCGGCCGCGGAGTTGCTATTATTAACAGGAAATCGGCGAGGCCGTAAAAACCAAAATAAAACTCCATTGCGCGTCCCAGGGGAGCGAGAAAGAGTGACGACGACGGACAGGGCGGCGAAGAGAGACAAAGAGACGCTGAGAGAGAGGGAGAAAAAATCGTGTGTCTACTCCTTGAAAAGGAGTTTGCTCTTGCTCGGCTCTCCGCGTGTGCTCTCTCCGTGTGAAAAGTTAAAAGTTTAAACTAAATTGGCATTACAATTGTTGTTCTGTCGTTTTCCGGAGCTACCCCCGCCCGGTCGCTCCCCCGCCCGCGAACCGGAGCCCAAAAAGAAGGCCGAGACAACAGACGCCGCCTGCGAACCGAACAAAATGTTGTGGTAAGTGTGTGTTCCTTCGGGTGTTCTTTCTCTTGCATTTGCAACACAATTTCAAATTAATCTGCGTTTGGTGTGCGCATGTTTTGTTTGACTAGTTCCCTGATTTCTCCCCTCCCTTCTCGCCTCCTTGCCTTCCCGTACTCCCTCTTCACGCCCAAACACGCCCTTTTTTGTGCTCCTCGCTCGTGCGTTTCTGCATTTGCGTTCCTGCTGGTCGGTTTCCCTTTTTTGCTGCATTTCCCGCACATTCAAATTCGCGCAACTTGCTGGGCCCTTCGGCCTGGCAACCTTAAAAACAGCTGTCGCCACCGCATCTTGGTTTCGTTTTTTTGTTTTTTTTTTGTTGTTTTTGCCTTGCCTGCCAGGCCTGCTGCAAAAACCAGTTTTCCTTTATCTTTGCTTGCTGGCAGGAGGTGAAGTATATGAGTAGGAGAAGGAGGAGTGGGAGTGGGAGGGGGATGGGGAGGGGGTAGTGGGGCAGCTGGTCTTTGCTTTAATTGCATCTTCTTTGCACCCTGTTTTTCTTATGCTTGCGCTTCTTGTTGTTGTGGAGCCGCACAAACAAACGAAAACCTGCCGATTTCCGAAGATGGAGCGTGAAAGGGAGGGTGGCAAACACACAGAGAGAGAGGGAGAGAGAGAGAGAGTCAGGCAGGGAACCAGAGAGAGATGCGCAGATTGTGCGGGTGGGGCAGCCTCATTTATTCCTCTTGCTCTCCTTCGTCTTCGTCTTCGTCATGTTTGTTTGAACTTTAATTTATGCCACACCAAGCCACCCACCCACTCGCCCCCCGGCGGCAGCCCCAGCCCCAGCCCC